>JARYHS010012519.1:93042944-93504177 GCA_031002005.1 Vandiemenella viatica
CAAGAACATTCTGATTCAGGTCGTATTTCAAACTAACCACAATCTGAATTAATATTGCCGCTTCAAAATCAAACTATGCAGTGAATTCCAAGTTGACTTAGTAATGACAAAATTCATTTTAATAACAGGAAGTTTTTGTTCAAACAAGGCCGGCACTAAGATTCTGAGGCCTCGGGTAAGCGTTCTTGGTTTCTCCCCCCACCGCATCATTTGTTACTTTAAACTTTGTATAAAGTCAGAAAATTTTAATGCAAAAATGTTCAAAATCATAGGTGCAGATTTTAAAACTGGCGTTGTACTTCTAATTAGCTAGGCACTGGCCGGCGGGCCCTGGGTACTTTTACCTGCATAGTTTGATTTGGTAGCGGCAATATAATTCAGATTGTGGTTAGTTTGAGATGCGACCTGGACCAGAATGTTTTTGTTATAGCATAAGGCACTATGAATTTGGTTATTATTAGTAAGTAGCATTTGTAATTTAATGACGACGTGTATCGCAATGTAAACTACTCCTAGAGTTTCCATCTAATAAAAGAAAATTAAATTCTACATAAGATGCAGAAATTGAGTAAAACTATAAATCTTACTGTATGAACAAATATAAATGAGAAGATTGCTTAGTGAAGACGTACAATGCTAGAACTGAAGATTCCTGTGGGGCTATCTGTAAATCTTTTACAGACACAAATAATTATAAATAAACTAGCTTACCCGGCAATGCTTCACTATTGCCGGACTTGAGTAGGCACATAGATTAAATGAAAAAATATTTACATATAAATTTTAAACTGCTGTTTGTTTCATTTTCAGTTGGAAAGGGTGAGAGGGGATGCGCTTTGGAAAACATATGCAGGCAGTATTTTTCTGTTTGTTTCAAAGTATAAGTGTGCAAATTCCCATTGAAATCTGATGAAATATGTGGTTTTGTCTAAATTATGGGGAGGAGGGGTGGGTTTTTAATTTTTTTTTTTTTTTTTTTGACACGAACCTTCTGTCATCCCGTCGACAACTCACCAAAGCTTCACCGTAATCGGATGAACGGTTTGCGGGTTTGTTTAAATTATGGGGTGTTATGGGGAAGAGGGGCTAATTAAGGTGGTGGAAAGAGAGGAGAGGGATTGGGTTTTTGTGAAATTAATGTGTACAGTATTTCTCCCTCTTTTTTAAAGTATAAGTGTACAAATTCATATCTAAATCGGATAAAATATGTGATTTGCCTAAATTATGGGGTGAAAACGTAATGGGGTTGGAAAGGGGGGGAGGGGGGATGGATATTCGGAAACCATACGTTGGCAGTATTTTTCTGTTTGTTTTAAAGTATAAGTGTACAAATTCTTATCTAAATCGGATAAAAAAATGTGGTTTTGCCTAAATTATGGGGTGTTATGGGGAATAGGGGGTGACTTTTTGGAAATTTTTTTTCACAGGAACCTTCGCAGACGCTCACTCGAAAACTCTCCAAAGTTTCATTGCAATCTGATAAATGGTATAGGAATGCATAGAAGACGAACAAACCCACAAACATTGATTTTTATATATAAGATGTAGGCAGTGTAATAATGTAATGACATAAAAGAGAGTTGAAGTATTTATTTTGTGTAGTTGATACATTCGACATTGGCTCGTTTTACAGTGCAGACAGGCTATAAATTTGAAGAACAGTGAAAGAAGTGCTGATAAACTTCCGGCTTTAGAAACCACAGCTGAATCCATCGGCTTTAGGTTTCCTGTGTGCCTTATTCCAAGCAGGCACGACACTTGAGACACCGCCAACCTCAAATGTAGATAAGAGGAAAACGACCTGTCAGCGTAAACCACCAACGGCTTGCCGTATTTTGAGAGAGAAATGTAAACAAAATACAATGGACATTGAAATGCATCATAAAAACCAACAGACTATCAAAAACAGCCTCGGTTGTAATAAAAGAAGTGACATCGTTCTTTTATTTTCATAATATCACAACCGATGGCTACAGCAAGTGTTATACGAACAGCATATTAAAAATAACACAACAATAGGTCTTTTTCAAAAATTTGAGATTGTCACTAACCTAAAACTCAAAGATTTTTCTGGATCTGTATGTTGATGTGTTATGAAATTGAAAATCGAAGTGAATATTAAAAGAAAAAACAATTTGGAAGATGGTGAACAGAAGGATGCTTGAAATTAAGTAAATTAAACAGAAATACGAGATGAAATTTTCACCGGAAATGACGGGCGAAAAAAAGTGTGTGAAAGAATATAACATATTTTCAATTATATTAAAAATTTCTCATTTTTTTGAAAGATTTCAGACGAATAATTTATTATGCACGACGTTTCATCCGCTTCCTTCGCTATCTTTATTAGGTTAAGTATTAGACCGAAGTGAATTCTGCTGTATGCACGAGACCAACTGTGATTGCCTTAGGGGGCATCCGTTAGTTAAGTGAAGATTTTTTTCCGGATTTACGACCTCCCCCCCCCCCCCCGAGTTGAGATTTGGTGGGATCTGGTTGGACTGCCACTATGATGACGTAACTTTTTTTTAGCTCTCCTGCGGATATACGCACCCAGAAATCTGTGCTTCGTTTGTAGACTTTTTTTTTTTAGCTCTGCTGTTCTTCAAGAATTAAAAAGGTGCACAGGTTGTCAATTGTGGACGCATTGTTTTTGAGGAATTTATCTATTGTCGGTTTGCTAAATTATTGACTCTAAAACGTTTCAGCAATTGTTTCGGTAATGGATTGCTACCACGCATCTGATAAGCTTAGATGATATGAAAACGTCTGTGTCATCCGAATTGGCTAATTGAAATAAAGGAGTAATCATAATGGCTGATTGATTTCTGGAACTTTCTGGTGCCTCCACCTATTTTAGAGATCTTTAGAGAAGCGCTGAAGCTATCTATGGTTAGTTCAGGGGAGAGACCCTCATTCGATATACTATTTGTTTTGGTTACGTTCAGTAATAAGTCATATTTAACACAGAACATTATAAGTGTTTTACAGTGAAAAGCTTGGAAGCTCTAGAACTGTACAGCAGTGAATTATAATGTCCGCTTCTCTGCTTATCTCCAATTTTCAAACATTTATACTTTCGGTAATCGAGGGGTGTTAGTAGTAAAGTGAATCATGTTAATTTAATTTCAAAAGTGTCTCGTATCAGAATTTAGAGTTAACTAAACCATATTTTTTCTGTCTTTACAGTGATAACCATAACTATTCAAAATAAATACTTTTGTCGTGTGGCATTGTTTAAAACGTGTGTGGTTGTTTTATGTTCTAGTGGAGAGGAATTAAAAGGAAGAACTGTATTTGGGGGGGGGGGAAGGGGGGAATAAAAATCACCGTGTAAACAACGCGAAACATTTTCCATATGACGTTAAACGCATTTATTTTACCCACTTTGTTTCCTCGTATCGCCTAAAACCTACCGGAACGAATAAAATTAAGTCGTTGTCGTTTTGAAAATGAAAATATTATTTCAAAGTTTTTTTTTTATTTTTTTTTTTTTTTTTAAACGTAAATAAACAAAATAGCGCTTCCTTGTTCATCATTTCGAGGTGTTTATGATTAGGAGAGGATGGGAGCTATGAACGGGAAGGAATTCGATACCTATCTTTTTAATGAGCCATCATGGCAATCGCCTGGATTTAAATTGCAGGTCGTCAGGATTCGTGCGGTCGAAAATTTGACGGAGATTAGGGAGCGTCCATAAACTACGTGGCTCGGTCTAGGGGGGGGAGGGGGAAGGGTTCCGAGCCAAGCCACATAGCTTTTCATTTATATTACTAGCTGACCCGGTCACGCGTTGCTGTGACTTACTAATTATAGTACGTTGGATTAATGTTATTCTAAAATTCCTCAAGTAGTCAAATTAATATTCACTAATAAAGACAAAAACATTGCAGTCGAATGTAATTGGTAAGAGTTACTGAGAGTTTAAATTAAGGACAAATGATCATAAAAAAATTTAATTTACATTTCATTACAAATTACTTAATAGAAATTATATAAAAATTCATATTTATCAAATAAATAAATAAATTATAAACTGAAATTTCAGTTATATCTTCAGTCATACTGTTTTTATATTTTTCCCACAAACTCGAAGATTGTGTTGGATAACATGTTGTCCAAATAATTGCAAACAGTTTGACGAATACTATTCGGCGTGGCTGTCAACGCTGCATCAGCAAGTGTCAGGTCCCAGTAATTGTCGTCTACCAGCAGTTGCAACTCGCGACATGCATCTTGACATAGTATTGAACACTCGACCATTAACTGTTCGTAAACATTCGAAAGAAGCTGGTCCGGGAACATTCACCAATAACAAACACTGAAAGAAACATTCATGTTGTTTTGGATTCACTGTGTAAAGTCTTTGCTTTGAATATGCCTGCGATCGAAGGATGTGATTCTTCTTGTTTACGTGGCTACCATTTTTTACCTAATTTGTTCCATGAAAAATAGCTTGGAACATCGGTATACGTATAATAATGTTTTTTGCGAATTGGCGGAACACATCAGATTTTTGACACAATGTGAAAAATTCAGTTGGTGGTTTGTCGTTTTGGTGGCTCAAGTATTCTTTGGAAAATATTTTCTTCGGTGAAATATACACGTTGACAGTTTTCAAGATGTATTGCAAGATGCTGCATGGAAGGGTCTCTTTCATGGATGCGAAAACTAAAAATATGCCAGATAGCTTCGTTGCTGCTGATGTATTTACCTATTTGGTATCGTGTTATTTCGTAATTTTTATTTACATTTTGAACTTCAAATACGGCCAAATCACTGCCTTTATTAACATATTTGCAAACAACTTAATGGATTTTACAGAACTGCAAAACTCGACGTTAATATGAGCGTTATACGTTTTTGAAAGCAATGGTGAGTATGGTACGACCCACTGATTGTCAATTTCAACTTGGTTTCTAGAATTTGACATTCGCATTGTAATGTTTGGCCACCATTCTCAGTGTTTCTGCGGCGATACAACGGATTACCATCGATATCCGTAATAGTATCATTCGTATATTCCTTTGGAAAACGCTTCTTACATTTTCCACCTTCCATGCATAGCGATGTCCATGTTAAAAGCACCGCACGGTCCGTGGATCGAGTGACTGGTAACAATATCAAACAATTCTTGATCAATTAATGGGTCCGGAATTTCGGCTGAAATTATTTGATCAATTTCTTCTGGACAGATTTTAACTTCAAGCCAAATCAAAATGTGAGAATGAGGCAAACCTCGCTTTTACACTCAATCAAATACAGATAGCAACGTGTGTTACCTAAAACTGAATGTTTTACAATTAAATCAATCAATGATTTTAATTTTTGTTTGAACACACGTGCCGTGACATCATGACGATGCATTGATTGATGGCCTGGTAATAGCAAAGTTTGTATTTCCTCCCAATTCGGATTACATGTAAATGTAACAAACAAATCTGTACGACCATAATGACGTACGTAAGTCATCGCATCTTGTATATATTCATGCATGTTCCGTGAACTGCCGATGTAGCTTGAAGGTAAAATAAATGCATTACCGATATCATTGGCGTTTAAATTTTCATTGATATTGCCGATAACAGTATCTCGTAAGAGGATGTATTCCTCCGATCGTAATTAAACCTGGTTGTATCGAATCAATCGCAAATGCTTGTTTTCAACCTTGGCGTACATATCCACGACGTATTGAAGGCACAGTTGACGATATCGAAGGATATAGTTATCCTAATTACGTCTAATCATCAATCGGGGGCGTAGTACATCATTGAAGTAACTTTTTTATTTGTTTATTACCTGAAAAAAGAATAAATTAAATAATAAAAAAAGAATAAGAAATCAATATAGTGGGCCCGCTATAACCCGGCTCCTGGTCGGAATACTGCGGGTCTACTGTACTAATAAAATAACGAATTAAATAGTGAATATTAAATTTACCAGCAACTGGATCACGCTGTTTGATGTTGATGTGATATCATTCTGCCCTTGCCAGAATATCAGTGGATACTGGAGTGCGTCATACGAACGGTGTGGATCCGAAATTATACTAACAGTTCTATCTTGACGTGTGACTTTAATCAACTGAGTCACCAACCATAAAAACCAATTCAATACCACAATTGCTCTCTCTCTTCTGCTTGTTCGATGAAATTATACTGGCACCTAGTTTTCAAGCGTTCCTCACAATTTCCAATAGATTTGGAGAAACTTCGGGTCATCGTTTGGCATCCGGTATCCGCGACCAATCTTATGGTACACGTGGCCTTGTATTTTGAATTTAGTTTCAAAATGACGTCCATCAGATGTAAGATCGCAAATTTTTGTTTCCCCAAAAGACGTCATCTGGAAGCAAGAATTAAATTTGCGTGTCTTGCGCAGAAACAATTTCGAATCGTTTGATTCGCCAGCAAGAAGGATTGTAAATGTTCGGGTGGATTGGGTAGTGGTAATAATACATCTTTTCCTGATGCACAACACATGCCGGCTGCTTCATTGCGGAATTTCAACGCCTGATAATACTGGCATATTTTGCTCACTGCACCGATTGCAGTTTTAGAATGTGCAGAGTAATCAATGGCTGGTGCATATTGGAACGCAAGACGAACAAATGATACACGTGTTAAAGCACGGCTGATTTACTGTCTCTCTCGTTCTCTTTCTCTAAATGTAGCTATGTGCTGTTCTCGTGCCGCTCTTGTTCTCGATATATTCTGTCACAGACGTTCGACACGCTGTTCTTGAGATTCTTGCATACGCCGCTCAGCTGTCCTGATTCTTTGAACTTCCTTACTTGCCGCGATTTGTGTTGCTGATTGATTAGCTCTTTCGTCGTGCGTCTTGCCTCTCTGCTACACGCATTGTCGAGGTTAGATTCTTTGGCGACATTTCATTGAAAAATATTTGAATTACAACAAAAAGTGCATTCTGAAAGCCTTAAAATAAGACACTATAATACAGTGGTGAAACCGGAATTTTTGTGTCCATTGAAAAATACAGTAAAATGGAAGTTAAGAACTAATGAGGAAATTAAAATAACATTGAAAAAAATAACAGAAAAAGAAGAATGATATTTTTTTGATACATTTATAGCCTGGATGACACCACGCTTTCAAGAGGTTTAGAAAGATTTGAAACGAAATAATACCAGTGAACCGTATGGAAAGAAAAATTTTTCGATAGCAGACTTTGAATATGGCAGGATTCAAAGGTAGAGAGGAGTGCAATAATGAAGGAGTACTGGGGAGGAAGAAAGAAAAAACAACAGGAGAGGAATTGAAATTGACACGTGGAGTCTAGCTGACCATAACAAAAAGAAGAAGAAAAATGATAAGTTAGCGAGAAATGCTTACACGATTCGGAATTTATCGTAACGTTTTCTTCAATGTTATATTCATGTGTGTAATTACTTTGTCGTTAGATATAAAGACACACAAACGATGAACAACATTACAGTATAATTATAACACAATACACAGCACAATTAAAATTGAAGAAACTCACACATATGGCGTGTAATAGACCGTAACATAAATAAATCGAAATACAACGCCATCTACTGAATGGTTCGATAAATTAATACACTGCCATCTGTTAGGAATAAACTGTAGCATAAATAAATTGAAACAGAACGTGATCTACTGGATGATTACCCAACCTAGCTAACCAAGTGTTGTATAGATAAGTTAACACATCGCCATCTGTTAGAAACTTATGGAACTATAATAATAATTACGTGTGGTCGTAATGACCTGTTGACATGGTTTCTTACTGGCTGGGCACTCTGCCCCTGTCGTAGCCGCCTTTACCTATCCCGCCCATCCTGCCTGGTACAGGGGACCTACATTTTAACATCGAATCCGAACCACAGTACGGTCCTGGCGTATTTCACCTCATACAGCATGCTGCGCCGAGGGTTAATGCCGGGTTAAGTGTCTATAAAAATCCTCGCCGAGACAGGGACTCGAACCGGGGACCTTTCCATCTCCAGTCAGACTCCCTAACCACTTAGCCAGCAGACCGCTTATTCTTGGTGGCTTACAAATAATTACAAACCATTGTCCTATGACAAACATTTAATGAACATTTATTTCGCAAATAATAAATATTGAGGTCTATAATCCAGATAAAAACTATCCTATCTTTTAAGTTGGACTAAATCACACACATTAAGCCAAATTTCATCTAAATCGGTTATGTAGTTTCGGAGTTCATCCCGGACGAACATCGTGACACGAGATTTTTATATATATAAAGATATGAGACAAAAAAAACAAGGTACAGAACACACAACAGCATTGGATTTTAATTACTGTCATTGAATTATCTCTATGTGTAATTTAAACTATCTTATATACCGACAGTGTTGCGCATGAGTATGACGAAGTCATAGTGTTAGGTTCAACGCGGCCGGCGCATTTGAACTAACCGACACGCGACAGCGCATTTCGATTCGAAAAACATTTGACTCGCCGTATCTAGACTCAAATTCGCTTACAGAAGTCACCCGGGATTTTACAAGGCAGTTATTGTTTTGATGATTTGAAATAATGCTGTTTTGATTTGGAACGCCCGCGTGTGACCACACGGTTCGCTGATAAATAAATTAATTTTGGTCTATAAAGTGAATTTCAGTGAAATTTCTATTATAGTCCTCACTAGTGTTATTTCAAGTTAAAAGTGTGGCCTGAAGTGGCGCTGGACAATAAACTTTACAAGGATTATCGAAAATGTTTCATTATCCAGTGAGTTATAGAAATCTTTTAAGCAGATTAAAAACTCATTCCCTGGTAATGTAGAAAGAAAAGTGACAGATAATACTCTTACGTGGCAGGTATAGTTTGTCCTATTTCATCATTTAATAATCAATGATAAATGAGAAAAGGAGAATGTTCTTAGTAACACCTCAAGAAGAAAAGGGTCTGGTTGTATCTGAGAAAGAAGTTTTTCCAATAATTGATAATTTGCAGGAGTGGCTAGGGTCAACATATCATTCAGAAGATTTAAAATTTGTGTTCATTATATCGCAATAATTTTAACGATAGCGTATTAAGAGAATACAAAACGCATTCTGGAATCAATTGGGGAAAAAGCTACGTGTCACATGTGGGAGGAGGGGGGGAGGTAAAAGCCTCGTCATGGTACGTGGGGGGGGGGGGAAGAGGGGCGTTCAAGATAGACTAAAATGGGCCACGTAATTTGTGATCGCTCCCTTAGTGCATCGAACCGCTAAGCACTAGTATAAAAGAAGGCTTATTTAACGAAAGGCAACTAGATCGTGACTTGCGCCTGGTTCCTGTAATATGTGGAAATATGCTGAAGATTAGAAGCGTTTCTGTTAGTACAAATATTTCCACGAGTGCTGTAAACATTTGTATGCGACCTAATCCTACGTAAGCTGAGAAGGAGCTATTGTTCGTCAAGCAGTGATAACGAATGCTGAGAGCATGCGAGGCGGGAAAAACTATTACTGCACACAGCAGAGATAATATACAGGGTGTTACAAAAAGGTACGGCCAAACTTTCAGGGAACATTCCTCACACACAAACAAAGAAAATATGTTATGTGGTAATGTGTCCGGAAACGCTTACTTTCCATGTTAGAGCTCATTTTATTACTTCACTTCAAATCACATTAAACATGGAATGGAAACACACAGCAACAGAACGTACCAGCGTGACTTCAAACACTTTGTTACAGGAAATGTTCAAAATGCCCTTCGTTAGCGAGGATACATGCATCCACCCTCCGTCGCATGGAATCCCTGATGCGCTGATGCAGCCCTGGAGAATGGCGTATTGTATCACAGCCGGCCACAATATGAGCTCTAACATGGAAAGTAAGCGTTTCCGGACACATGTCCACATAAAACATTTTCTTTGTTTGTGTGTGAGGAATGTTTCCTGAAAGTTTGGCCGTACCTTTTTGTAACACCCTGTATACACCGTATCTTGCAGAACACAATAGAGGCCTGTTTGGCTATGCTGCAGCAGAAAGAAACTTAGTGTTGATGTCTTTTTTCACGAAATTATCCTGAAGTAATTCTACATGTGAAAGTTCAAGGCCCAAGCCATGTCCTCCAAAATGTCACACGATAGAATCGAAAATGAAATCAGATATTTGCTAACTTATTTTCACGAGGTGGCACAACATGTAACTGTTACGCAGTGGCGTAGCTAGCTTGGGTGACACCCGGGGCGGATATCGATGGTGTCACCCCTTGAAAACTTAAATCCAAAATTGAGTATATTATATCATCTTTTAGGTTAAAATATGATATTAATAAAACATAATTAAATTTATTGTTATTTAAAAATAATAGTTAATAAAATTGTAAGATTAACAACATTTAAAAGATATACAAATAAAATAAAAAACAATTGCTTTCACAATCCCCTCTTTCTAGCTTTAACAACTGCAAACCCGTAAATCACATTTTTCGAAATTAAAAATTTGATTTACTTCATGTTCAATAATCAATATGGCAAGATTTGAGCCACGTGTTGATCACTGGTGATCGAAAGTGGTTTTAGATTAATTTTAACTCCTCTGAAGATCGGGCCTCACTTGCCTGATACTGTTCCGCACCGTCACCGCACCGACACGTTTCTTACTATTGGCGCTCACTCGATCGAAGTTTGTCCAAAGGACACGGCATATCGTCTGAATCTCGGCCGACACCCCGCCATCATTGGATTGGTTTATGTTTTGACGGTGTGGACCAGTGTCGGTCTGCTGGATGTGGAGAACGCATAGAAAGAGTTCGGAAATTTCCCTTCCCTTACGACCAAATGTTGTTTTCATGTTATTGTTGGTCTTAAAACAAGTGTCTCTTTTTTTCATCCATGTTCATAAGATGTTCTTAACATGTAGGAATTGTTCTAGCATCTTCGCATTAATAAATCAAAACATTGCCAGAGTTGAAGATCAATTTTAAGACCCACAAACATTGCAGCCGAGATCTGCATTTGTAACGGGGACCTTCCACACCCGAATCGCAGGCTGTAACCATACGCCAGACTAATCTATGTATTCAAACACATAAAAGTTGATTCGTGTTTTTTGATAGCAAAAATAGATGGTATAGAAAAAAAGTATATACATTGTATCATATTTGCAAATTTATTTTTCATTACACCTACATTCGGACTGGTGACTCAAATGACTGCGTGCGGTTTGGATACTGAAGGTCCCGGTTCAAATCCCGGTCTCGACTGTAATTTTTGCAGGCCTAAAAATTGACATTTACCTCTGGCAATGCTTTTATCTGTTAATACGAGGATTCTAGTACGCTCCGTCTTCGAATTTCACGTTAATCTGTTGGTGTTCTTTCGAAGTTAGGTGACTACGATATAGGTGCACTGCGAGTTTCCTAATAAGAAACTCTGACTTACGGTTACCAGATGATGGTCTTCAAAAAGAGGACATTTCTAGATTAATAATAAATTCTGCTAAAGTGTTGTGGGTTTCTCAACATTTACGGATGTTGCATTAAGATAAATTATAACTACACACTTAATAAATAAAAATATTTAAGATATGCATAATTCACTATACTTTTTGCAAATGAAACGTCTACAATAGGTAGTATATTACTTCATTTTATTAAATCATGCAACGTTACAACAATTTGTGGCACATTTTAATATACACTACAAAAAATCATCATTAGTACATTTCTCATCTTCATCATTATTCCCTGAAGTACTCAGATATTTCTTTGATGAACCAATTTCTGAGAGTAATTTCTTATTTTCCAACAAATAATTATAAAACTGTACACAAGATAAATCCTTATAATTATATTGCACACTTATAATTCCCTTAACAGACTCAACACTGAGTCTATTTCTATCTTTGGTCCACTGACTGTTTGCTAATGAAAAAATCCTTTCTACACTAGCATTTTGGCTGGGAATAGCAAAGAAAAACTCCGCAATTTTTAGTAGTTCTGAGAAACAAGCACCATTCTTTGACTCTCGGAAATATTTACACCAGATATCATTTGACAACTGATCTGTATTAACGTTAGCCTGATTTGTCAAAAATTTCTGAAAGTTGCAAAACTGATCAAAGCACTTTACATCATCTATTTTAATATTAAGTTTTTCATTTAGGTACAGAATTGTTTGTTCCACATCTCCCCAATTTGGAGAATATTTCATACCCATCCATTTAAATACCAAAAACTCTTGATACTGAACCAACCATTTCTTAAGATACGTAATTGTTGCATCATAAACATGTGCTATTTCTCCTTCTAGCATATCACATTTAGAACCATAACCTTCATCCCGTTTTTTTCTCAAAATTTCTTTTAGTTTTAAAGATTTGAAATTCTGGATTTTTCTTTCCTGAAGAGCATTCAACACACCCTCAAGAATATGTATCATTTCTACCAGTGAATTTTTCTCTTTTTCTAGGGCCAAAATATTATGTTGAAATAATGACATAAGAGAATGAACAAACCATAATCGTGCTTCACTAAGCTCATTTTGGAAAAAATTTTTAATCAGAATTGGAATTTCCCCCTGAGAACTGAAATATGATTTCAGTGCTGGATACGTCTCAATTAGTCTCGTAACGCAAGGAAAAAGGGACAGCCACCTACTCTTAGAATGACACATCTACAAAATCACAGAAAAATAATTAAATATTTTTAATACTATGGAATCAACATCTAATGTGAGTCCTGCATCAATACCATGTTGAATGCAGTTTTGTAAAACATGAGCAGGGCAGCCTAATCCTACTAATCTATCATTTAAATTGTTTTTCAGATGGGTGAAAACATTATTTCCCGACCTCTTACCAAGTCCACTAATCCCACCAAAATTTGTATTTGTATTGTCCCCAGAAAAAGCAACACATTTATTATTAATACCTCTACTTCTAAAAGTATCACATATGTAAGATTCAATCGTTTAAGATTTTTCATTTGGACTACTTTTAAGTTCTATCACTTTTGTTTGAATTCCCCCAGTTTTAAAGTCATAGTATTGAATTAGAATTGGAAACAGTTTCACAGAACCATGGTGACTGCCGTCTGTTGCAACACCAAAACATGAAATACACTCCAAAGCGTCAATAGAAGCATTAACAGAATGAGGTGACAATACAGAATTAATAATGGCTTCTGTTTTAGTGCGAGCACATGACATTTGTTTCGCTATATTTGAGTCTGTAAATAACACTTTCTGCAGTTTTCCAGTACAGTCCATTGATTTAAAACTTTGATGATGCTTGACTGTGTGAAAAGATAGGGTGCCTTCAGCTGCATGTACCAGATCATTAATTTTGGAATCCTTTTTTGCAAAAAAATCGTCAACTTTGGATGAAGATGCTGCAGTACGTATCCGCGTTTTGTGTTTTTCAGTGTTTTTGTGAGCTTCTAGGTCTAGCCCCCCTGCAAATTAATAATTGTGCGTGTTATACGTTATTCAGTGTAAGAAAATCTGAGCTATTACACGCAAATTTCCAGTGTCATACGATATTTACGTAAAATCGGTCCCATGGTTATAAATCTTACCTTTATTAGCAACTGAAACAAATGTTCCTGATGGGCAGATAAGACATTCTGCCTCTGAGCTAATTCTTCCCGGTCTGAAGTCAGGAAATCGTTTTTGTAATTCGTCACTGAAGACACATTTGCGTTTTGGCATGATTTCACTTGAACAGTAAAACTGCTTCACTTCACAACAACCAAAACGCAACTAACAGTAAAGCAGTTGAAAACAATGATTCTAGAAGCCGAGCTGACTACCGAAGTACTTTGCATTGTTGCGTACATAATGTTCTTCACCGGCCGCCCCGCAGCTCGTATTTCACGATAATTGCCTCGCCACCTATTGCTCAGAAATCGTAACTATATCTTGACACAGTGCCGAGACAGAAAAAGGAAAAGTGTAGATAAAATATCACATTGTTGGCATAAAGGTTAAATTCTTTAGGGTTTACCATTTTGACAGATGGGAGAGTTTTATTCCCACACTTTCAAGTTCAGGCAGTAGTAAAACGGAACTAAAAAAAAGAGGACATTCCTTGATTTTTCTCAAAACCCGCTCGGACCATTTTTACGGTCCAAAAAAGAAGACATGTCCGGGTAAAAGAGGACATCTGGTACCCCTCTCTGACTAGAACTTTGAGATACCATGAAATTATTATATTTATTATACAAAATCTTTACGATCTAAATTTAAATATGTTATAACCTCATTCTTTGATAAAAAAAAAATACTGAATGAATCGAAAAGAACCTCAAGCAAAACAAACACGTCAAGTGCGAAGTGATTGACATTTCATTACGATTGCGTTGTAATATGCGAGAATCTTTCATTCCGGTAGAGTGTGGTAATGATTTGTTAATACTGCGCTGCAGGGCCGGTTAAGACAGCGCGGGGCCCGTAGCAAATGTGAAGAAGAGGCCCTTGATTTTTGTCGTCCTGGGGAAAATTGTGGAGCTAAAAACAAAAAGGTCGCCCATATAGCCTAGGTGCGGGGCCCCCCAAGGAAGCGCGAGGCCCCCTAGAAGGCACGAGGCCCGTGGCATTTGCTACCTCCTGCTACGTGGTTAATCCGGTACTGCTGCGCTGGGATACTTTTTTGTTTTTGTACATAAAAGATCAACCAGCTAGGTGATTACATGAGTCAGATAAAAAAGTATTTTAATGTACTTTCGTACCAAAACTGTGCAAAATAAAGTAAAGGTATCAAACCTACCTGTCATCCCCAACACTGATTCCCTGTAACAATCACTTGAAAACGTTAAAGGAGACTAAAGACCGGGTAGGAAGAAGGGCGAGCTATGGAAAATTGTAGACGCGAGGTGGCGAGCTGCCACTCGTCCGACTGTAGTTGCGGTGACGGTACAGACCAGTATTGGCAAAATAGAGCTCGACCTTTACACGTAGCAACTGATACACACACTGGCGCAAATTAAAATCCCAACACCAATACGATGTTGTAATAAATGAATGAAATTTGGCCCCAAGTATGCCCACATGAAGAGTATTAAATGATTTAAAATTGAAAGTTTTACATGTAATAATATGAGAATTACGGTGCTATCTATTACGTAAATTGCTATTTTTTTTATATTCGTTTAACGTACTAGTGGCGTACAGTGTGGTGTAACATGACACTTTGTTGTCCACGAGTTCTTGTTGGCTAAGTACGCCCAGGCGAAGAGTGACAACTCTATACACTCAAATGTCTAACTGTGAGAGAGGTCGGAGAATTTACGTTTTTTTAAAAGGTGCATCATATCGTGAAATCTCCCAAAGGATTGGCCGTAGTGCATTGTCAGTATACAGACTTGATACACAGTGATGAAAGAAAGCACTAATACTCCAGGTCTATACTGATGGATAACAGCACGTGAAGACCGCCAAATTGTGTGGGTGGCTGCTGCTGGCAAATGGTTGACTGCAGGCCAGATCCAAACAGTGGTTACAGAGAGAGTCACCACCCTTCCTGGACGATTGAAAACCAATTGCTTGAAGCTGAGTACACTCTCTGAACCCTATGCAATGTGTCCCATTAATCTGATTTCATTGCCAGCATCATCTAACCTGGCGTAATGCAAAACACAAAAGGACAGGTGAATGGTGTACTTTTGTGTTTAGAGACGAGTCTCCAATCTGTCTGTGGCTAAGTGATAATTCACGACATGTTCGGAGGCGTATTGGAAAACGGCTTACCTGCTGTGATTTCAGAACATCACACAAATGCAGTCACCGGTGTCATTTTTGGCGGCAATCAGTTTCGACACCATGATTGAGTCGGGTGTTGTTGAAGGCACAATGACAGCCCACCACTATGTGGACAGGGTACTGCATCTTATTGTGATACCCTTCATGTTCACCATTCGAATCG
Source organism: Vandiemenella viatica (assembly GCA_031002005.1). Lineage (NCBI taxonomy): Eukaryota > Metazoa > Arthropoda > Insecta > Orthoptera > Morabidae > Vandiemenella > Vandiemenella viatica. The sequence continues at coordinate 93,058,819 of JARYHS010012519.1, forward strand.
CATCTTACAACAAGATAATGCCCGTCCTCATATTGCGGCCATCGTTACACAAGCCTTGCAAGGAGTTTCGATCACAATTTGAACAGCACAGTCCCCAGATTTGTCCCCAATAGAGCATGTCTGGGATACCAGGAGTAGACACATTTGATCACATGGTGACCCAGCACAAACTGCGCAACAGCTGACTGCAAAAGACCTGCAGGCGTAAAGAGAAATACCCCAAGAAGACATTCAAAACACTTGTTGATTCAATGTCGGCAAAAATCCACGAATGTATTGGTGCTCTAGTTGGACGCATTTCTTACCGAAAACTGTATCTAAAGGTAATAACTTAGCCTAATTCATTTCCATTTGTTATAATTTCTTTTAGGTATGGCCCTGGATATATCTTCAAAGTTTCCTAAAATTCTACCATTCCTGTATGCATGGTGAGATTCTAATTTTTGCCAGTGTAACCATAATATTTCGCTATAAATTTTTTTTTAAATCGAAAACTACCCAATCATTTGTTGTTGAAACGTTAACACAGGTTGTATTTAAATGACTTCGCAAGGGATATCGAGAGGAAAGTTAACAGAAGTGGCTTGTTCCAAGTAGAAGCAATTCCAGACCCAGATGGGGTTCCATCGGTGCAAACCCAGAATCCGGGTCCCACAACTCGAGAGACCCTGGTAGAGACTGTATAGTCAGAGAAGCAACTCTACATTAAGTTCCTTCATAAAAATAGAACAATAAATGCAATATAAAAACAACGATTTTTTTTTTTTTTTTTTTTTTTTTTTTTTTTTTTTTTTAGGTAATATAAGAACATGCCTTTGCGATATCTGCCGTCTTTTCATGAAGTACTTCACAAGTGAAGTATTTTACTATCTGCCTAAGATGACTTCTAAATATGACCTTGTATGTACTGAAGACCGTCTTCACGTGTTAATTTTACATTTCTAGCACCGCTATGTAGCAAATAAATAAAAATGTTGTAAACGGCTTGAATGTTCGCTCAGTTTGATCAGGAACAAAAGTTCGACATCCCTGTCGATTTAAGGAATATACCTGTATTCGACAGAGGGGGTACCCATAATACAAATTTTCTTCTTCTCTAAATTTATTATGGAAAATTCATAGAGAATCATACACTTATTTATTTCATCGCGATCATATTTGCATATTCTCGATCAGAAGAAAGCATAGCAAACTTACATGAACCTATAATTTAAGTGCTTACTAATGTTAAGATTTCGCTAGCAAGATACGCGGTTCCGACTTTTTATTTATTTAAATGGCTTTCGGCCTTATCAGCCACACAGCCAAGTTCTTTGCGTTTTAAGACAATTCACATTTCATTACTTTACAGTTCTTTTTACATAGTTTAACAATTTACATTTCATTTCCTTTACAGTTTTAAATATATATATTTACATTATAGTTCTATACACAACAGTTACGGTTCCGACTGTTTTAAACACAAGCTTTACAAAACCTGATTACCATCGACGGACGATACCATCAACGAACACTTGACCCGTTCAGATTGATTTGAAACCTGACAGTATTGCTAGTTTAATGCCCAGTTTTTCTAGCATAAATTCGAACATGATACGATTTCATGTCGAATATAGGTGCACTGTCGATAATAGGCAGGTACGCAGTGTGTAAATCGGATAACGCGAAATGTACTCAGTTTGTATATCACGAATCTGTCAGATAATAAATTCAAAAACTACTAGAAAAACTTCAAAGCACTTGTAAATCTTAGCTTGAAAGCTAATGGAATTCTAAATAAGCAAAACAATTTTAAAACCTAGACTACGCGTATTCCGACATACGCTTGGTTTTCATTTCCAAATTTTCTCTAAAAATTTTCGAGGATTTACAATTTAACTGTCTAATTACTATGATTTTAACAATTATATATAAACTTTAATTTTAAAACTTTCTCTTTTCATACAAGAAAACTTACATTATATCCACAGCCGCTTCTAACAAACCAAACAACAGTGACGGACGGCAATCACAACAATGAACGATTTCTTGTGATTGTTGGAGCTACAGAGCGGTGCTCTCTCTGTTTAAGCCGGTATTGCCAACAATTATATTCTACAATAACGAATGAGCACAGCCGCCTGGATCGCATTTGAAAAAGGGCTAGATCAACCTAAAAACAAATATTCATAACAATAAAAGAAGACGTGTTTCGACACCAAAGGTTAAAAGAAGTTTTTTTTTTGTGTCACACTAATTTCGATTACTATTTTCGAAATGTGGGTGTCACCCCCAAACGGGTGACACCCGGGGCGGACCGCCCACACCGCCCCCCCCCTAGCTACGCCACTGCTGTTACGTAACTTAAGTTAGTCCACAATCTCGGGGTTGGTTGGTCCCTCCCAAAGGAGGTCTATTAAACCACTATGTCAGAGGTAGGACGGCTAGTTCCTTTCCTCTTCCTTACAGTTTACGTATCCAAATCACGGTGCGTCCTGATGTAGCTCATATGAAGGGAGTAAAGCCAGTAAAAATTCATGGCCGCAGCAGGATTCGAAACCGGACCTTTTAATTATAAAGCAAGAGCCTGATCCAGTGAGCAACTAAACTGCTCAGCTGTTACGTGTAGAACCGTATCGAATAATTCGTTTGCATCTGTACTCATATACACCTTTAATTTAAACTAAAAGGAATCGTACCGCTTCTAATACCCCACTAGACAAGATTTTTACGAATACTTTCAACAAAGCTTGATTTCTGCATGAGAAGTGTATGAGGACGCTTCACATTGAGTTCTGTAGTTGCTGTAGTTCTACTTCAGAGTTCTACTGAGTTAGATTAAGCGTGGCAGAGGAGTTTTCGTGACTAATTGAAGCTTTGTCACCAAGTTACTAAAACTACAAGAAAATTTATTATAAATCATTGCTCTGTCCAAATTTCAACAAAATTGTTTTTGACAGTTTTCTGAATTTGTGGAAATCTGTTGAAAATGTGCAAACAAAGTAAAAATGAGAAAAGTATATAGTTCTGAGTGATCATTGTATTTATTAAATATTGTGTCCATGATTATTCAATTTGAGTAAGTATGCCAATGGGAAATTTACATGCGAGATGAATTCTGTCGGCAGGACACCACTGAAATACTGGAAATGTGTGATGTGCCTGGAATGTGATCAACTTGGAACCATGAGGTTTTGTTTCAAAATTTAAGTCACAATCAAATTAAGTCAGACTTTCATGTTAACCGAATGATTTATTTTCTTCCATTAAATTTGAAATCTCAATGAATCTCAAAGTGTTTTAATTAAATATCCATCATCGCACCACCTAACCGATTTCGATTATTTCGTAGATCTTGCATCGTTCAGTCTAATGCCATTGTACATTAATCATTTTAATTTAGGATGGAATGCGTTTTTTCCAAATTTTTCGCCAGATCTTGCACCCTTTTTTCAACAGAAATCATTTAATTGAGTTATTTCTATCCCGGAAGCGTAAAAAAAACGCATATCCATTGTTCGACTAATGAGTTATGATATTGAGTTCGTACAAAAGTCTAAAAAAAAGTACTTTCAGTGTTTTTCCCAATCTTCCCAGCAACTTTTCCCGATTTTTCTTTCCTTAAAAATCCTATTAGGACTATTATATTTAAAAAAATGGTCCATAGAAAAGAGTACGTTTAGTTTTTCCTGAATTTTCAGTTTTTCCTTTTCTAAAAACATTATGATCATTTATTAAAAAATTAGTCAAATCCGTCATACAAGAAAGTATTTTCAGTTTTTCTAGAATTTTCCAATTTTCCAGGCAACTTTCGGCGTTTTAGGTCTTTAAAATCTTATTCGGACTATTTTAAACTAAAAAAAAAAAAAAAAAAAAAAAAAAAAAAAATCGGTCCATACACGAAAGTACTTTCAGTTTTTCCTAGCAACTTTTCCAATTTTTTTTTTCTCTAAAAACCTTACTCCGATTACTACTAACATTTTAACAAATTACCCAAATCGGTCCAAAAAAAAAAAGCTACTTTTCTTGAATTTTCCAATTTTCCGCGCAACATTTCCAATTTTTCTTTTTATAAAAGCCTTGATGGACTATTATAAACCGTGGCGACACAATTTGATGATAGATTCTGATGTAACTGCATAAAAAATCGAAAATGAGGAATAATTTTTTTTTTTTTTTTTTTTTTTTTTTTTTTATCTCGCTTAGTTCACGATATATACTGTCTCAAAAGGAACAGCAAACTCACAGCTGAAGTAAGTGCTGTTTTGCTAATTCTTGTATGTATGACTTTCCCTTCTATATGAACGCCATATATTTAGAAGAGCTTGTCTTTGATCTAAAATCGATTCAAAACGGTAAAAAATTGAACAAATTTAAGAAGTAGAGATCATTGGGGATAGGACGGGAATAAAACTTTCCAGTGTAGTTTAGAGAGTATTAAAGGCTATGTATGTCGTTTAATGTTTGATAAAGTCTGTATCAAAGTAGGTGATGGAAATGGCCGCAGAAGATGTCCTCACGAGACATTGTAAGCTCTGTAATTGTAGTTGAATCTGTGGTCCATGTCTCATTTGAATTTATGCCATGGTGATATACTGTCTGGTAGATAAGTCATTTAAATATCAATTAAAATAAATAAATCACCCATCTCTGGTGATTGAAGATGGAGAATTAGACACACAAGTTCAAGAAAATTACCAAAAAACATCGAATTTGTAGGACGCTTGTAAGGTATTAGTGGCGTTTGCCCAACTAGTTGTTAACTCAAGCCTTGCACTCGTTACGTATTTGGCAGCTGGTTCGACAAATTCATGAGTAACTTCTCGTGTAGTTATTATCGTATTGCTTTACACTGTTCTAAATTTTATACTAGCTAGAAAGAAAATCTAGATAGTTTTTTAAAGGCATAATTGACATAAAATGGCAGTAGCATCAGTGGTCTAGTATGTTGCAATAATAATAATAATAAAACACCAGAGATAAATGAACATATAAGTAAAACCTCAACTAAAGCATGTTTTGTAGATTTAAAGTAACTAAACAGCTACCTTCCTATGGGCCAAATTCAATGTGGAAAGCTTTTGACAAAAGCTGACAAAATGACGAAAAGTACGAAGATAATGTAGGACAGAAATAGTTATTTGTAAGGTAGAATAAAGGTCATAACAGCGAGAAAACAATTTAATGTTCAAATTATCTCTTGATTTTCTGTCAGTAAAATAATTTTTTGATATTGGGCAAGACAATTTCAATGGTCGCACAAACTAATAAAGCTATTTTTAATGCTATTCCGACTCTTCGACGATGAAGTGATTAAGGCCACGAGGGGATGGTGTGATTTCGGGAAACAATGGAAAACTGAACCGTCGGATCTGGAATCAAAAATGCAGCCTGACGAAATCCGCTAACCCACCAGGATCGGTAACAAAATCTGTTCAAAGTTATTTTTTAAAGCTAATGCAGGCAGCCGTAAAATTTCGGGAATATGTTTTACAGTTTTGTTTTTATATTATCTGGGCAGAAACGAGAAGTTGAAAACTAAGAGTGTATTAAACAAATCACAAATTTGGCATCACTCTGCTTCTTCACAACTCATCAATTGTATTTTATGTCTCTGATTTACTTAATTCTATTACGGTTTTATACATATCTGAATAAACATTGCTGACGGCATCGTTTTCAATAAATTTTGTTCTCAATATAAACGATAGCTCACATGACAGCTAATACTCGTTTGGGTGTTTAAAATGTAGCAACAAACTAAGCATGAACGCTACTTTCAAACGTCAGACTTCTTTAGTTCCGCGTATTCCTTGAAATTATCATCACAGATCCTTCTATGGAGCTGTCCAATCTTTTCCCTATATATGATTTTCGAAGTAGTTAGGTAAGTACAATCTACTCCTAGACGGACGCCTACTACAAATCACTATAACCGACAGAGCGAACTTGTACTAATGGACTGGAATACATAGGAAAAGTGGTGTAACTCTTTGAAATTAGATTTCAATAATTTCTAACAGTGGACGCAGTAAAAAGATTGGCTACCACCTTTATCGTTTCGTTGGAGTTTTCAGATTACTCCAACAAAAGCCTAATATTCAAGTTGTAATTATTTACTCCTGTTTATATTGTTTTGAAAGAAAATCCCTATATAAAGTTTTACAACGCTTAGAGAACTCAGATGCTTATCACTAATCATACAATCATCGACTAAATTCCTTTTAGTACTATCTCACATCACTTCCCGGTCTGACACAGATACAAGAAGTATAGGTAAATCCGTTCAGTAAATATTGCCTACTGAACTGACAATACCTGGAAGTTCCTTATCGTAACAATGTGCATCTTAATGGTATAAATTTTTTTACAGATAAGAACAAGTATCTAGAAAATATATCTTTCAGTTTGATGTTATTAGTGTTGGTGACATTTACTGAAATATTTCGTTGTTATAGCTGATTTACATTGTGTAAGAAATTTTATCTAATCTCTTGAAGAAAACAGAAGTGAAGCTGTTAGAGGAGAAAAGAAGTATACTATAATTATGTTCGGTCTAAGTGCATACTACGGTAATTAACGGTAGAAGGATCGTGTGATGATCGACTTTTAAGCACTGCAATTATATGCTTATTAAATTTTAAGATTAATATTTTTAAAAACAAACTCGTGTTCTGCTCCATCTACCAGAGACGCCTCTCTCAGTATAGCAAAGAGAGTATACGTATGTCGTACCAACTTGCTGCTTGGTGTTCATCCTCTTTTATGTTGCTAGATTAATCTTATTATTATTGGATTGCTCAAAAAATATTTTTAGGTTAGGCTAATGTAATACTGCCAAGTGATAGATTATAAATCAGTGCATACGGTTTGAATTTATATCCTAACTCCGTAACGGCGTTAGTGATTCTGACATACGTAACTAAAGAAGCGAAACAATATTCGTGTCTGACCTGTTGCTCCTGGCTCGCACATGTTTACACTTTACACTGTCACACGCCGGGAAATGTTGCTTACTCCAAGCGCACCACACGCCTGAATGACGCAGCACGGCTCCAGAGATGTTATAGCGGCCAGCCTTGAAGCCTTGAGAGCAGATAACAGGTCCTATGGAGGGGGGTACAGTCGATGAATGAGCAAACAAGGCGGCCAACGGAGGTCCACCCAGATAATCGATACCATTGAATTGCTATGTTGCACGCGTAGTCATGACATAGCTTCCATTCAAGTGCTAAAAATGTTTATATTACTGCGTTCAATACAGTTCAATTAAAGTTAGCCAAACTTCCGCAGAACTGAACTACTACAAATGAGATAAATAGTTCGACGGTTAGAATCCGTAGTTGCAGTTCTTACACATTTTGTTTCACCTGTAGTGGCTACAGTGTTGGCAGTGAAATCCAATAACTTCTACTTTCTTAAAATTCAAGACAGAAGTGTGTATGAATTCCGTGAAAAAGTTTTGGGCATAACATATTTCATCGTAAAGTGACAAATTGGTAACTGTGCTTTCACTAAGTCGATAAGACTTTACGTGTATGGTTAGTTCTACCGACGTAGCCTTTCATAATCTATTACTTTAGTAATATATTATATTCTTTTTAATACACAGTTATATACAGTATCGTTTTAAATTATGGGTAAAATATTTAATTAAAAATTCCAATTAATTCATTTGGTATCACTAAAGAACATAGAATGAAATAGCAGAAATAATTAACAATAAACCAAAAAATTTGCACGTTACAACGTGCCTTAGCATAGGGAGGGTTATTGGAATAAGTATGGATACAAAAGAGATTTATTTGAAAGGAAATTATCAAAATGAATCACTGAAGTACCAAAATTCATGGATGATGGAAATATCCTGATGCGGTATCGCCGCGGAAGAATCATATTATAAATGTGCAGTGTCAGAAACATCATTTGTACTCTCGACAGTCGTGTGAAAGGTTTTCTGACATAATTATGGCCTAACGATAGAAAGACTTTTAACGCAGAATGGTAGTGCTAGACAGTGCCCAACAGTGTGCCGTAAATATGTAATTTACGGTAGTCTCTTACAATGGACAACGCAGAGTCAGACCACATCTACTTAATGACCGAGATCATCGATATCTGCGTTGAGACAGACGGGCAATACTACGACAATGAATAGAAATACTTAATGCCGGACCTACGGGCAGTGCAAAACGATTGGCGGTTGCAGCACCTCACCTGAGCTCGTGAACATATTGATTTGACCCTAGATGATTGGAGAAAGTTTGCATGGTCAGATGAGTCAAGATTCAAGTTGGTAAGAGCTGATGGTAGGGTTCGAGTGTGGTGCAGATACCATGAGGCCATAAACCTCCGTTGTCGGCAAGGCACTGCGCTACCTGGAGGTCGCTGCTAAGCTTTTTTTTTTTTTAATGCCTTGTCGACTTCGGGGTCATTAGAGGCGGTAAATGACAGGAGGCAAGGAACAGGAAGGAATTCGGCCAGAGCCTTTTTGAAGGAAGCATCCGGCATTCACCTGGAGTGATCTGGGGAAAACATGGAAAACCCAAATCCGGATGCCAGGACGGGGATTCGAACCGGCGTCCTCCAGAATGCGAGGACAACGCGGTTAGCGCTCACTCACCACGCTCGGTGTCCTGGAATGGGCAGTGTGTACATGACATGGAGTGGGATCTCTGGTCAAATTGACCCGACCATTGACTTTAAATGTTTTTGTCCAACTACTCTGAGACCATATGCAGCCATTCATAGCCTATATGTTCCCAAACATCGAAGGACTTTTTCAGGATGACAATGTGCCATTTCATCGGTCCAAAATCATTCACTATTGGTTTGAGGAACTTTTTGACGATTCCAGCGAGTGGATCAGCAGGCATTAAAGCCAAACGAACATATCTGGGACATGATTGTAATGACAGTTTGCACACAACATACTGCACCGGCAACTTTTTCGCAATTATGGACGGTTGTTGAGTAAGCATGGCTGAATATTTCTTCAGGAAACTTTCGATTACTTGTATTTTTTTTTTTTTTACTTATTGCTTTAAGCCTCGTCGACAGCTAAGGTCAATAGAGGCGGGATGGGACTGGGGACAAGGAACGGGAAGGAATTCGGCCATGGCCTTTTGAAGGAAGCATCCCGGCATTCGCCTGGAGTGGTTTGGGGAAACCATGGAAAACCCAAATCTAGATGCCCGGTCGGGGATTCGAGCCCGCGTCCTCCCGAATGCGAGGGCAGATCGATGACTTGTGGAGTCAAGGTTACGTCGGGTTGTTGCATTTCGCCTAACAGAAAAGGATCCCACGGGAGAGTAGTAGCTATCCACAGTGGCTGCGTAATTGTCGGAATAACCTAGATCAATTAAACCAAAATATTGTGTTCCTCGGAGAACAGAATTTCCGACAGGTGCGTACTTCGTGACATTAATCGCTTTTCATATGCCTTTTTCAGCCACTGTGGACATTCTGCAGCAACAACTTATATTTGGAAGCAAATTAAGCAGATTCATTCATCCCGCTTGAAATGTATAGGTTCTTTTGACCTTAAACATTCACATTCTCTGTGCATGAGATGGAAGATTCATTTGTAAAAATTGTATTTTTAATATTTTTGGTTTGCATTAATAGGATGTAAATTGAGCTTATACACGCTAATTACAAAAAGGAAATTCGAATGCAGGATTTTAAAGAAATAATTAATTTAGAAATATTATCACTGAAAAAAAATGTTTATTTAACATTACGTAAAAAATGAACTCAGCCACCAAAGAAAATGAACGGAAGCAAACAGACAATAATGTTCAAGTGTACCCATAAACGAAGCGAATGTATAACAAGAAATAACCCTGACGAATGCCCCAGGTTGGAGCCGAAACGTAGTCATTAGCAGCAAGAAAAGCGCAGCGCGAACTCCAAAAAGGCAAGTAATTATAATTTTTCAAATTCTTGTAGTGTTGAAAAATAAGAAGCTGTCTTGTAGTCTATAACTAGTGCGTTTGTTCATTAATATTAATATTGTAAACAAATGCGTTATCAGTATAAAATACGTTTTTGTGCTTGAAATAAATTATTTCGGAAGGACTTCTACTTTTGAATATGAAATTTTTAGCTGAAATTAAAATCAGAAGAGACTACATTGAAAATCGAGCTAGAAATAATTATGTACATCGACATTAAGAAGCTTTTTTAATTAATAAATATTGCTAGTTATAAATGTTCTTGAAATCGTGGAGTATTTAATATGTCAATATGATAAATATCTCTATTCCATTTTCTTCATTCATTCTCTTTCTTCATTGATTCTCTTCTGCCGCCTTCTCTTCTCTGTACAATTCCACACGGCGCTGATGGAAAGTGTAAGGCTGTGAGCGGATTTCTTGAAATGGATTGTATTTCTTTCGTATTGCTCTCAAATGTGGATTTGGTGGCCCCCAATGAAAATAAGGTTTGAAAAGGTTTCCAGTTTGCTGTTGTTGAGAAAAGATAAATATCATAATTAGTTGACTGAATCATATTAAATATTTTTGTGAACCAGAGAACAATTTTGAATTAATACATCAGTAAGCATTAAACATTTTTTTCCCCCCATGAATGGTTTAAGGATTTACGCAAAAGATTATAATTTATTAATTTAAGGACGGTCTACAGGTAACGTCTTGACGGACGTTTTATTTGATCAAGTAAAACGTATCAAAGAAAACATTGAGTGTGGACAGCAAAACGGACGTTTTATCTGTACCGAATGAAGATGGACGATTTCTAGAAAACGGATGGGCTGGAGCATTGTCTTCCGATAAATCGTTAAACATATACGTGACGAGTAGTTACCATGGAGGAAAAAAATATATGGAGACGAAATACCGCTTATTCTGTGACGCCGCCTCTAAACTCTGGGCTGATATTACGTATCACTACAATTGCTATCTGGAGAAAGTATATCCCTAAAACTAAGCAAGATATCGGAAAAAATTATTCTTTATTTCCGATTTTTTTTCGTCGTCTTACATAAGAAACCATCATCAAATTTGACTTTTTGCATAATTTTTTTCTGCATTTCAACTCACTTTTGAGACAGTATATCTGTAGAACTAGGCAAGATAATGAAAATTTTTATTCTTTATTTTTTATTTGTCTAGTCTTTTTAAATAGGTAATAATCCATCATCAAATTTGACTTTGACCAATTTTTTCTTCTGAATTTCAACCAAAAGCATCTCACATTTGAGACAGAATATCTCCAAAACTAAGCAGGATATCAAAAAATTTTATTCATTTTTTATTTGTCTCATCGAGTTCCATAATAACCCATCATCAGATTGCGGCGTCACGTTTATCCTACAGTCCCCTTGAGGTTTTGTACATATTCCCCGTGTTTGTATGGATAGGTAATATGGCGCCGACGCCTCCCCACTCCTCACCGCCCGGCGTCACTTCAATGCGTGGTGAAGGCCCCTTGCGTCGTCTCCATATATTTCTTTCCTCCATGGTAGTTACGTGTAGTCGCACATCCATTTTGAATGACGTTTTCCGCTCAGTCTTTAGGGTCTTGGTGGGTTTTGGTGGAACTACTAAGGAAACTGTTACGAAAAATAAAAATCAATTATTTCTTTCAGTTTTTTGTAAAGAGCTGCTGAAAGTTAAAAAGTCAGCACTTTCTGATGTTAGTGCCGACGACATTTTAATTTTTCCGGAGCTCATGGTTTTTGAAAAATAATTAAATAAATAATTTTGACAAGTTTAAATTGTTTCAAGATTTTACCAAGGTCCACTTTTATGTGTGTTTGAAACAATATTATAAAATGTATAAACATATATAATGAATTCCATTTGAAAATAACTTATTACGTACGGTTTTTTTTTTAAAAAAAAAAAAAAAAAAAAAAAAAAAAAAAAAAAAAAAAAAAAAAAAAAAAAAAAAAAACAGGCTTTTTTTAGTTAATTCAATTTAATAAACTGTGTAGGAAAAATTTAGTGTATGAGAGTAATTTGCACTTACAAAATTTTAATTGCGGATTTAAAGCTCATTAGTGTTGGGATGATTAGATCCGAGAGAAAACAGAATAGTAGGAAATTGGCCACAGACTTTATTAAGTAACAATCCCAGCATTCACCTACTGCGATTTCAGTAAACCATGTAAAATCGAAACTGGGGTTTGCCCAGAACATGTACTGACCTTACATTCTCCAAATGAACCAGTATTGTAAGATGGTTATACCTTGTTGCTCTCACTGGAGATGGTTGCCATAATTCAGTTTTAGAACAGTTTTAGTCTGCTTCCTGTATAATCTCTACATCATTCCATGAGGTTTTCTGTCCATTAGTCCAGAGAAAAACAGTTGACCATTTCTCTCAACCATAATCGTCTTTGCCTCATTAGGCTTTGGGAAGAATGTGACTAGCTATTATTTCCTTGCCATGTAACCATGTCATGAAACTGCCATCAATGTAGTTACAGGTAAAGGCAGTGGGTTTACACAGCTTTCAAACTGCATCCCCACAGGATTAGTGGAGGTAGAGCTCTGCATTACTACTTCCTGACTGTAGACACTAGAGTGGGTGTGCCATGGTCAGCAACACAGTCCGGCCCTTTTTCTTTACCTTTCTGCAGAGATTCCCTCATAGTACTAATTTGAAAGCAGGCTGAGTGGGCCTGGGGGGAGGGGGGGGGGCATTCTAGACATTCAGCTTCGAGGAAAAATCCCTGGCTCCATTTGTGATCAATACCCGCTCGTAGTCAGACCCTATACCGCCTGAGCTATGTGACCGCCTTATCAATGTACCTATAATAACAAAAATGAAGTCAAAGCTGAACACCACATTTTTTTTTTTTTTTTTCAAAATCCAACACAAAAAGATCAGAAAGGATGGAGAGCCCTACCAAATCCATCCACTTGTTGCTAGATTTCTCTGTTATGCCAGAGCATGTAACAAATCCTGAATTCTACGAGACATGTTTTTTAAGTAAGTACCGTTTTGAAATAAAAAAAAGACGTTCAAATATATATCAATAATTTTATTTTTACATGAAAACCTGTACCTTACTCTACTTTTCTACATAATTCCCTTCAATATTGAGGCACTTGTCATAACGTAGTACCAATTTTTGAAAACCCTCCTCATAGAAGTCTGCCACCTGACTTGTTAACCACTGCATCACAACTGTTTTGACTTCATTATCGTCTTCAAGACGCTGACCGCCCAGGTGTTTCTTCAAGTGCAGGAACAGATGGTAGTCACTGGGCGCAAGATCAGGGCTGTGCGGAGGATGATCTAGAGTTTCCCATCGAAAAGATGTGATGAGATCTTTGGTCTGATTAGCCACATGTGGACGGGCATTTTCATGCAGCAAAATGATGCCCTTGCTCAACTTGCCACATCTTTTGTTCTCGATGATTGAACGGCGCAGATTGTTCAATGTCTCACAATAAGCTGCTGCATTGATTGTCTCATTACGAGGCAGAAATTCCACAAGCAATACTCCTTTTCTGTCTCAAAAAACTGTGCACGATTTTCCGGGCAGAAATCGTTTGCTTGAACCTCACTTTTTTGGGTGAATCTGAATGCCGCCATTCCATGGACTGTTGCTTTGATTCAGGTGTGACGTAGGCCACCCATGTCTCATCACCCATAACAATTTGGCTTAAGAAATCATCACCATCATTGTGGTACCGCTCAAGGAAAGTCAATGCAGTGCCTAAACGTTAGGTTTTGTGCAAATCCGTTAACATTTTCGGTACCCAACGTGAACACAATTTTCGGTAATTCAAGTGCTCAGTCACAATGCCATACAAAACACTATGAGAAACATTAGGAAAGTCATCACACAAGGAGGAAATCGTAAAGCGTCTGTTTTCTCTCACCTTATTGTCCACTTTCTGCACCAAACTTTCATTAACGACCGAAGGATGCCCACTCCGTTGTTCATCATGCACATTTGTGCGACCATCTTTAAATGCTCTCACCCACTTTCTCACCATTCCACCACTCATAATGTTTTGTCCATAAACTGCACAAATCTCACGCTGAATATCGATCGGTTTTAGGCCTTTAGCACAAAGAAATCTTATAACAGCCCGTACTTCACAGTCGGCGGGACTCACGATTATCGGAGGCATCTTAAACACTCAGTGAATAATGTAAACAAGGAATAATTAGACTGTAATGACGTCAGTGCGTAGGCAAGAGATGCAGGTACCCAGTGCAAATGCGCGGAACGCCAACCGTAGCGCTGCAGCCACGGTGTGACAAAACGGTACTAACTTAAAAAATACGCCTCGTAATTATACTGGTATGTGCTTGATAACTTTGCCTTGCCTGAAGCCCAGAATGTTTTAGAACTTACTTTCTCCATGACTAATCTGTAAACTTTTGAGTAAAAACAAGTAATAATTGCTATGTTTGGCACTGGTTTATTATACTGCATTTTAGGCAACACTTTCATAATTCTAGAATGAAATTCTTCAGAACTAGCCGGATCACAAATTTCTGGTCTCATTGTAATGAAGGTTGAATACTGGAGGAAAGCTAGTTGAACTTTCCACGAGGAATACTTTGACTTTGCTTAAGAGTGTGTGTTCTGTTATAGATACACAGTCCATTCCATCACAAATGTTCTGATTTTGAGATGTGTCAATATGAGGTGATAGATTTGAATCCAGTGAACAAAATGTTTACCCTTTTCTCCAATGCTCCAAAAATGCACATTATGTCAGCTGCCACCACTTTAGTAATCTTCATGACTGGTGGTAAGCTGGGGTACCTTGAGAATCTGGTACAAACAGAGCTTTGCTAGATGACAATAGCGATGGAGTTTTTTTTTTTTTTTTTTTTCCCAGGTGGAAACTGTCATCCTCCCATTAAGCTATCAACCAAATTGCCATTGCTTAAAAATTCCCAAGTTGCCATTACTGTGACTTCTTATGTTATTTTTGTAGCCTAGAAAGTAGTGTACTAGACTCTAGATGATTGAAATAATGACAATTCACAAGCATTTTATGTTCATAATTATTTTCCATTAGTAATAAAACCTTTCATACCATCTAGCAGTAGTTTATGTCAGGTCCTGTATACAGGCTACACCTACTGACTGCAGTTTTTCTGCAATCTCATAGATGAATGCCAGGATAATTCCCAATCTCCTCAAGATATTTTTTTTTTTAAATAGCACAATTTACACATTTTATGGTTAGATGGCAACACATCTATTCCTCCACAAAATTTGACAGGCACAGTAAGCCAATAGTAGATGCAGCCTTCTTTTCAGCTAAGCAGAGGCTTTGAAAGATGATGTGCTAAACAACACTGCAAGTGTAAATGTTCAATAATGATGGTAAAATAATAAAATGTTTAAACATATGATAACTTTATTTCCCTGTCAAAATACTTTTATTGAAATTCACTGGACTAGTATGAAAAGAAAATCTTACCGCTTGTCTCATGTACATTATTGTCTTGTAATAGCTCCAGCTGGAATCACAATTATGAAAAGTGTATGGAAAAAGGATGTTAGTCCAATTAGGAATGGATTATAGGCAGATAAATCTTCTTTTCTGTATATGATATCGTAAAAGACAATCATCTGTGAAGAAAAATATACTTTTTAAATAAAGGAAATATAAAATAAACAAACAAAATATTTTAGAATGTGCATAAACATAGTTGCAATGGAATTAATAATCTGCAGTGAAAACACTTGTATTTAAAATTTTAGTTGTAATAGCATTAAGAGATTGCAAAGAAATGGCAAACAAGATTGTGCTTTAGGCCTGTGTGTAGAATTTCTAGCAATGACATGATTAACACTTACTTTTTAGTAGCAAAATGAAAAGCAGTAGCAATAAAAAAAACATTCCACAAACACAATATTTTAGGTAATGCTCTTCTTTAAGACAGCAGAACAACGTGACTGAGCTCATGTGGGTACCCGTGGACTTGTGGCAGTGGGAGGGAGGGGAGGATAACAACAGTATCAGTGGAAATATTAGTCATGGAAAGAACTGCAGAAGTATACTCCATGGGAGATCAATAGGCAGCATGTTAGTCCATAAAGCTTATGTGAAATGGGCAATCCTGGACACTTCATAATTGCTGCCTATGTTTCTCTCTCATGGTGCACATTTCTGAATTCGTGGACCAAAACCTACAACCTCTTGCCGATGCACTTCTGTCCTATGTCAGTGAGACTCCACACTTTTTAGAGTGCCTGGCAACAGTTCCCACATCTCTACCTTGAGATTTCTTCCTGGTCGCCATATGTGTCATCTCAATGCATGCCAAAATCCCCCACTGCCACAACCTTATTGCCCTTGAACGCCATGACAATGTGTGTCCTTCACACACTCTCCCTGGCACTGCATTTCTCATTTTATTGGACAACTTCACCATAGCTAAAAATTACCTCACCTTTCGTGTCCATGGTTACCATTTGGTAAGCACTGTTATGGGTGCTTGCATGGCACCTCTCTATGCCAAACTTTGCCTGGGGAGATGAAATGAATCTTTTCTTCAAAAGGTTAGCTTACAACACAGCATGTGGTTCAGATACACTGATCAGCCAGAACATTATGACCTCCTACCTAATAGCATGTATGTCCGCCTTTGGCATGGAAGCAATGAGGCCTTGGTAGATCGCGGAAGGGAGATGGCACAACATCTGCACACACAAGTCACCTAATTCCTGTAAATTCAGGTGGGGGTAGGGGGGGGGGGGGAAGAGGGACAGTGAACTCTGACGCCACGTTCAATCACATCCTAGATGTGTACAGATCAGACAAGTTGGGGGGCCAACACATGAATTGCAACTTACCACTGTGTTCCTTGAACCACTCCATCACACTCCTGGCCTTGTGACATGGCACATTAGCTTATTCAAAATGCCACTGCCGTTGGGAAACATGGTCATTATGAAGGGGTTTATGTGGTCTGCAACCTTTGTATGATACTTATTGGCCAAAATGCCACCTTGCAGGAGCTCCACTGGACTCATGGATACCCACATGAATGTTTCCCAAAGCATAATTGCACTGCTGCCAACTTGTCTCCATCCCACAGTACAGGTGTCAAGAAGCTGTTCCCATGGAAAACAACGGATTTGCACCCTCACATCGGCATGATGTAGAAGGTATCGGGATTAATCAGATCATGCAATGCTCTGCCACTGCGCCAAAGTCCAGTGATGATGGTCACTTGCCCATTTCAGTTGTAGTTGCTGATGTCGTCGTGTTAACATTGGCACATGAATGGGTCGTTTGCTGCAGAGGCCCATCGTTAGGAGTGTCAGTGCACTGTGTGTTTAGACACTTGTACTCTGCCCAGCATTTAGAGTCTCATGTTAGTTCCGCCACAGTCCCGCTCCCTGTCCTGTCTTACCAGTCTGCAGTACGATGTCTGATATCTGTAATCAGGGGTGGTCACCCAACCCCTTGACATTTGGATGTGGTTTCACCTAGGTTTCGACACTTGTTGAAGACACTCACTACAGCACTTCTTGAAACCCCGACAAGTTGTGCAGTTTCTGAAATGATCGTGCCAAGCCTCTGAGCCATCACAATCTGCCCTCAGTCAAACTCAGATAGATTGCGCACTTTCCCCATTCTAAACAGGGATAGCATACTCACTGATACTACATGCACATGCGTGTGTCTGACTAGCAGTCGTTCCTCATCAGGTGACGCTGCTATCATCTGTACAGGTTTATATCGATAGTAGGTAGGTAGTCATAATGTTCTGGCTGATCAGTGTAGTTAGATAACATCTTTACGATCTTGACCCACTTTGAAATTGCCCTCTTCAAATTCCTAAATTCTCTGAACAACATCCACTTCCTAAATTTCGTATGGTATTACTTTTATATCCACATCCCCTTCCTTGACACAGACATCTCTGTACATAATGACCACTTACACAACTCTGTCTGCATCAAACCCAAAAACCTACAACAATGTGCCACCCATATCACACAAAATGCTCCAGTGTTATAAAATATTCCATCATCTTTTGTTATTTTATCACATATTGTAGCCCCTGTTCTGTCAAAAATATAATAGTTCAATATTTAATTAGTTCTAAAACATTAAAACAAAAACTTGTTAGTAATAACAATAATAGTTATTCATAAATAACTGTTGGTGTGATCACATTAAAATCTAATAAGTACTGATATTTAAATTCCACAGTCAGTTAAGATTTTTAAATTCATAAGCATAAATTAAATTTATTGCCCTGTTCTGTCAGAAATATAGTTGTTGTTTAATTAGTTCTAATACATTAAAATAATAATTTTCTAATAATTAAAAAATCATAAATAACTGATTATTCATTAGCAATAAATAGTATTGAATTGATAAATTGTCTTAAATTAATTTTGAAATTCATGTACTTAAATTTTAAGAACTTTTTATCTAGTAATTACTTACAGTAAAACAATTGAATAAAGCTTAAATCAATTATTGAAAAATAAATCAGATAAGGGCAGTGTATTTTTTTTTTCATTTTATGAGACCATCAGTTAAATTTAAGATATACAGAATATTTCTCTTAATCCTCAAGGTTAACTTAAAAGGTACTAGTAGCTTTTGGGGAAACCATTCCTAGAAAATGTGGCACCCATCGCAGATATGTGGTGAATGGTTTGGATTGTAGTGAATATAAGAAATGGTTTTACTGGGAATGTAGAGTAGAGGGAAAATGGGAACTAAATGAGGCAATTCTATGGTATTATCCATTATTTTTTAAGTATAGAAAATTTCAGAACAGAATAGGAAGTTTTCAGAGCAGAATATGAACATTTGAGAGCAGAACAAAATATCAGGGAGATGAGCGAAACAATCAGAAAGATGGGCAAAACAATTTGGGCTCTCCAGGCACAGCCTACAGAAGTCGATAGGAAAGATGATGGGATTTATGGGGTGGTTGAAATAGGTTTGTTGCTTGTAGTGCTATAATTGTGTATTTTAATATTCATTTTCAATAGAGCACAATTAGTGACTACAAAGGATTAAATGTTTATATATGCTTGGCTATCAACTTTACAAATTCTTAACTTTTTATTCAGCTACTTCAGGAAGTTCTACTGCTAACTCCACACATGCTTCTTATTATTCACTTCTAGGCTCTAAATACTTCATTTCTATTAACTGAATTTCTCCAGAAGATTATTACATATGGCATTAAGGAATGAAAAAACCCAAAATAAACCAGTTTCTTCACATTAAAAACATGTGTTGTTGAAATTGTGTTAACTGCAAATTTGGCTGCAACCAATATCCTTAGTAAGTCATAGGGCATGTAATGTACAATTTAAATTATGATCAACATGCAAACCTAAAATTTTTCAGTCCGTACCTTTTGAATAGACTGGTCTGAAAATTTTATGTGTGTGTCTGGTGTTATAACACAAATTTAGACTTCAGGGAAATAAAGTATTTATACATCTAGCAGCAAATGTCTTCATAGATTATGAAATAAAATTGGTTCACATGAAAACTCAAAACTGTTAATAATTAAATAATATAGTCTTACTCCAGTGAGCAGAGGTGTAATGCCCCAGCAGTTGACCCAGAATAGGTTTGGTGGCTGTTTCTTCATGAACTGTATGTCATCTGAAAGAGCTGAAGGTCCATATAACCAATAAAATGTGAATGTTTCAAGAAAAACTGCTAAAGCGAGAGCTTTTGGTCTAAATGAATCATTGTACAGTACTAGGATTTGAAACATTCCCATCTGAAAAATAATTGGATAAATAAATAAAATGAAGAAGGCAGGACAACATATTCACAAACATACTTCCTTCATAATTTTAAGTCATAACTGTTGGTTTAGTATATTGCATAACATTACTCTCACACTAACCATTTACTGGACCATTTGATTTTTGGTAGCATCCTGTGTTCTGATTACTGCTCTCAGAGTGCAGTGTATTATGATAATAGTTAAATTCTATATGTTAATTACTTTAAAAACTTAACCTTCTGTTGGTGAATGGTTTTATTCATATACTAAAATAGTTACAATTAAAAAAGGCACAAATTTTGGAGCTGAAAAGATATTTCAGGGTTAATTTCATTAAATGGAAGAATGGCACAAGTACAGTGGAGATGAAGTGGGAAGAGTTCAAGAAAATAATAAAAAAAGTGTGAAGAAATGTTTATTCCAAAACAGATAATAAAAAGAAATACAGAACCTATATGCAGTGTGCGGCAGGGGATTTTCTTTATTTTAAAAATTAATAATACAAACAGTAAAGGAGATATTAGTTTAATTCTTTTCACATATTACAGAGAGACATTTAAAGTTTTTATTTCTTATGTTTTAAAAATTATATCACTAAGGTGGCCTCCATTTTGGTCAATGCATAGATATAGTCGATTTTTGAACCTTTTCTGCACTCTTTCCAGCATATCAATGGGTATGTTGTCAAGAGCAGCTGGAATATTGTTCTTCAGCTGAGCCAGGGTCCTTGGACGGACAGTGTATAGATTTCAGATAGCTGCACAAAAAAAAAAAAAAAAAAAAAAATCATTACTTGGGGCTAAATTGGGTGAGCACATCACAACTGATCACCCTGCAAGGAGATAAGGCATCTGATGCAGTGTTCCTCTCACTGTGTGGGCCATGGCACCAATTTTTATGGATGAAATTGCATTCTTTAAGAAGAATTCGTCTCATAGAACAATCAGATATCCCAGGAGCAGATGCATGCTTGTATGCAAATCACCGAGTAGATCGCATAATTGTCTGCCTTACTTGTTCAATGTTTTTGGGTGTTTTAACAGTTCTTGAGCACACAGATTTTTTTGTCTGCACATTACCAGTTTTCCTGAAGCTTTCCACCCGTAAAAGAATTGATTTCTGATCAGCAACACTACCTGCGAGTGTGATATTAAAGTGATTCTTGAATGCACGTTGCGTGGCGATGATTGAACGGCTGCTTGAAAAGTACTTTTATAAGGCAAACGCAAGCTCTTCCCTCGTCCACTACATGATTGTTATTGAACCTAAATGCCAGAAAACATTAGGTCCTGCTCTTTTGAATGAGCACCTTCCCACCCTTCTAGGAATAACTGTAGCTTCGAAGCATGCATTTCAAATAAGGAAGTTTCCCTGCCACATCCTGTACTTTAACAGGGAGGTGAGGAGGTTAAAGAGGTTGGTGAGATGAGAACATAACAGAGTTAAGAAACAGCAAGGCAATAGGGAATTCTTGAAACAACTAAACAAGGAATTAATAATGTCAAAGAGACTCTCTAAGGATAAGTTTATGAAGAATGTTATTGGTGTAGGGGGACCACTGACTCATGCATCTAGAAATTTCTGTAGCTATATCAGGAAACTAAGGGGAAGAAATGGTGTTGGGACAATTACAGATAAGGATGGAGAAGAAGTAACTGAGGATTTAAAAAAGGCAGTTATTAAGTAACTGGTTCAGTGAGACTATTAAGGACAATAATTTGGGAATTGTAGGGGTAATATCAGGAAACGAGCTTATCAGCACAGTTGGAAGTGAGCAGATTAGAAAATTTTAAATTAAATATGAAGATAACATGAAGGAACCTAAAAAAGCATAAAAGGGCTGGTGTGGATAATATTACTACGGATGTCTTAAGGATAGCAGGATTTGTGATTGTACCTTATCTTGAAACATTATTTAAATTGAGTCTGGATACTATTTGTTTACCAGATGACTGGAAAAGTGCAACGGTAGTACCAGTCCATAAAGGGGGATGACAAATAGGGTCAAAACTATAGGCCAATCAGCTTGACATCAGTGGTAGATAAATTAATAGAGAGATTAATATGCAACCATATCAGACATGTCTGTGAGGAATGTAAGTTGTTTTATAGTTGGCAACATGGCTTTATACAATACAATATATTCATTTTCCATTGATCCCAATATAAAAGACTGGCTCTGTGGGATGTGGAAAGTTGTCAATTTAAGATAAACAATTGCATAACAAAATAATACATACTCCAGATGATGTACAGTTATAGCATACAAGGTACATTAATTATGTCAACTATATTTACAAAAACTGCTGGTTGTTTAGTAGATTAGAAATCAAAATTCCATCTGGAAACAACTGTTGATGTTAATCTTATATCTTTAAATGAGCAATTCTTGTATATATATATATATATATATATATATTTCGGATCTCGGAAACGGCTATGACGATTTGGATGAAATTTGATATTTAGATAACGTTTTGACTTTTAAGATACCTAAATAGTTGTCTTCCCTACAAAAAAGCAAGTTTACCAAATACGAACAATTTTTTCACATGGTATCTCGAAAACGGCACTAGCGCCATCTCATAGACAATTCAGGTACCAGAGAGCCTACAAATAGATTCTCATTGATTTCAAAGAATATTTGAACGAACAGTTCTTGTATACTGGCTGACCCGTGGAAATATTAGCACTGCAAGTTTAATTGTAAAACACTTATAAAGGAAGATAATTAAAAAAATTTTCGTTGGTTTTGTCAGAGGTAATACTTTACAGAACTTCTTTGAAAATAATATTACCGATACCAGTTATAAACTAATAATCATTTACTTTTTGACTGTAAAAAGTGGTTGTTAGTTTGTCATTAAATACTACCACGCGAGGTATGATCATAGTTTTATCGGAGTGAATGAATTTAGCACTGATGATGTTCTATCATTACCGTGACGTCACAATCTGATGATGAATTCTTATAGAACGCGACGAAACATATCGAAAATAAAGAATAAATGTTCTTGATATCTCGCTTGGTTTTCTAGATATAGCATGTCAAAAATTAGTTATAGGTATAGTTCCTTGTGCTTTTGGTGACGTTTCTTCTGGCCTAGGCTTTATTTCAATCTAACAACAACCACTAGGACAAAATAAAACATTAAAATTACATTTCCACCGTATAGACATAGTGGTTTTGGTGGATTTTTTTTCTGGTCCAGGCCGGATCTAATCCTAACCTCTTCATTTGAGATATCAGCAAAATAAATTCTTTAATTTTGATTTGTCTCGACGAGTGTCATACGAATTCATCATCAAACTTGGCTATGCCA
This sequence comes from Vandiemenella viatica, assembly GCA_031002005.1. Lineage (NCBI taxonomy): Eukaryota > Metazoa > Arthropoda > Insecta > Orthoptera > Morabidae > Vandiemenella > Vandiemenella viatica. Next base: position 93,081,849 of record JARYHS010012519.1, read on the forward strand.
AAATTTTTCTTCTGGTCCAGTCCAAATTTCAACCAACCATGTCAATCTTGAGAACTAAGGGAGATATATAAAAAAATATTTTTTACTTTCAATTTTTCGTCGAGTTACATAAGAATCCATCATCAAGGGTTATCGTAGAATCCACAATTACCACAAATCTTGCACCATTAATTAATCCCTGACTGGCATTAAGGTTTCTATTTAACATAATAATAGCATTTTTCTTTGAAAGCAATTTATGAGGCGATCTCGCAAATGGATCTAGTGATTTTGATGAAATTTAATATGTAGATAACGTTTTGCTTTTCAAGTTTTTAACATGATTTTTTTTTTTTTTTTTTTTTTTTTTTTTTTAAAAAAAAGGAGCAATTTTTGTATTTGGTTTCTCGATAATGGCTCTAACCTCATTACGTAGAAGGTTCAGGTACCAGTAAGCCTACTGATGTTAATTAAGCTTCTCTTTGGTTAACTGTGTACCTCAAAATGCCTAGGAAGCCTTCAAGCCCTTACTTTAAACAAAGTTTACTCGAAATCTTGGATATTGAACAGAAATCGAAAAATGCCAAGCGAAGATCAGTCACCCAGTGTAAGCACCTTAGAATTTTAGCAAATTCTAGTTTTGTTTAGGCTGGACTTAGAAATTTCGAGAAGAGTAGTTTTCAACTTTAAGGAATTTCCCTGTTATCATTCCTACAGTTACAATTCACCATAAAAATCATTTTAAAGTGTATTTATCCTATCGAGAAACGTTTATTTTAAGAGATATTCTGGTTTGTTCATGTTTTGAAACACGCGATCAGAATAGTAAAAATCTAAGATTTGTAATATCTTTAAATCGAGTAAAGCTACAACTGATCTTTTATCACCAGCTATAGTCAGCATTGTTCCCGATATGTTGGTAGTAAAATAAAATAATTGGGCAAAGTTTAATTAGCAGTTTCAATTAAGAGAAAAAAAAATGAAATTTTTAATTAAAAGAATATTAATTTGAAATTTATATCAGTAGATAGCCCTAATTAAGATGATTACGAACATATAGTGGTTTTAGTAAAAAGTTTAAGTATTTGTCTGGTAATTAAGTTTTTGAAGATAGATTGTCGTTGATTGTCGCTATAAAAATTCAAATGTTTGGGTTGATCCCCTACTTCAGAGATTTGTATCACCACACGGAAATTAAATAAAACTTTAAAACTAATCACTCTAAATTTCCCACTAAACTGCCACTGGACTTCTAGTAGATAAGTCTAGACATTGTCAAAGTTTAAACACTCTTAATATTCTGGATCGTCAAATAAATTACACACACTTTTGGTCTCGCGGAAGCGAAAAGATGTGATACAGCTGCTTACGTCACTGGTTTTGGTAATCGCTATATAAGGACCCCGCCGCCATCATGCTTTGTCTTTTCTTTTCCGTTGAGTGCTATGTGAAGGTAATCTGCGATAGTTTGGGCTGGAGCGGGTAGGCGGTTGGTGGAAACTTTCACTCAGTGTCGGCCATAACTGTTAACATGAACTTATAAATGTCCAAAAGGGGTTTCAGTCAGTAAATTTTCTCTCCACAATCGGCAATATTTTGGAAACGAGTGTTCGATTTACCTGCTCAACTGTGAAATGCACTTTAGTAAATGTGACTTTGAAAATAAAACTTTAAATTTTACTGAAAGTGAACTTTTGTGATTTAGTAGTTATCTTGGAACCTTTTCTAGATTTGTGGTTTAGAAACAGATCTAGTGGCGACCTTCAAGCATTTAAGTTGAGTTTCTGTTAGGCTACATGGTCAAATTCAAATTATTTTATGAACATTGCACAGAACTTTCCATCCACGTGATCTGTTAGTTAAGTCATTAAGGCGATACTACAACCCCGGTGTCAGCCTTGGGTCTTACACCAGGTACTGTTACTTTATTCCCATACGCGTTTCACCCTTATGGTGTGGGGCCTCGTCAGTGGAGCTAGGGTGATGATATTTACATGTTATGTAGCAGACAAATGCAACAAGATCGTTACAGTCTATAAGTGTTTTTAGTCAGAAATATGTATAAGTGTAAAACAGTTTTCTACTTGTCAAAACTAAGATCTGTAAAATGCATAAAGTGCTGTTCCAGACCACCATGTAAATATCATCACCCTAGCTCCACTGACGATGCCCCACACCGTAAGGGCAAAACGCATATGGGAATAAAGTAACATTAACATCAACAGTTGTTTCCAGATGGAATTTTGATTTATAATCTATTAACCAACAACTGCGGAAGATGGCATACAACCAGATTTGCTGCTTGTTTATTTTGTAGATACACTAGCAATAAATTCTTTGACAGAGTAGAAGGAGTTGTCAATTAAAAATTCTTTCAATTTTTTCCTGATTTTATTCTTATCATTTGATAGACATTTAATATGTGTTGGGAGCTTATTGGAGATATATATCCCTGAATATCGTGCCCCTTTTTGAACAAATGACAACGACTGGTAATCCTGTGAAGATCATTTTTACTTCGAGTGCCGTAATTGTGTAGTTTACTATTTGTTTCAAGCAAAGTATAATTTGTGACTACAAAGGACATTACTGTGTATATATACTCAGCCACCAATGTTAAAATCCCTAACTTCTTAAACAGCTTTCTACATGAAGTTCTATTGCTAACGCCACACATAATTCTTATTACTCACTTTTGGGCTTTGAAAACTTTGTCTGTATGAGTAGAATTGCCTCAGAATATTATTCCATATGATATTAATGAGTGAAAATAAGCAAAATAAACTAGCTGCATCATAAATAGATCACCTATAGCTGAAATTGTACGAATTGCAAATGTGGCTGCACCGAATCTCTTTAGTAAGTCAGAAACATGTACCTTCCAATTTAAATTATGCTCAATAGGCAAAACCAGAAATTTCATGCATTATACCTCTTGAATGAACTGGTCTGCAAATTTTATATCTGGTGTTTATCTGGCTGATGTACTTAATTTTATATACTGAGTTTTATCAAAGTTTAAAGACAAGCCATTAACTGTAAACTATTTATTAATAAGGTCAAAGACACAATTTGAAATATATTCTGTAGATAAATCTGGAGTACGGTATTGTTAATGCCTATGTTTGTGTCATCTGCAAATTGGACAAATTTTGAGTTTTTAGATGCAACACAGGGTAGATTATTTATATATATTAAAAACAAAAGTGACCCTAATATAGAACCATGAGTTACTCCACATCTGATTAATTCCCACTCAGAAAACAGTGATTTGATTTGATTTTTTATTGGTCCATTTGGTCAATTTATAGTACAGGTGTACATACTGACATTAGACAAGTAAATTTAATGAATTGATGATACATATACTTATGAGATGATGGGATTTGTACAGATGATGGATAATATGATGACAAACAAGTATACATGCAGACAAGATACAAAGTTAATATTCTTAGAATATTTTTTATGAGTCCATATATTCACCAATAGAGTAAAAACTGTGTCTCACTAGAAATGCCTTTAGTTTTATTTTAAATTAGCTCCAGGAAGCATTTTTTACTTCCTCTGGGATTTTATTATAGAGTGCTATTCCAGAATTTAAAATACTTTTTTGATATGTTGTAGTCCTGCAAAAAATTTTGTGGATGTCTGAATGCCCTCTAGTGAAGTGATTATGTAGCATATTATTTTTTATTATGTTGTTGTTTTTTAAGAGATACTCTCTTGTGAAGATGATTATTTCATAGATGTACAGGCATGGAACATTTAGTATGGCAAGGTTTATGAAATGTATTCGACATGATTCTGATCTTTTTAGGCAACATATGGTTCTCATTGCTCGTTTTTGCATCCTAAATATATTGGTGCTTTTTGACGAGTTACCCCAGAAAATAATTCCATATCTTAACAGTGAGTGGAATTGGCCATAGTATGCTTGTATTACGGTATTTATACTGGTAGTATTCCTAAGGATTCTCAGTCCGTAACACACTGAAGACAGTCTTGTAGCCAATTTGCTTGTGTGTACATCCCAATTCATGTTTTGTTGTACCAATAAGCCCAAGAATTTTGTATCATTTACATTCTTTAGATCTTTATCATTTATGGCTACCTGAATATTGTTTTTGCTAACTGAGTGGGGTAGAGAAAAATTCAAACATACTGTTTTTTCCTCATGTAAAAGTGGACCTTAATTCTCCACTGATACTTTCTGTTTTCTATTCAGAAGGTAAGAACTAAGCCATTTATTAACAATGCCATCTATACCATAATACCACTGTATCAGAATTTTATGATCTACACAGTATGATAAGTCACAAAAAATTTTCACAGGAATTAATTTATCATTTATTCCTACTAAAATATTGTCAGCCAATGCAAATATAGTTGTTCTGTTGAATGGCCCTTTTGAAAACCAATTTGTGATTTAGTAAGAATATTATTATTTTTAAGGTGTTCATAAACTCTATTGTACATAGCTTTCTCAAAAAATTTGGAGAATGCTGTTAGTAATGAAATAGGACAGTAATTAGATATGGCTGACTTATCTACATTTTTATACAGTGGTTTAACTACAGTCTCAATGCTACTAAAAATGTTGTATTTTTCATTAATACCTTGTGCACTATAAATATGTTCCCAGTTTGTGGTATAGAGGCACTTTCTAAAACAGGTAATTGATTCTTCATTTGTTACATGCTGAAGTTTAAAAACATTACTCTTAGAACTAGTTCCTATTGAAGTGTTGATAGTTAACAACTGGGCATCATGATCAAAAGGTCCATTAATAGATGGCTTGATTGCATAAGTGAATTTTGAGGTATCTAGGAAAACATTATCTATAGTTGAATGACTATTATTCATTATTCTAGTTGGAATATTAACTATTTTTGATGAAATGGATAGGTGAGGTGAAGTTGATAGTGTAGCACTGGATCTTTCAAAGGCTTTGAATAGAGTGAGCCATAAAATGGTGCTTAATAAGGTAAAACTATAGGAGTTGATAAAAGGGTGATTTCTGGGTAGAAGAATTCCTAAAAGGTAGAAAACAAAAAGTTAGGGTAGGAAATGCAGAATCAAAAGAAGTAGGAGTGAACATGGGAGTTCACCAGGGTAATGTATTGGGACCATTGCTATTCGTTATTCTAATGAATGATTGTGTTAATGGTTTACTGTCAGAAGTTAGATTGTTTGCAGATTACATAATGTTATATAAAAGGATCAAAATGGTAGAAGGATGTAAACAATTGCAGGTTGGTCAAGATAGGATAACTAGCTGAGTGAGTCAACATTCTTAGGTTGTATCTGAGGTTTGTAATGTAGTACCGTAATGTAAATATTACAATTTATTGGATCGTTAATCTTAGATGTACTGGTTTCATTTATGCTTTCTGTATATTCTAACATACTATATTTCAGAAAGTTGAAGGAATAAATACCCAAAGATATGTATTAAAAAACAAAATTAACAAAATGCAAAGGGTTTGGAGTTTATCTGAAACGTAGTAACATGGATGGAAGAAAGAAGGAAACAGCAAAGTGAAAGGATGAAGAACTATTGGAAGTCAAGAAAAGAAAGATCAAAGTGAATGCACAGGTACTTTTCATGGTCCTTATATGGCCATAATCGAAGAGAAGAAGAAGGTTGGGTAAATCTTGTGTGGTGTGGCAACAGACAGATAGATACTTACAGTCCACTTCCAGATTTAGATTATTGGAAGCAAAGGTTAGGGATATGCTTGGTCTAAGGAATCCAGAAGGAGTAGTAGTACCATGGAAAATTCTGACGGCTATAACTGTAAAAGAGTTGTTGAGGTAGTTAGAGTTGTGGGAACTAGCATAGGTTGCCACTTGATGGTCAATGGCCTATACCAGGGGTGGCCAACCGAAATGATCTTGCGGGCCACTTTGGAAGTGCATCCCTCATATAAAATTATATATCCCCACTAGAGACATTTTTTGGAGTGAAACATGAGTTATTATGGTGTTTACTATTATTCTTACATATAAACATATATAATATAATAATAGTGATACAAAATGCACATTGTAAAGAAATATGTAACACTAAAAATGAAATATAAAAAATATTTTGTAAAAGTGTGAAGATCTCGAGGGCTGAAAAAATGTTCAAGGCGGGCTGCGGGTTGGCCACCCTTGGCCTATACACTCACAGAAGTAGGATACAAAAATCACATACATGGGTAAAATTTAAGGAGATGGTGCCAAGGATAGTCAGAAAATTCAAAAGAGCACAAGGAAGGATAATATTCGAAACGGAAATATCTCTGCAGTAATACTGAATTACAGGGGAAATAAAAGAAAAATATAAAAAAATGATTAAAAATAATTACAGTACAAACTAGACGCAAATGAAATGTGATCCCAGCACAAGAAATCAGTAAAGTTGGCAGCTACTAGAAGTAAATAAAGCTGGCAGCTACTATTGTGGGATATGCAGAGAACAAGCTATATAGTTGGCTGATAATGAAAATTGATCTCTTGGAAGTTCCAAGAATTGTGACACTTTGACATTCCTGCAAACTACTTTTAAATTAATGCAATATTGTATGTTGGTTGTTATATTTGAACGCAATTTCCAAACACTGTTGTTAATTTTATTTACTTATTTATTTATCAATCTTGTTCCATGGATCCCTGCTGAGGAAGGACCTCTAGGTTGTGAAACATGTCATGGTTAATACACATACATACAATATGAGTCATGATCATAGTGAAAATAATTTTATATTACAACAAAGACAAATAAAGTAATTAAACAAAGGAAAAAGGAAACAGCTTTTGGCAATATAAATCACAAGGAAAGTGAAAATGACTCATCACTCACCAAAGTTGAAGGCAGCGATGGGAAGCACATATATAACGAACACAAAAAATACACAATATTTCGGTCTTAACCCTTCTTCATGTTAAAGAGAATGAGTAATGTGGTTCGGGAGGTGTGCACACGCCGAAGTATCCTACATGACTGAGTGGATTATCAATATGGCGGTGGGACTAAGATGTTATACATAAATATGTATATCACAGACAGTCATGGAAGTAGTAATATATCGCAAGGATACATAATGGAAAGACGAAAACAAAAATTGGGGAACTAAATATAGGTATATAAATTTTGAGAAAAAAAACATGTAGTTAGTTAAATGAAAATAATGCTAATACTGATAATACTGAGTGATGCATCAAAGAAAGGAATTTTATTGGTGGTTGAGGCTGGCTGGACGTCTGATATCTAGGATATTTTGGTAAGCAAGTTCCCATCTCCGAAGTTCTGAGGCGGCGGTGGTTTCGGGGAAAGCTCTGATTGCTCCCATGGTGAAACATTCATTGAAGTTGTTGGAATTGTGGTAGTTAGCAAGTTCAGGTATTGGCAGATATAAATTGCGGGTGTGGACTGTTTGTTTGTGGCCATTCATTCTGGTCGAAAGTTGTTGTGTAGTCAGGCCTATATAGGAACTTGTGCAATGGCGGCAAGTTAGCTGGTATACTCGTATGATGTGGGTTGTGGAGCATGTGGCATGTCCAGTGATGGGGAAGGTTTCCCTTGTGACAGAGTTTCAATATGTAGTAGTGGGAGGATGCATGTTGCAGGTTTTGCAGCGAGGCATATTGCATGGAAAAGATCCAGAAGGTGTTTTAGGATAGTCAGATGGAGGGTATTTGTGAACCAAGATGTTTTTGAGATAGGTGGTATCTGACTCAAGGTTACTACTAGGTTAATGATGAATTTGAATATTCTACTTGGTAACACAAAATTAAGTTCTATTAAAGGGCATTTTAGGATGTGAGCAAATTTTTATTTATTTTTCTAGCGTATTACTCAAATTTTTGTGTCCTTGAAGGGTTTGCTGATATTGCACATTGGAAGTATGTTTTGAAATTAACATATTTATAGTATTCATCTCTAAAAATTAGAAGAGAGATTTGAAATGTCATATAACTTATGCATACATATAAATATTGCCATACAGCTGGAAAATTTCTCATTAAATATATCTTAAAATTATTTTTTATATAATTGTTTCCTGACATACCGCTGAAGCCATTGGCAGTGACATTAAAAAGGACACCACTATGAAAAGAGGCACAATGTACTTCCAGAACCGCCAAATCTCGAAATGATTCAGGAGACCAATTTTGAATGCCAGGAGGAATATGTTCTGCGAACATGACACAAGGGCAACTGGTTTATTGCTAAAAGAATTTTGTTTCGTTTTTAGTGATCAAGTATAAGAAAATTATTATGACTTATAAATATAACACCAGTTCATAATTTCATAATATATTATCATTCATCTCTTTTGACATGATTGAAATAGATAAGGTACATCTGCTATAGTTTTTCAGCTGGGCATTTAGAAAATAAATAAAATACAGTGAAATGCATATAAAGAAAGAATACATACTGTTTTTATTCTGTGGTAATTTTTACTAACAAACCTAGCTGCTCCCCTTTGCAACATTTCCAAATCCCATATTTAATACTCATAATTTTGGCTCCATATTACCACTCCATACTCCAGCATTGGTGTCACATACGCTGTTTATTCCAGTTCCCTTACTTTTTTGGTGCATTCCCACAATTATGCAGTCAAGTAAATGTAGGATTTTAAAACTACTTCCTATATATTCTGCACAACTTGATTCTTTATCAAATATAATACTAAGATGCTGACATGCAAAACATTTACGCTGAAGTGACAAATCATGTGATAGGGAGATGAAATTATCCAGATGGTACGCAGTGTCAGGGCTTACATTTATAGTCTTGTGGGTCACATGAAATGTTTTCTGATGTGATAATGGATGAAAAAATGAATTAACAGACTTTGAATGTTTGAATGACAGCTGGCACAAGATGAAACGAGCAGTCCATTCGGGAATTTTTCTTGATTTCAACATTCCTCATTCCACAGTGTGCTGTGAATATATGATTTTTGTCATTACCTCCCACCATGGACAACACAGTGGTCAACCATGCCTGCTTAATGAAGGAGACCAGCAATATCTGTGTTCAGGTGTCAGTATTGACATACACGCGGCACTGCATAAAAGAACAGCGACCCTCAGTGTGGGACATACGGCAGACATATTCGTGTAGACAGAACAGCAAAATTTGGAGTATATGGAATATACAACAGAAGACCAAAGTGAGTGCCTTTACTGAAAAAACGCATTGGTTTCAGTGCTTATCCTGGGCTTGTGAATGTTTTGGTCGGACTCTATGTCAGGTATCTTATACATTTTGTAACTTCGTGACAGAATTTGTTCTCAGAACCATGAGTTAAATTGAATAGTATTGCATATAATTTTTATAGTCAGTTTCTATGCTAATTCAAGATAGAATATAGTTTTCAAGCTAGTATTTTGCATTGCATCAGTCTTAAGCATTCGGCTGGAGCAATATTTCGAAAATTCGTATCAGAATTATTTATTTTCGGCTAAAATATTGAAGTTACCAAATTTTTCATGATTACTAAAGTTGAAGTTTGTTACAAGATCTAGCGATCAGAAAAGTTTCAGAGTGATATGATTATTTTGTTTTCAAGGTCAAAATTGGATGTTGAAACATTCAGATGTGAGATTTGATATCTGATCAGCTTTCCAGTAGTTACCTATGGGAAAGATGAAATGAGTGACCTTCCCACGGTCTGTGTGAGTGTGGACAGCCACCTAGAACCTTCCCTCATTGGCCAGCCTTATAGAAACAATCGACATGACATGAGGTAGGCTTCAGTCTTTCAGGAACCTCGAGCATGATAACATGTAGCTATGTCAGCCGGTCAGTTTTCATTTAGAGCACTACTGTGCAACCTTGTTGGCGAGATGTAGGCATCACAAAGTTTTAAAGTTTCAGTCAGAATAACAACTATGCAGTTATGAAGTAGTATGTGGGGCCTCGGTGTCAGTCGCTTGCTAACCAATGCAATAGTATACGTGCGTGACAAACTTTTACATACTTTCAGGTGATAATCAATTATACTTTGAACTTTGGGGTGTGGTCTGGCTCAAACGGTTAATCGAACTTGCTATTATATCTTCAGTGCAATTATCTGATGCCTGTTCAGTTCATGACTTTGCAAGATCTTTCAAGAATATAGTGGTTTTTAACATAAACTGACTTGTGAACATTATTTACCTATATCTTTTCTTAGCTTGAGGTAAAATGAAGCTAAGTCGTGACCTTTTCATTATAATAAGGCCATAGCTGGACATTATCCATGGCTACACATGGTTAAAGTTGAGAATAAAGTGTTGCACCTAACCCCAGTGCACATTTAAGTCTCACATCTAAATGACTGGAAAAAGATTGCATGGCCAGATGATTTATGATTCCAGTTGGTAAGAGCTGATGGTAGGGTTTAGTGTGGCAAAGACCTCTGCGAGGCCATGGATCCAGGATGTTAGGAAGGCACTGCGCAAGCTTGTAGTGTCCCAATCCTGATATGGGCTGTATTTGCATGCCATAGACTGGAACCACTGAACAGACTGAACTGATCATTGACTGGAAATGGTTCTATTCAGCTACTTGGAGACTGTAGGTTTTCTCAGCATTGCAAATGAATAAAATTTTCTTGTGTAACTAGCCGAGTTAGTACATCGATTAAGCACGACATTTCGGCGGTCACAATCTCTGCCACTATTGTCAAGTGACTGTTGCCGGTAGGTTATAGAGGCGCTTATATATCACGTGAAGGAAATTCTTTTTCCGGTCGGCCAATGGCTAATGATGGGAAATGTTGGCCACTAGCAGGAAGCTTTCCTATTGGCTGAAGCCATTAACTGCTGGCAGGTACCGTTGATTGCTGGCACGCAAGAGAGTTTCCAGAAGTCCTGCTGCAGTTTCATTTTCTGGATTGCTGGGCTCCACACCTTACTTAACTGAAATCCACTATCTCTGTTAATGAGGTCCTTCGAGATACAGATTTCGATAGCTTCTGAGAAAATAATATCCCAATAACTTCTCATATGCACAAGAATTCTTGTTGCTTTGAAATTAAAGCCATGTCCCATGTCGATTCTGTGCTCAGCATCCGCTGACTTGTCAATCTGGCCCAGGCAGACGTTGCATGCATGTTTGGCGCTCCTTTGTTTAATACATTGTGTTGTCTGTCTGATGTAAGCCTTCCTGCATTTTGCATGGAATGCAATATATGCCAGGTGTTCACAAGGATATATCATCCTTTGGCGACCGCAGTATATTCTTAATTTTGACCAGTGGTTGGAAAATGGTTTTAATGCCACATTTACGTAAAATTCTGTCAATCTTAGCAGCAGTCATTCCCACATAAGGAATGAAGGTGTAGCGAATTGGGTCTTCCTGCTGGCATATTTTCCTCCTTCCTGCTTGTCTGCAAAGCTAGTTTATTAACGCTTTGTTGAAACTGTTCTTGGGGAAAGTTTTCCATGGATGACACATTTCCGACTGCAAACTATCCTTATCACATAGAGCTCGTGCCCTGTACACCAAGGTTTCCAGTATTGATCTGCATTGTGCTGGGTGGTGGTGGCTGCGCGTGTTAAGATAGTGGTCCGTATGTGTTGGTTTCCTATACACAGAATGACTTACGGTGCCATCTGCCTTCTTTTCAATCAAAATATCCAAAAATGGAAGGCAGCCATTCTTCTCCACTTCCATTGTAAATTTAATGTTTTCGTTAATCCTATTAAGATGTTGTAAAATTTCTTGTAGGCTGTTGATCCTGTGAGGCTATACTAAAAATGTATCATTGACGTAATGAAAGAAACAGGCTGGCTGTTTTGGAGCACTTGCTAGAGCATGTTTTTCAAAATGTTCCATATAAAAATTGCCTATTGCTGGAGACAATGGCGAGCCCATAGCATCCCCATAAACCTGCTTATAATACTCATCATTGAACTGAAAGTAGGTAGACTGGAGCACATGACGGAACAGTTCCACTTCCTTTGAAGTAAAATGTTTTGTCAGCAGCGCCAATGTGTCCGTTAGTGGCACCCTCGTAAAAAGTGACATGACATCAAAGCTGACCATGATGCCATCTGCCCCCAATCGAAGTCCTTTAAACACGTTTATGAACTCAGCGGAGTTCCTCACATGGTTGGGAGATTTTCCCATGAGTGGCGACAGTCTATTCGTCAGATATTTTGCTAGTTGGTAAGTAACCGAGCCTATAGCACTCACTATCGGGCATATAGGAGTACCATTCTTATGTATCTTTGGTAGCCCATACAACCTAGGTGGAACCAGAGCTCGTGGCCGGAGGCGCTTGCTTATTTCGGCATCTATTCCTGATTGTTTCAACAGTTTTCCTTGTCAATGCAGGGGTCCGATCCTTAGTAAGTCTCCTATAGACGTCGTCATCTAACATATACGACAGCTTCTGCTTGTAATCATCCGAGTTGAAGATGACGGTCGAATTTCCTTTACCTGCTGGGAAGATAATGATGTCCATATCCTCTCAGAGTGTTCGAAGAGCCTTGCATTCAGATGTTGAATTATTTGTTTTCAGAGGTTTAGCCCTGTATAATATCCTACAAGCTTCCCTCCTAATTTCCTCAACTGCATCGGATGGAAGACCCCTGATAGCCTGCTCAATGCCACTAATGATTTCCCTTGTGGGAACCTCTTTCGGATCTGGTTCGAAGTTGAGTCCTTTGGATAACAAGGGTATCGTTGCATCGTCAAGATGTTTTCCAAAGAGATTCATTTCAGTTCCGAGTTCAGGTGAAGACTGAGCGTTGACTCCCTGAAAGTTTTTCATATTTAGCGCACTGGTGCACCTTCACTCGATGTCGGTGTATCTAGCTGCTGGCTGTTGTAGTACCATCTACCCATTCCCAAGCGTCACTGGGCAGTATTCCAGAAAGGTGTAGATAGCACTGATTAAGAACCTTGGAGGTTTTGACCTGCTCAAACCTTGTAAAGTGAATTCTTTCCTTAACGATGGCGGAGCCTGTTCACAAAAGATCCTCTTGACTGCGGCTGATGATATTGGGTGATGTACCTCTGCAAAATGTGGCACTACATCGTTGTCCCGGCAGCGCTGAAGAAAGGCCAGTGTGGAAAGCAGTTTAGCCTTCTTCTTTCGAACAGTCAGATGCTGCGGAAGATATCCTCCCCATAAAACCGAGCATGGTGGTGTAACGGATAGTGTTCTGGCCTCGCATTCGGGAGGACGGCGGTTCAAATCCCCGTCCGGGCATCCAGATTTGGGTTTTCCATGATTTCCCCAAATCACTCCAGGTGAGTGCCGGGATGCTTCCTTCAAAAAAAGGCCATGGCCGAATTCCTTCCCATTCCTTGCCCCCATCCTTTCCCGTCTCTAAAGACCACGTTGTTAAAAAGGGACGTTAAACTGTTACAAAAAAAAAAAAAAATCCCCATAAAAGTTCACTATATAAGACCGAAGGTTTACTCAGCGTTGCAAATGAATAAAATTTTCTCAGGTAACTAGCTGAGTTAGTACATTGATTAAACACAATGTTTCGGTGGTCACAATCTCTGCCGCCATTTTCAAGTGACTGCTGTCGATAGGTTATAGAGCTGCTTATATATCACACGAAGTCCATGCTATGTCATCCTTTTTCCCGTCAGCCAATGGCTAGTGACGGGAAACGTCGTGTTTAATCGATGGACTAACTCGGCTAGTTACCTAAGAAAAAGTTTTATTCACTTACTTGGAGACTATTCATGCCGGGTCTACTAGAGATCGCGATTCTACTACATCAACATTCACTAATTACATCATAATAGCAAGGCATATTACTTTCAAATGGTAATTCCTTTATACTACAGCCCAATAGTTTCAAGCAAAAATTAGGTTGTAAAGTATTTCTGTTGGTGTCTTGCATTTGATTATTGAAGTATTATGACGCCAATTCCTTGCAGAAACGCAATCTCCAGTAATCCCTCAAGGTCTTCATGTTCCAAAACAACAATGGACATTTTCAGGATGACAATGCACCATGTCACAGATCCAAATTTTTTCACGATTGGTTTGAGGAATGTTCTTTACAATTCTACCTAATAATTTTCCATCTCACCCGCTAGACATGAATCATATCCAACATATCAGGGATGTGATCAAAAGGTCAGTTTGTGCACGATGTCTTGCACTGGTAAAACATTCGCAATTATGTGCAGCTGTAGCGCAAGCATGACTGAGTATTTCTTCAGCTGACTTCCGATGACTTTTTGAGTTAATGCCACATCAGGTTGCTGCACTTCAATGTGGAAAAGAGAGTCCGACACAATATTAGGAAGAAACCCATTAGTTTTAGCACTTCAGTGTGTTTTTCTATGTACTTTATAAGTTGACTTCTTCTTGGCATTTATCTTCATACCATGTTGACCTACCCACCTAGGTATCCCATATAGAACCAATGGTAGGTTTTCACATTTCAAAGACATCAAGATTTCAAATACATTTCTGTGCAGAATATGTGGTTTTACTCTTTATGTTGTTTTTAATCTGTGTTTTTGTAACTTATACACTGTCTACTGTTGTGAAGAATATAGTCAAAAAAAGAAATTACAGGTAAGTAGGGAAAAATATGTGCAAATTATGCCAACTTTTCTGTTTCCATATTAGCTATTTTGGTTATCGTTTTTAGTGAAAAGGTTGCATAACTAAGTTTTCTTAATGTTTTAAGTTGTTATTTAAACAACATATTTCTCTGATTGCTTTACTTTCAGACATCATAAGCTATACTCTGATTTATTTTTCCTGGCTAATTGATGCATCTGTGCTTTTCCATAACAGTTATTAATTTATCTTTACTAAACCGCCTATTTTTTTAAATACATTTGTTATGCTTCTGACAGAAATTTCAGAATGAAGCGTTGCTCGAGTTTAACATTCATCACGACGTGGCAACACAACTGCAGTAATAATAATAATAATAAAAAATATATGATATAATGTTTGTAACACCAGTTGACATGTAATTCAGTTTCAAATAAATTATTAGATAAGTGTTAAAATTTAATCGATAACTGTGTAAGAGACATGGGCACAGCAAGGACGAGGCAGGGTGGGGCATTTTCCTTACCCTGGCTCCCTACCTCAAGTTTTCAAATGAAAAATATATGAAAATAAAAATTCTTTTAATATTGAAAAATAAATTTTGTCAGAATTTAATCAGAACCCTCACAGACTAGTGCTTGAATATGTTAAATGAGTGTTTATTATTTTTTTTATGGTAAAACCATTTTTTACAAGTATTTTTTATTAAGTTTCCTTGTTTTATCACCAACCTGAGGCTAATACTGGCGATGCCCTTGGTAAGAGACCTTAATGGGTGAAGCCCAGCATGGATTTAGAAAAAGAATCTTTTGTTCTGTATGTATTTTTACTAGGAAAAAAGGAGTTAATTTAGTCTTCTAACTGTGTAGCTTTTATTGACTATATAACAGCATTTGATAAAGCCAATAGGAAACTGCTCTGGAGCATCATGGTAGAGAGATGTCTTCCAAAACACATTGTTAGAGCTTTACATAGCCTTTATATAGAAACACTGATTAAAGTCAAAAGTAGTAACAATTAATCTATAGCTGGTGTATAATAAACCAAGGTGTAAGACAAGGGTGCCCTCTTTAATAAGGGACCATCCATAAACTACGTAGCATGGTCTGGGGATAGGGAGGGGAGGGGAGGAGTTTACTGGAAGGCTACGCTGCACTATGTGAGGGTGGGGGGGGGGGGGGAGAGTGAGTTTCGAGCCAGGCCAAGTAGGTTTCCATTCATATCAGTTTTCACAATTAAAATGAGGTACAAAACATACAACAGCTATGAATATTTATTTCCTTCATTTAATTATCTACGTATATAACACAGTACACTAAACTGTACACAAAATGTCTTCTGGAATCAAAAGGGAAAAAAGCTACCTGCTACATGGAAGGGAGGCGAGGGGGGGATTGTAAGAGGCAAAAGCCATGTCGAGCTATGTGGGGGGAGCAGGGGGTTCACAGGAGTCCAAAATGGAGTGACGTGGTGTATGGACATTTCCTAATAGATGATGTCACTAAGAAATGGCAGATTAATCTAAAACAAATTTTGAAAATGGAAGTCTTGGATTTGCTGATGACCAGACAATTTTAGATTCAGATGAAGATACCAGAAATAGAAGAAACGATTAAAATATTCTCAGAGAATTGCAGATATTTAAGTTAATTGACAAAATTGGTGAATATGGAAATAATTGACACCAACACATTTGCAGAATAGATAATGAATGGATACATTAAAAAAAAAACCTTTAGACCACAGGGAAAGAGATCCCAAGGAAGACACACTAAAAGATGGAAATAACAGTTGTGTTTGTAAAACATTACCAGAACATGCCAAAAAATGACATAAAAAAACAATGAGCACAATACATAACATTGCTGAAATTATTATTTATATTGGAGATTGATAAAACATGTAGCCATTTCATGGGTGTGACACCAAAGGATACAATTTGTGTGGCATGATATTCCATTGGAGTTGGTTGAGGTATGAAAAGGATAACTATAAAAACACAGTATCATTGGAAATGATGGTAATAATAGATCCTGCGGGTATTAAAATAACGAGATTGTTGGCAAACAATGTTTTTATTGTTACAATACTACAATTAACTGTTTTTCTCCTTCAATATACCCCCTTTCCTCTCTATACATTGTTGGTAAATTGTTGCCATTGTTGAAAGTCATTACATGTCAACCTCTTCATTGCTGGTTTAATTTTCTCGTCCATGTTTTGGAAATCTGATTTTTACCCTATGAAATAGGCAAATGTCACAAGGCAAGTCAATAGAGGAGGTGGTCCAGCACTGCGATATTCTTACTGACCAGAAACTGTCATACTGTCAGAGCACGGTGAGTGGAGCCATTGCTCTGATGCAGAATCCACGTGTCGTTCTTCCGTAACACGGTCATCTTCTTCTGCATTAGTTTCCCTAGCCTGACCAAAACCTGATCAAATCAACAATCTGATCCTGTTTTACCAATTCCACCACAGTGAAATGATGATGATTCAGTTTTTGCCGAGACCAGGTGACCAGGGAGTTTGATATCTTCAACATTCATTTGTCCCTCTCAAAAATGTTTGCACCTTTCAAATTAATACACATGTGATGTCACACTATCACAATACACATCTTGCAACAGTTTCCATATTCACCCATAGATTTTTTCAATTTATCTGACAGAATGAAGTGTTGCTTGAGTACCACATACGTCATGAGATGGCAACACAACTGCAGACCACTACCTTCAAACTAAGGTTGTACTGGAAGTCATCCATGTGGTTGCGGATGCTGATACGGATCTTCAGTGCTTGAAATCCGCAGATGTTTTGCAGAAGCGGATGTGGAAAAATAAATGTATAATTATTTACATTTGAATATTTTATCAAAAATAAATTTAAAATCAAAATAAGTATATATTTCATGCCAAATTTTATCTTTTTTCACAAGAAAAGTCTATTTGATATAGTATTGCCACACTGATTTATTTTTTGCCTTATGTTTTAACAAAAAAAATGTGGGATGATTACACAAGTGAATTAAATTATTTAGATAACTATGCAAGCATCTAGGCAACCAAAACAGGTCCTTGATGTCCAACAAGCAAGAATGTATTGGAGGTAACATCCTATGAGTGTGTGATAAGGACACATGGTGTGCCTCGAGAAAGTATGAGTGGAAAGGATTGTCTGGAGCATTTTGTTGGACCCCTTCTATTAGCGTGACTGGGTGAGCTATCCTACGATAGTTCTTCACGGATGTCCTATAAGTTTGAACGTGAATAGGATGCTTCAATTTACATGCAAGTTCGTCGCTTAGGTAATAACACCGTTCAGTTCATTGTTAATTTTATTGCAAGATTGTCAGAAAAAAATACTACTGTGTTGGTAGCTAAGTGACAATGGGCAGAATTTTGGATGATAAGAAAAGAATTACATATATTGCAGTGTAAACAAAACATCAGCAATACATCTGCATTAAAAATTGCGATGTGAAGTGGATGTAAGATTTCACGCAAAAGTTCCACACTTATGCATGCAGATATCTGTTACATCCCTACTTCAAACACAACCAGCATTGGATTCATTACTGTTGTCCGGAGGTAGCAGAGCTCAGTTTTCTGCGTCGTATTTTGGAACAATCAATGTCAATCTCTGTGCATGTACTATACTCCCCTAGAGTTATAGCTCCTAAAAGGAGCACTTCTAATGATGCCATGCCAGATTCCGGGCATAGGCGGTTACCATGGAGGTGGATAACTATGAAAGTGTGAGTTATAAGTGTGTTTTTGTTGTATGAAATGAGAAATGAATAAGGGAGATGGCGAAACCCAATGCCGGCCTATTCAGACTTATTCTTCCGAAAGACAGCCATTCTTAACGTGCCATTCAATGGATGAATCACTAAGGTGCCATATGCCCTCACTCCATAAGCACTGTGGAAAAGTTTGGGATTTAACCGGGAACTTTATCACACAATCAGGTGATTAGGAATTGTGCACCACCACCTTTCCTAACCTGCTTGTCAACTCCTGATGATGAAAATTTCTTCAACCACCAGGACTCAAACCAGATAACCGTGTCAGCTGAGCCAATGGGGTAGGCACAAGAAACACAACTTAATAGCCTCCAGGTGTAAATAAAATTATCATCATAATTTCCAATGATATTTATTACAAATCATTGTGATTGCAAGACAGGAGAAGGATGAGGAGGGTCATGGGAGTGTACAGGGCATATACTGACGATGAGGGATGGAAAGATATTACAATAGGTATGAAAAGTAGTGCATGGAAGAGAAAAGATGACCATGACCACAAGCTGGCACTCGATTTCAGGCACAAGGGTGTGGGAAGATTCTCTTTTTTAGGTAAGGATGTCAGGGATTGGAATGAGTTACCAAGAGAAATGATGAATAATTGACCAAAAACTTTGAAAGAATTTAAAGATAAAATTTGTAGAGGGCAAATGTAGGTGGCTGCAGGATAGGGGGAAGATGGGTGTGTAGGTAAATTGCCACCGGAGCCTGTGCTCCATTGAAATTAAATTAAATCTGTGAGAATAATGCCATCTCCACCTTAAAGGAAACAAGAAATAACTGACTCAACTATATTTAATTTTGTCAGACTTTAAGAAGAAAAAGCATTTATCCTAAAAACCAATTATTTAAAGTAATATATACCTTTTCCCCATATGTTATGATTTTTTCTATACTAAGTTTCATGTAAATCTTATATATATATAAAAATAGATGTGTTTTTTCCTATATTTCACTTTTCAGCCACCACTACCTAGCACAGATCACTGATGTCTGTGGGTGGAAGTAGCATGGAGTTTCCTGTCGTGCACAATGTTGGCCGAATGCCGATAGCTGTGGGGATGTGGGAGATATAATGACTAAAGTTGGTCAGTGCAGGGCGTTTTCATATTTCGACCAAAAATTCGTATCTCCGTATACTTCTCTTTCCTGCCACAACTACATAACATAGACTTTTGGTGTTTGTGTGTGGTAGTAGAATCGTCTTTCCTGTCATGCACTATGGTTGTTAGATGTCGGTAGCTATGGGGATGTGGGAGATATGTGGCAATTTCATACTTCTGCCAAAGACAAAAGTGTCATGGTGTATCACTTTTCAGCGAAAACTATAGATCACAGATAACTGGCGTTTGTGTGTAGTAGTAGCAGAGAGTCACCTTTCGATCACAACAGCGGCCGAATTTCAGAAACTGTGGTACTGTGGTTGATATGATGGTTGTTAGTGGACGACCAAGTATATTTTCGTATTTCGACTGTCTCCGCATATGTCATTTTTCTGCCACAACTACATAGCATAGAGCATTGGTGTTTGTGTTTGGTAGTAGAATCGTATCTCATGTAGTGCACTATGGTTGTTAGATGTCGGTAGCTATGGGGGTGTGGGGGAAATAGGGGTTGAAAGTGGTCGACCTGTGGCAATTTCATACTTCTGCCAAAGACAAACGTGTCATGGTGTATCACTTTTCAGCGAAAACTACAGATCACAGATAACTGGCGTTTGTGTTTAGTAGTAGCACAGAGTCACCTTTCGATCACAACAGCGGCTGAATTTCAGAAACTGTGGTACTGTGGTAGATATGGTGGTTGTAAATGGCCGACCAAGGATATTTTCGTATTTCGACGAAAGGCATGTGTCTCCGCAGATTTCACTTTTCTACCACGACTACATAGCATAGTGCATCAGTGGCGTAGCTACGGGGGGGGCGGTGGGGGCGGTCCGCCCCGGGTGTCACCCGTTTGGGGGTGACACCCACATTTCGAAAATAGTAATCGAAATTAGTGTGACACAAAAAAAATAATAAACTTCTTTTTATCCTTTGGTGTCGAAACACGTCTACTTTAATTGTTATGAATATTTGTTTTTAGGTTGATCTAGCGCTTTCTCAAATGTGATCCAGGCGGCTGTGCTCATTCGTTATAGTAGAATATAATTGTTGGCAATACGGTGCGCTTAAACAATCACAAGAAATCTTTCATTGTTGTGCTTGTCGCCCGTCACTGTTGTTTGGTTTGTTAGAAGCGGCGGTGGATATAATGTAAGTTTTCTTGTATAAAAAGAGGAAGTTTTAAAATTAAAGTTTATATATAATTGCTAAACCCATAGTAATTAGACAATCAAATTGTAGATCCTCGAAAATATTTAGAGAAAATTTGGAAATGAAAACCAAACGTATGTCGGAATACGCGTTGTCTACGTTTTAAAATTGTTTTGCTTATTTAGAATTCCATTAGCTTTCAAGCTAAGATTTACAAGTGCTTTGAAGTTTTTCTAGAAATTTTTGAATTTATTATCTGACAGATTCGTGATGTACAAACTGAGTACATTTCGCGTTATCTGATTTATACTCTGCGTACCTGCCTATTATCGACAGTGCACCTATATTCGACATGAAATCGTATCATGTTCGAATTTATGCTAGTAAAAACTGTGCATTAAACTAGCAATACTGTCAGGTTTCAAATCAATCTGAACGGGTCCAAGCGTTCGGTGATGGTATCGTCCGTCGTTGGTAATCAGTTTTTGTAAAGCTTGTGTTTAAAACAGTCGGAACCGTAACTGTTGTGTATAGAACTGTAATGTAAATTATATATATTTAAAACTGTAAAGGAAATGAAATATAAATTGTTAAACTATGTAAATAGAACTGTAAAGTAATGAAATGTGAATTGTCATAAAACGCAAAGAACTTGGCTGTGTGGCTGATAAGTAGTGATGATCCGATACAAGTAAATACGAGTAAATACTCGATACTTTGTTTCTATACCGAGTACTTTTCGTATTCGATTTAATTCATTCGATACTTACTCGGTATCGGAAGAAAAGTACTTGTATCGAATCGAAAGTATCGAAACGCATCCAGTGTTAAATTCTAAATGCATCATCCCTGCTGCGCCACTCAGTCTCTCCTGCGAAATTAATTTCCCACTGATGTCAAGTTGATATCATCGAAAATCAAACAAAATCAGTCTTAGAATAGGCAATATAATCTTGAAGAGTTTGTTTTAGGTACCTATTTCACTGTAATAAAGTTGTACTGGCCAATGATCGCTCCCGTGCAGCCCCACACAAAAACTAAAAGATATGGTTCATAAGCAACTAAGAAGCCCATATGAATCGGAAGAAGAAGCTGCTTCAGCTAGCGTTTCACAGGAATATCACTTCTGGAAATATCACAAAGAAAAAGAAAACGCACCGTAGTGACTAAGTCTCTACTTGTCAAACACTGTAATACCGGGACCATTCGCTTGCCAAACCTTCACAAATTGAAACATGTGTATTGGGTGCTTGGCTTCGCTTATGTAGGCTTGCAGGTCGGTTGTCGATTGTCGGTTTTTTGGTACAAATCAAAGATGTTTGCGGCAAGTGTTTGTGCGGACTTAGTATTGTTTATTTACTACTGAAGAAGGCAGTTGCTGAAATATTTTGTATTAAAGGTTTTCTCGCATCGCAGCCGTCAACTTTTGTATGTGGTGGGTTAATTTCCCTTTCCTTCATTATTTATATCGCCTAGAAGCTACTTCAATTTTCCTTAGTTTCGTAACTATAAAAAAAAAATACACTTATATTAAATCAAATACATACATGAAGCTACACAGTATTCATAGTTACATGAATTAAATTATCATAATTACTTGGCACGGTTTCTGTAGATTTTTGACATCCATGATCTTCTTTGTTGTCTCTCGTTTTTTAATTTTCTTTTTCGAAAAATAGGTTAGGCTTAAAGTTATGGCCGACACAACCTAGACGTCCTTCATGCTTGCTTCTCCATAACATTGCGCGTGCGGATGACAATGTTTGGCTCCCCAAAATTAACCAAGTGTTTGTAGAGGCTTGGAGTTTGTGAGAAAGCGCCAAGCGTGCGGTCTCTAAAAAGCAATCCATTTACAGAATGGGAAGAAGTGAAACTAACATTTCCTTGTCTCTATGAATACGCACAACAGTATAATATTGTTGTAGCAACGTCAGTATTGAGTGAATATTTGTTTTCTAATGCGGGAGAAACAATGACAAACAAAACAAATAAGCTGTCCCCAAAATATTTGTAATAATTGCTTTTTTGGGAAACCTTTCAAAAGCGGACTTTTATTGTTTAAAAGTGTTAAAACAATAATAAATAAATATTTAAAGATAAGATAAGTTTGCTTACATTGTGAGCGTTATTATAATTTTAATAAATAAATAAAAATGTTTACTGAGTGTTATTTGATTTTATAACACTAGGCAAATAAAATAAATAATTTATCAACATGTAACGTATATTTTTATAATTCGACATTAATTTTTTTAAAGTAGCGATATGAGTAAGTATCGATGCTTTTGCAGTACTCATATGAGTAAGTATCGCAAGACAATTTGAGTACTACTCATTTGAGTAGGTATCGATAATTTGATGGTATCGGAACATCACTACTGATAAGGCCGAAAGCCATTTAAATAAATAAATTAAAAAAAGTCGGAACCGCGTATCTTGCTAGTGAAATCGTAACATTAGTAAGCACTTAAATTCTAAGTTCATGTAAGTTTGCTATGCTTTATTCTGATCGAGAATATGCAAATATGATCGCGATGAAATAAATAAGCGTATGATTCTCTATGAATTTTCCATAATAAATTTAGAGAAGAAGAAAATTTGTATTACGGGTAACGCCTCTGTCGAATATAGGTGTATTCCTTAAATCGACAGGGATGTTGAACTTTTGTTCCTGATCAAACTGAGCGAACATTCAAGCCGTTTACAACATTTTTATTTATATGCTACAGAGCGGCGCTAGAAATGTAAAATTAACACGTGAAGACGGTCTTCAGTACATACAATGTCATATTTAGAAGTCTGTAGCTACGAGTATCTTAGGCGGATAGTAAAATACTTCACTTGTGAAGTACTTAATGTAAGGACGACAGATACCGCAAAGGCATGTTCTTATATTACTTAAGCTGTTTTTTTTTTTTAATTTCGTTGTTTTTATATTGCATTTATTGTTCTATTTTTATGAAGGAACTTAATGTAGAGTTGCTTCTCTGACTATACAGTCTTTCCCAGGGTCTCACGACTTGTGGGACCCGGATTCTGGGTTTGTACCGATGGAACCCCATCTGGGTCTGGAATTGCTTCTACTTGGATCAAGCCACTTCTGTTAACTTTCCTCTCGATATCCCTTGCGATGTCATTTAAATACAACCTATGTTAACGTTTCAACAACAAATGATTGGGTAGTTTTCTACTTTTTAAAAAAAATTTATAGCGAAATATTATGGTCGCCCTATAGTTACACTGGCAAAAATTAGAATCTCACCATGCATACAGGAATGGTAGAATTTTAGGAAACTTTGAAGATTTATCCAGGGCCATACCCAGAAGAAATGATAGCAAATGGAAATGGATCAGGATAAGTTATTACCTTTAGTTACAGTTTTCAGAAAGAAATGCGTCCAACTTGAGCACCAATACATTCGTGGATTCTTGCCGACATTGAATCAACAAGTGTTCCGAATGTCTTCTTGGGGTATTTCTCTTTACGCCTGCATGTCTTTTGCAGTCAGTTATTGCGCAGTTTGTGCTGGGTCACCATGTGATCAAATGTGTCTACTCCTGGTATCCCAGACATGCTCTATTGGGGACAAATCTGGGGACTGTGCTGTTCAAATCGTGATCGAAACTCCTTGCAAGGCTTGTGTAACGATGGCCGCAATATGAGGACGGGCATTATCTTGTTGTAAGATGCGATTTGAATGGTGAACATGAAGGGTATCACAACAAGATGCAGTACCCTGTCCACATAGTGGTGGGCTGTGATTGTGCGATCAACAACAGCCGACTCAGTCATGCTGTCGAAAACTGATTGCCGCCAAAAAATGACACCGGTGACTGCATTTGTGTAATGTTCTGAAATCACAGCAGGTAAGCCGTTTTCGAATACGCCTCCGAACATGTCGTGAATTATCACTTTGCCTCACACAGAATCGAGACTCGTCTGTAAACACAAATGTACGCCATTCACATGTCCTTTTACGCCAGGTTAGATGATGCTGGCAATGAAATCAGATTAATGGGACACATTGCATAGGGTTCAGAGAGCGTACTCCACCTTCAAGCAATTGGTTTTCAATCGTCCGGGGAGGGGGGTGACTCTCTCTGTAACCACTGTTTGGATCTGGCCTGCAGTCAACCATTTGCCATTAGCAGCCACCCACACAATTTGCCGGTCTTCACGTGCTGTTATCCATCCATATAGACCTGGAGTATAAGAGCTTTCTTTCATCACTGTGTAACAAGTCTGTATACTGACAATGCACTACGGCCAATCCTTTAGAAGATTTCACGATATGATGCACCTTTTTAAAACACGTCAATTCTCCGACCTCTCTCACAGTTTGACATTTGAGTGTATAGAGTTGTCACTCTTCGCCTGGGCATACTTAGCCAACAAGAACTCGTGGACAACAAAGTGTCATGTTACACCACACTGTACGCCACTAGTACGTTAAAAGAATATAAAAAATAGCAATTTACATAATAGATAGCACCGTAATTCTCATATTATTACATGTAAAACTTTCAATTTTAAATCATTTAATACTCTTCATGTGGGCATACTTGGGGCCAAATTTCATTCATTTATCACAACATCGTATGGGTGTTGGGATTTTAATTTGCACCAGTGTGTGTATCAGTTGCTACGTGTAAAGGTCGAGCTCTATTTTGCCAATACTGATCTGTACCGTCACCGCAACGACAGTCGGCCGAGTGGCAGCTCGCCCCCTTGCGTCCACAATTTTCCATTGCTCGCCCATGTTCCTACCCGGTCTTTAGTCTCCTTTAATGTTTTCAAGTGATTGTTACAGGGAATCAGTGTTGGGGATGACAGGTAAGTTTGATACCTTTACTTTATTTTGCACAGTTTTGGTACGAAAGTGCATTAAAATACTTTTTTATCTGACTCATGTAATCACCTATCTGGTTGATCTTTTATGTACAAAAATAGTATCCCAGCGCAGCAGTACCGGATTAACCACGTAGCAGGAGGTAGCAAATGCCACGGGCCTCGCACCTCGCGCCTTCTAGGGGGCCTCGCGCTTCCTAGGGGGGCCCCGCACCTAGGCTACATGGGTGACCTTTTTTGTTTTTAGCTCCACAATTTTCCCCAGGAAGGCAAAAATCAAGTGCCTCTTCTTCACATTTGCTACGGGCCCCGCGCTGTCTTAATCCAGCCCTGCAGCTCAGTATTAACAAATCATTACCACACTGTACCGGAATGAAATATTCTCGCATATTTCAATGCAATCGCAATGAAATGTCAATCACTTCGCACTTGACGTGTTTGTTTTGCTTGAGGTTCTTTTCGATTCATTCAGTATATATATATATGTATATATATATATATATATATATTAGCAAAGAATGAGATTATAACATATTTTAATTTAAATTTAGGTCGTAAAGATTTTGTATAATAAATATAATAATTTCATGTTATCTCAAAGTTCTAGTCAGAGTTTCTTATTAGGAAACTCGCAGTGCACCTATATCGTAGTCACCTAACTTCGAAAGGAGACCTACAGGTTAACGTGAAATTTGAACACTGAGCGTCCTAGAATCCTCGTATTAACAGATAAAAGCATTGCCAGAGGTAAATGTCAATTTTTAGGCCCGCAAAAAATACAGTCGAGTCCGGGATTTGAACCGGAACCTTCAGTATCCAAACCGCACGCAGTCATTTGAGTCACCAGTCCGAATGAAGGTGTAATGAAAAATAAGTTTGCAAACATGATGGAATGAACATACTTTTTTTTCTATACCATCTATTTTTGCTATAAAAAAACACGAATAAACTTTTATGTGTTTGAATACATATTTTTCAGTACTCCTAGATTAGTCTGGCGTATGGTTACGGCGTGCGATTCGGGTGTTGAAGGTCCCCGTTACAAGTGCAGATCTTGGCTGCAATTTTTGTGGGTCTTAAAATTGATCTTCAACTCTGTCAATGTTTTGATTTATTAATTCGATGATGCTACAACAATTCCTACATTGATGAACATGGATGAAAAAAAAGACACTTGTTTTAAAACCAACAATAACATGAAAACAACATTTGTTGTAAGGGAAGGGAAATTTCCGAACTCTCTCTATGCGTTCTCCACATCCAGCAGACCGACACTGGTCCACACCGTTAAAACATAAACCAATGCAATGATGGCCGAGTGTCGGACGACATGCCGTGTTCTTTGGACAAACTTATGCATGAACCACAAGTAATAATTGGGGTAGAGAGTTGGTTAAAAGAAGAAGTACTAGACAGTGAGTTTTTCCTTATGGTTACAGAGTGTACCGCAGAGATAGAGGAGCAATTGGTGGAGGAGACTTCATACTAGTTAGCAAAAACTACCACAGTTCTCTGGCGTTCATAGAACAAGATCATGAGTTACTTGGGGTAGATTTCTGGGGTAATAAAAAAGAAAAAATCAGAGTGTTGGCTGTTTACCGCAGTGGAAGAATGACAGAAGAGGATGAGGCACTTGGGGAGAAATTAAATTCATATTCAGATTTCAGAGGTGAGAATAGAATGATCATCATCGGTGGGGATTTAAATTTACCAGGTGTAAACTGGGAAGGGAATAAGATAAATAACACATGGGAACAAAGATTTGCAAATATCTTAATAAGGGAAGGAGGATTTACACAAGTGGTTGAGCAAAACACTAGGGGACAAAATATTTTGGATATATTTCTAATTAAGCCCGATGAAAACCTTTTGAGGTATCAAGTAACTGAAGGAATAAGTGATCATGAAGCAGTTCTGATGGATATTAGAGGATTCAGTAAACCAGCAGCCAAAATTGTAGGGGGAAATAGGTACAATTATAACAAGGCACAGGTTTCAAATTTGAAGAAATATTTCAGACAACAATTCAGCAAATGGAAGGAAGGCTCAGGTACAGTAGAGTCAATGTGGGAAGAGTTCAAGGAGATAATAAGGAAGGGAGGAGAAAATTTATTCCAAAGCAGAAAATAAAGAGAAGTAGAGAACCTATGTACTATAATAGGGAAGTGAGGAGGTTAAAGAGGTTGGTAAGAAAAGAACATAATAGAGTTAAGAGACAGCAGGGTAGTAGGGAATATTTAAAACAACTAAACAAGGACTTAATAACAGCAAAGAAAATGGCAAAAGATGGGTTTATGAAGAGTATTGTCAGTGCAGGAGGACCATTGACTGATGCATCTAGAAATTTCTATGGCTATATCAGGAAACTGAGGGGAAGGGAGGATGTAGAGACACTTATAGATAAGGATGGACAAGAAGTTACTGACGATTTGAAAAAGGCAGAGATTTTAAGTAACTGGTTCAGTGAAAGCATTAGGGACAATGAATCAGAAACAGGAGGGTCTAATTCGGAGAACGAGCTTAACAACACAATTAGAAATGACAATAGTAAAAAAATTTATATCTATCCTGAGGAAATCATGAAGGAGATAAGAAAGCTGAAAAAACATAAAGGGGCTGGTGAAGATAATATTACTACAGATATCTTAAAGATAGCCGGATGTGACGTTGTACCTTATCTTGAAATATTATTTAAATTGAGTCTAGACACTTGCTGCTTACCACAGGACTGGAAAAGTGCAATAGTAGTACCAGTACATAAGGGAGGGGTGAGAAATAGAGTTGAGAATTACAGGCCAATCAGTTTGACATCAGTGGTAGGTAAATTAATGGAAAGATTGATATGCAACCACATCAGAAATATATGTGAGGAACGTAATTGGTTTTCAAGCAGGCAACATGGTTTCAGGCAAGGATATTCATGCGAATCTCAGTTGGTGGGATATATGCAAGATATTTCAGATGAAATGGACAAGGGAGGCCAAATTGATAGTGTAACATTAGATCTGTCTAAGGCGTTTGACAGAGTAAGCCATAAAATGGTAGTAAATAAGGTAAAAACCATTGGAGTGGATAAAAAGGTCATTTGCTGGGTAGAAGAATTTTTAAAAGGTAGAAAACAGAAAGTTAGGGTAGGAAATGTAGTATCAAAAGAAGTGGAAGTAAAAATGGGTGTGCCACAGGGTAGCGTATTGGGACCATTGCTATTCATTATTCTAATGAATAATTGTGTTGATTGTTTACTATCTGAAATTAGATTGTTTGCAGACGACATAATGCTGTATAAAAGAATCAAAACGATAGAGGATTGTAAACAGTTGCAGGGTGATATGGACAGGATATCGAATTGGGTTGGTAAACATGGAATGAAGATAAATGCAAAGAAGAGTCAGCTTATTAGATACACAAATAGAAAACAAAAGATTAATTATGAATATAAGGTAGGGAAGGAATTGCGTGCTGAAGACTTGAAATGCAAATATCTTGGAATTACTTTTGATAACAAACTTAACTGGGCAGGACACATAGGACGGGTGGTAGGAAAAGATTTCAAAGTTCTGCACTTGTTGGAGAGAGTGATGAGTGGATGTACGAGAGAAGTCAAGGAACTGGGTTACATAACTTTGGTCAGACCATTGCTCGAATATGGTAGTGTAGTATGGGACCCTCATTTTACGTATCAAATACAGGAGTTGGAGAGGGTGCAAAGAAGGGCTGCTAGATTTGTTTCTGGAAATTATCGCAGAATGCAATCAGTGACGGATATGATAAAGGAACTGGAATGGGATTCATTGCAAGACAGGAGGAGGATGAGGAGGGTCATGGGAGTGTACAGGGCATATACTGGTGATGAGGCATGGAAGGATATTGCAATAGGTATGAAAAGTAGTGCATGGAAGGGAAAAGATGACCTTGACCACAAGCTGGCACTCGATTTCAGGCACAAGGGTGTGGGAAGATTCTCTTTTTTAGGTAAGGGTGTGAGGGATTGGAATGAGTTACCAAGAGAAATGATGAATAATTTACCGAAAACTTTGAAGGAATTTAAAGATAAAATTTGTAGAGGGAAAATGTAGGTGGGTGCAGGATAGGGGAAGATGGGTGTGTAGGGAAATTGCCACCGGAACCTGTGCTCCATTGCAATTAAATTAAATTAAATTAAACTTCGACCGAGTGAGCGTCAATAGTAAGAAGCGTGTCGGTGCGGTGACGGTGCGGAACAGTATCAGGCAAGTGAGGCCCGATCTTCAGAGAAGTTAAAATTAATCTAAAACCACTTTCGATCACCAGTGATCAACACGTGGCTAAAATCTTGCCATATCGATTATTGAACATGAAGTAAATCAAATTTTTAATTTCGAAAATGTGATTTACTGGTTTGCAGTTGTTAAAACTAGAAAGAGGGGATTGTGAAAGTAATTGTTTTTATTTTATTTGTATATCTTTTAAATGTTGTTAATCTTACAATTTTATTAACTATTATTTTTAAATAACAATAAATTTTTATTTAATTATGTTTTATTAATATCATTTTTTACACCTAAAAGATGATATAATATACTCAATTTTGGATTTAAGTTTTCAAGGGGTGACACCATCGATATCCGCCCCGGGTGTCACCCACGCTAGCTACGCCACTGTAGAGCATTGGTGTTTATGTGTGGTAGTAGAATCGTGTCTGTTGTCGTGCACTATTGTTGTTAGATGTCTGTAGCTATGGGGGTGTTGAAAATATGGGGGATGAAAATGGTCGACCTGCGGCAATTTCATATTTCTGCCAAAGACGCATGTACCATGGTGTATCACTTTTAAGTGAAAACTATCAATCGCAGATAACTGGCGTTTGTGTGTGGTAGTAACACAGAGTCTCCCATCGATCACAACGTTGGCCGAAATTCGGTAACTGTGGGAGTGTATGAGATATGGTTTTTGAAATTGGTCGATCATGAATATTTTCGTGTTTCATCCAAAGTCTTGTGTGTATCCGTAAATTTTACCTTGCTGCCGGAACTACATAGCGCAGAAGACTGGTACTTGTGTGTGGTAATATTATCGAGTCTCCCATCGTGCACTAGGGTGGTTAGATGTCTATAGCTGTCAATATGAATTCTTTACAATCACGAACGAAGTCGTGGGTACCAGCTAGTTAGTAATAAAAGATTCAACTATAAATTGAAGATTCTAGGAAAATCGATTGCTTTAAATGGAATTTGATTGTAATAAGATATAAAAATTCCTTAATCTGAAATGAAGTTTTAGAACAAGGAAAAACATAAAAACAGATGAAGAAATGTTAAGTATCATACTGAAATAATTACCAGTTGCACACTTAAAAATAAAGCAAGACACAAAAAATAACAGAACAACCAAGCTCTCGGTGATGGTAGAAATGTCAGTACATGTGGTATTACTGTATACATAATGCCATCTCCACCTTAAAAAAAAAAAGAAAGAACAAATTAATCATGTTTTGTGAGAAATATTAGTAGCTATGATTAATTCTATCAAAACAAGAGATAAATTTGAAAAACAAATTATCATCTGTGATAACAGAATACAGAAACTAGATGAACAATCATATTATACCAAAGAAATAACCTTTAAAATACAACCATCTTCCATATATACCACCCTATCGATAATTACTCAACATCAGCCATAGTGAGAAATGCCAATTATTCTTAGTTGTAATAACAAACTTTAGAAATAGCTCATAAAACTTATATTGGACTTTTGAGTGTGGCCATCGTCAAAGTTTTATAAAATATGTTATTAGCATCTCCAGCTGAGGCTGAGAATTTTATGGATGGAGGTGTAAGTAAACATGTAAGTTAAGCACAAATTTATCTACTACTCGATTGTTTTGATACGGTTCTTTTTTTGATACTTACAAACTAAGTAAAAATTCAAGAATTTCATGATTTTTAGCCACATCAATACTGATTGTTAAACACACAACCTTTTTGCCTTTATCATGTTCACGTATATAGTAAGAATAAAGTATCTATTTCTGAAAATGAGCTTAGGGAGCTATTAAATACGTTACTACGAAGAAATTGACCATTTATGATATTTCTGTCTGTCAGTTTCTTTGATCGTGATTCATAAAACAAAAAAGCTAATGAACCTTTTGTCAAAGGGTTACAAACATCGTGTATTTCAGGATCCCAGGAGTAAAACGAGGAGTCTCATAGTGATGCAACATTGGGAAGCTTAGTAATAAGGATCAAAATTATCTAAAAATTAATTCAATAGTAAATTAATTTAGTGGTACAATTTAAAAATGTCTGTTTGGCGGTAAATGAAGGTTAATTTTAGCACTCTAACTAGTTATAAAATCCAACCCACCGTATGATAAGCACCATGTCATACAAAATTAAGTTAAAATCAAATTTAACTTATTTACTATTTTAATATCATTATTTTTTTCCGCTTGCGAAGCATATATTGCGACTGAAAATAAGGAATTCAAGTTGTCGAGTAACTTCGGTAGATAACCTGACATCCTCTCCCGGAAATTCCATAATAATAACAGAAATAATAATAGGAAGATACTGGGAACCGTTCAGAGATATATTAAAAATGAGGCAAGAAACGACTATTAGTAGTGTCAATCCAACAACGACTCTCCAGTGTCTGATTGATGCGAATTACTTTTTTTAATGACCGCTACTTCCGGTAGCGGCTCACCTGGCGATTGTCATGATATTTATGGCCTAATTAACAATGTTTATGACCAACCACCGACATCTAATTTATTACCGGATGTATTCGAGCGATATCACATTACTGTGATGTTTTCCTCACCTTATTCCGCCCATCATGACATTAATGGGTTATTATTAATATTTCTGAAATCTGCCGCGCACGCACCAGTAGTTTACCAGTTTTTAAAAGGGGTTTAAAAATACAATATGCCTAACATGTACGACGGGTGATTAGAAATTAATGTTAAAAAGCCGGTAGTGAAACGTGTTCATTTTATTTCATAGAACAAATATAGTTAACTGTTGGTACATAGGTTTTTTTTTCCATATCGGTTTAGGCCCTTGTCATTTCGTGGAACGAGTTTGAATGCACCCTCCTGTCCTTACATGTTTTACTGCGGTGTCGCGAAGTGTTTCAGCACCTCGTCTGAAGCGAATCGTCGGCCACTAATGGCTCCTTCAAGTGAGGATAAAGGTGAAAGTCGCTTTGAGTGAAGTCCTGTCTGCTGATACAGGGCTGTGTCGGCTACTGCAATCATTGTCGGTGATGTTTTCTCTGCTAGCCGCAAGCCTTCGACACCATTTTGAGACGTGCTGAATAGATATTACTGTTTCTACCAGCTGCCGGTGAATTTCAGCCGCGGTAATATGATTCGCCCACAGAAACAAAATTACTGAGTGGATTTCTTCGAGAGACCAGTTTTCTAAACTAATTGCTATTTGCGCTTACCTACAACTAGCGCTGTATTTGGTGGATGGCTGACATCCTGCATATTTGCCAACTGCATGTCTTAGAATTACCACACGTACTAATTTCTCTATAACCGACGACACTTCAGGACTGTCGGCCTTGTAATCTTAGTTTCTGAAGACCTCTCGTACATAAATCTTATTTAGTACTTTCAAGATGGCGCTGGAGAGTTAATGGGAATGTGTAACCGACCGTTTATGATGGCCATCATATTTCGTAATGTACAGCGTTTCCTCTCTCCTGCGCATTATAAATTACCTACAGGCATACAGATTTTAATGAGGAATATACAATTAACAAAACAGATAGCAAATTACTGCCCGAGTAGCCCCGTTCACAAAGTAAAACGTTTCTCTTCATATCATGTGACAATGTCTTTAAATAATTATAGTGAAACCAAATATTCTGACTAAATAGGAGTAAGCCAGTTTATTCCTTTTCTCCGATACATACAGTAAATTTCTTAACGAGCTATATCGCAATTAAAGTCCTCTTTCCAGAATATGCCATGGTAATAGGAATGTATAATTATTTAGATAGACATTGATATTGCAGGCTATACAGGGTGCAATACCTGTTATATCTTTGTCCGAATTCTAAGAATCTCAAACCTAAGTTGATTTCTTCAAAGTCATGTTGCAGTCATTACAGACCACGTGTTTAGATTAACACTAGCGCTCAGTTGACATTCCTGTGTAATGGCTTCTTATTTTCCATAGATTTAATGAAAACTGGTTCTTTTTTCCTGGCACATACTTCCTGGTTGTATAACCTAAACACTGAGAGAACAGTACGTTGACAGGTGCTAATCGTTTAAACTTTTCCTCGCTACTAAAAACCGATTGTGCAGTTCGCTTCCTAAAATATCATGCACCCACTATCGCAATCTCAAGTGTAATGCTTTCGTTGATGGACACTCACTATTGTTTTGATGTTATGACAGTTTAAGCGTAGAGACGCAATGCTTGTATTTGACGCTCCGCACAAAATTATTTGGTTAAAACGCTGGTGATGCTGAAATTATTTACCTTGGGGGAGGGACTTGACTGAAAGTGTAGGAGACGCAGTGGTGTGCTATCACGCATAAACTGGGAACATGAGAGATAGGGAGGCAGCATCTTTATAGCAACAGACAATGACACCAATTATCAAAGTTAAAATCATGAATAAGGCTAAATAAAATATTCTCGGACTTCCACCTTCGTATAAATGTCACAAGTATGGGACGTTACGAAGGCGTCTTATCTCCTTTTCAACCGAAGGTATAACTGTTTATTTACACGATGCCGCGAAATTGGTGAAAGATAAAGGCCGAGCAAAACAGTTATTCAGTTATATCTTTGGTTGAAACTGAGGGCAGAGGTGCCTTCGAAACGCCACATAATTGTGGCATTTATTCATGGCCGAGAAGAGCTTAAGACTTATTTATTTACAACGCCGTGAAAAGTTTCGTTCTAACATGAAAAAAGCTGTTGTATTTTCTGAGTTGCGCTGGAAGACTGTTGTATTATCAGTTGTCTCTAGATTAATACTTTCCTGCAATACTGCACCCGTAAAGCGATTCTACAGAGGCTGGAACCATCATCTCTGAAACCTTCCGCCAAACAATAAAGCATAAATACATGGATATCACCATTTAAACAATCATTAAAGCTCTCACTTACAAAGATACAAAAGTCAGTAGTTGGAGTGGGTGCAAAAAAAGGACTGCTAGATTTCTTTCTGAAAATTATCGCAGAATGCAATCAGTAACAGATATGATAAAAGAGCTAGAATGGGATTCATTGCAAGACAGGAGGAGGGTGAAGGGGGTCATGGGAGTGTACAAGGCGTATATTGGTGATGAGGCATGGAAAGATATTAGTGTAGGTATGAAAAGTGGTGCATGGAAGGGAAAAGATGACCATGACAACAGGCTGGCACTCGATTTCAGTCAGAAGGGTGTAGGTAGATTTTCTTTTTTAGGTAAGGGTGTTAGGGATTGAAATAAGTTACCAGGGGAAATGATGAATAATTTATCAAAAACGTTGAATGTAGTTGAGTGCAGGCAAGTGTGACAGAACAGAAATATTTGCATAAGAAAATTATATTTTCGATCTCTGAGAGTAGATAAAAAACTAATAATATATATACTCTTAGAGAGAAAAAGCAATGAGTTGTAAGTTGCTATGGAGATGAGGACTTGTGATATGATAGTTATCAGAGTAGACTAGTAGATTGAATGCTCGAGAAAAACATTGCCTAAAAACGAACCTGCATCTTCTGAGAATAATCAATTCCATTGTAATTCCTAGTAGATCCGAAGATATAAAGTAAACGAAATATTTTGGATCTAAAGAATTGAGTTATTCATAATTATAATTACAATCAAATTAACGACAAGAGAGACGCGAAAGCGTTACATGGCGATCGCCGAAGACTCAGCAATGAAAACAGAGTGTTCACTAACACAAATAATCTACGAAAGAAGAGAGAATATTTCACACTTGCGACGAAATTACGACTCACCGTTAGCAGAGTCGCAGAAATCCATAAGTCGACAACCCCGTTAGCAGAGTCCACCAGTTGATAACGCCACGGAAGACGAGAGCAACTGACATAATTCTTTTCATCCCTGGCTGTTGGAACATATGTTCGGCGAACATATAGTCGCTGGTAGCGGCAACGACGACGACCTGTTACATTCATGGAGGAAGGAAATATTCCTCCCATGGAGGTAGGAATAGAGGGGAGACCAGGTGTCGCTTAAACTGTGAAGCAGCCTGTCTCCGGAGCCGCCATCTTCGTGAGTTAAAAACATTGGTCTGTTTTCATTAGCTTCCTGCTGTGAACATTTCATGTTCGGATATTTCAAGGTGTTTTATAATGCCAAATTGTGTTGCCTATGGTTGCACAAACAGAACAAGTAAAAAATAACCAGGAATAACCTTCCACAGGTAAGTCACGTTGAAATTATTGTTCTTGAAGTATTTGTAGTGCGGCGTCTGCAAGACATAATAGATGTCATTATAGATTTACAGTGCCTGTTAAAAAAGTTTATTCACAGCTCTCAATTGGACGACGGTGTTATCAAATATTTGCTGATGCAGAGAACCATTTTATCTTACTATTTTTCACGTGTGGATAAAGTTTACATCGCGATGAAGCGAATAAATTATTCTATGTGCTTTAGTCCAGTTGTACCTAATTTATGTTGAAAGTGTTTGATGAAATTAATTGTGATAATTTGTGATATGCGATCTAGTAATCATAATGAAGTACATTTTGTTGTTATCTGAAATGTAATTTGCAATACGTTTAAAGTGTTTGGTTGCATTTGCGTCGTTTAACTCTTTTGCGGCAACATTAAATCAAATTGTGATTAGGTTGAAATGCAGCCTGTTGCAGAATATTCTTTTTATAGCATAAGGAACACATTATTTATTTGTTATTAGTAATTTATTGAGAACGTTGTTAGTGACACAAGCTTGCGACTTTTGATATATGGTAGCAAGATAATTGCACTGGCCAGTTCTATCATTACCATGATTATGAATTCTTATGTAACTTAACGAAACTAATTGAAAGTAAAGAACAAACTTTTTTGATATCTCGCCTAGTTCTTTTTTCTTTTGGTCCAGACTGCATTTAGATCTAACCACCTCACTTTTGAGACATTATATGTCGAACTAAGCGAAATATCAAGCTGTAGGCAGAAAAAAGAAGTTTTGCATACAAAATTCGTATCAAAAATTATTTAGCAGCTTGTTTTTCTTAAATTCTAATGTTTGTAGGTTATATCAGTTAGGGTATTTATAAATATGACCCCATAAGACTTCAATTTTAGTAATGCGATGATTAAAAACGAATAAATTCTTCCGTTCCGTATACATTCCTTGTGTTTCTTGACCCTACCAATATGGCGACCTCCCCACCCCACCGCTCTCCACTCGGCGTCACATCGTTGTAGGGAGAAGGTCCCTTACGTGGTCTCCTCTCTTTTCTTTGCTCCATGATTCCTCCATGGTTACATTGTCTTTGACGACGAGTACGCTACTATCTTTGCAGTAAAAATTTGTCTGCGGTCGGCGAGATTTGTTTACTAATTTTTAAGTTAAGTATAAGTTCATTAGGGGTTACTAGTGGAGCGTCCTAACGTAAATGACTGTAACCACACTTTCAAAAAGAAGCTTTGTAGTTAATTTCATGGTTACGACCTTTGAAGTTGAAAAATTCCTTTTGTACACACGAACTTTGGAGTTGTGTAGAACTTGTTATATCATTTCCTTTCTTGTTTGTTTGGTATGTTTTAACTATACTGAACCCTCGCGTGCCTTACTCACAGAGCAGTATTGATCAAATGGTGTGGCGTTCTCTTACTAACCTTGTATTTTGCTGACTATTTTGTTGTCCTAATTACGAGGATTATTATTTATTTTTTCGCAGGAACTTTTCTCATTTCCTAAATATTAATCTCGTTGTATCTCTGGTTCTTCAACATGGAGAGAGAATTAACTGATGAATTATCGCCGGTAGAAGAGATTGTTTCACATGCAGAATCCAATGTTCCTACTAACACCTTCCCACCAACAGCATTATACTGAATATCCGGATAGGGATTCTTTGAACATGACTCAATTTTCTACATCCACTCCTGGCGAAGATTTTCTGGGGTTTTCAAATCAATCTCAGCCAAATGAAAGGATGGAACAAACACCCTTTACCAGCACACATACCACCAAACCTTCCACGGAAGAGCTCTTTGTCCTATTGATTGCACAAATAAAGGACCAAACTTCCAAACTAGGTAGTCAAATTTTGGACCTAAAAGACAGTTTCACTGGACAGATTAAGGACCAAACTTCAAAAATGGATAGTCAAAATGCACAGATTTTGGAATTAAAAGAGAGTCAAAATGCAAAGATTTTGGAATTACAAAACACCTTTGAAAAACAATTAAGTAATAAATTATTCCAATCTCAGGTTATCATGCAAGAAATAAACAACAATTTAGGTTCCTTTGTGGAAAAAATAAATCAACAATAATTCACCTTCTCACAGAGTATTAAGGGTGTAGAAGCTAAATGGTCTCAAAACATTTCCACCCTTGATGACAAAGTTACCACCCACATTTCCCTGTGTGATAATGTCCACTCACAACTAGAACAGGAAATGAATTCAGGTTTACAGAAAGTCTGTAGGGCATACAATGAACAAATTAGGGAATGTCAGGAGACTTTGCAACTGCAAACCCGATAAATTAAATCTGAATTTCACAGTTTGCAAACTGAAATAACCGTTACAGTACAAGACATAGGAGCAGAAGTGACAAATTAACACAGATTACACATACCCAAGGCACTGCAGTACAAGAGGTAAAGAATAAGCTTGATTCAATTCAAAACCATAATATTTCCATTTCACAAGAAAAAATAATTTTAGCAGCTCCAGAAAGATTTTATGTCTCAACTTTTAATGGTACTAGTGAAGTACATCCAGTTAGTTTCATTAACAGTTTTGAGATATACTCCTCCTTTAACTGTATGAATGATAGGGAAAAAATAAATTGTGTTTATCAACACCTTAGGGGAACAGCAAAAGTATGGGGAGAAAAACAAATCATAGCCTGTTCTACATATGACGAGCTCAAGGAAAATTTCTTGCATAACTTTTGGTCTACAGACAGACAATATGTCAGACGCAGCTTAAGCACGGGTTTCAGGTACCCAGCACATAAAGAGACTTTACAAGAATTTTTTGCACGAGAAGCTTCGAAGAGCTACTATTTAACTATTCCGGTATCTGAAACCGAAATAGTCAGAGACATTGTCAGCAGAATGCCCAAGTGGGTGAGAACAGAATTCACACTCAACAATATTAGAACAGTCAAAGATGCTGAAACACTATTGTATAGGTTGGATATTGCACAACAGGATAGAGACCCAGAAGACTGCCACATGGACCAGACAAATCTACGCCATTCACAAAATACATTCAATATGCAACAACGACAACCATTCAATTTTCAAAGAAATGCTCAAAGATTTGTGTCTGACTACCAAGAATGTACAAATCAAGCACAATCAAGGAGACAGGAACCTAATATACGATTCATTAGCATGGGAAAAGGTGGTAAAAGGAACAATAGGAACTATCAAAACAAAACAAAATATTTTCTCAGCCTGATAGGTCACCTTCTCCTGGTACTAGTAGCCAGATAGACAATGTACAACAAAAAAACTGATATCTGCTGATGTGATGGTCCGCACTGAGGCAGATAGGAGCACAGGACCTAATACATTTACAATAATAGATAGTATTTATCAACATAACCCTAGAGAAGACCTCCTACATGAAGACCCATTGCCTACTAGGACTTTCGTGCGTATCCCCGTTATTGCTGTTCTCATTCGTGAACAAATTATTGAAGTATTATTGGACACAGGGGCAGAAATTTCATGTGTTTCGGAATCATTGTTCCATGATTTGGACTCATCGGGGGAAAATATACCATCCTTACCAGTTACTGGAATGACTGCTATCACAGCCACTGGTGGGAAAAGTAAATTAATCAGATTACAAGCATTGTTGGATGCAACTATTCAAAGCTTACATTTTGAAGTAGAAGTATTTGTGGTACCTGGATTAACTCCAGATTGCATTTTTGGCATTGATTGGCTACATTTGTAAAGGCGATATTAGATTGTGGGCATGGATCTGTGAAATTTCAAGTAGGGGGTAAATGGATTACACTACCACTAAACAAATCTGGAGAGAAACAACGACAGAATCAATGAAGGTATTCATACTAGAAGAAGGCGTAGGAAGAGGAATTGAAGTAAACTATTATAAGAAGTTGGTTAAATTCTTTATGGCTACAATTAAGAGTACAACCTACCATAGTAAATGGGGAAAAATAGTGGAAACGGTCGACATTAAATATCAGAGTGACTTAATGAGAATTGGGGAAGAATTTGCAGAGGTGTTTTCTGATAAGCCTGGTCTCATCCACAACTATGAATGTAATTTTACCGTAAATTGCACGTCACCTTTCTTTATAAAACCCTACCCAGTCCCAATGGCTAAAAGAGATCAAGTTGACGAAGAAATTAACAAAATGTTGAAATGGGGAATAATACAAAGATCCAACAGCCCATTTAATAACCCTCTTGTTGTTGTAACGAAAGCAGATCAATCAGTCCGGTTAGTTTTGGATGCCAGAGCGCTCAATAAAGTATTGGTCACCGAGAGGGACCACCCTCCACCAATTCATGAAATTCTACACCATTTTCATGGTAAGAAATTCCTTTCATCCATTGATCTCACATCTTCGTATTGGCAAGTAAATATTGCAAATGATTCTAGGAAATATACCGCTTTTCTTTATCAAGGTAGATCGTACCATTTTAAGGTCTTGCCATTTGGATTAAACAACGCTGTTGCCAATTTCATCAGAGCACTAGACATTGTTTTAGGGCCAGAATTGTCGAAGAAAGTATATGTCTACGTTAATGATATCCTGGTTGCAACTGATACCATCGAAGAACATTGGGAAATATTAAGACAAGTATTATCGGGATTACATAAAGGAGGAATGACTGTCAAATTAAAAAAATGTGTATTCTTAACAGAAAAATTAGAATTCTTGGGACACACAATAACTCCTACGGGAATTGCTCCTAGTGAAGATAAACTCCGGGCCATTCGGGATTTCCCAATACCACAAAATAAAAAACAGTTACAGAGTTTTCTTGGATTATGTAAATATTATAGGGATTATGTGAAGGGTCAGATCCTCAATAGCCCACATTTTGAGAAATTAAAGAAACAAAATTCTGTATGGAAGTGGACTCAGGAGTGCACAGATGACTTTATGCAAGTGAAAAATGAACTGTTGCAACACACGGTATTACACCAACCAGATTGGAGCTTGGATATTTGTGTAACTACAGATTGTGGTGAATATGGACTTGGGGCAGAAATTTTCCAAGAAGTTATGGTAAATGATCAGGTTGAAAAGAAATCCATTGCCTTTGCAAGTAGATTATTAAGCAGTGCTGAACGTAATTATTGCATTACACAACGTGAAGCACTGGCTATCATTTGGGTGTTCCAAAAATTCCGCTATTTGTTGCTGGGAAGGAAAACTATAGTGTATACCGACCATAAGGCCCTTTCTTTTCTGGGCAAGTGCAGATTAGTACATGGTCGATTAACCAGGTGGGCACTCCTATTGCAGGAATTCCAGTGTGAAATTAGATACATTAAAGGAAAGAACAACATTGTTGCAGATGCATTATCCCGATTGCCGGTAGGGATGGAGGATAAACATAACTCAGGTGTTTCCCTCCAACAACCAAAACTTCTTTATTTAAGACAAGTCCAGGGTGAAAAGGAAGTCACTACTTGTTTAAAAAACATGAAGCAAGAGATATATGAAGACCCTGTAATAAAGGAGGTAATAATTAAGTTGCGTACAAAGGATGCTCCTACCAAATTATTAAATTATTATTGTATAGAAGGTGGAATTCTATTTAGGAAAAACAATGAAGAAAGAGATGATTGGAAATTATGGATTCCAGAGAAATAAGTTGAAATTTTTGTCACTCATCATCACTTAAGTTATGGACACTTTGGAGTAACTAAATGTTACAAAATAATATTTGAGAGTTTCTATTTCCCCAACATGTATAGAAAAATAAGAGATATTATCGCTTCTTGCATTTTGTGCCAAAGAACGAAATGAGACAATAAGAAAAGAGCAGGAGAAATGCAGAGTATTATACCTAATAAACTACATGAAATGATATCTATAGATATTTAAAGACCTTTACCAATGTCAAGGGGTGGAGTTACTCAAATCTGTGTTCTGCTGGATGTATTCACTAAGTATGTTAAACTTTATCCCATGAAATGAGCCACAGCCAAAACCATTTGTACAAAAATCATTAATGATTACATTCCCAAAATTGGTAAACCGCTTAAAGTGCTTACAGACAATGGACCTCAGTTTTCAGGCAAGGTTAGGACACAATGTATGAAACAATTAAATATTGAAATGATAAAAACCCCTTTTTGCCATCCCCAGGGGAACGTTGTAGAAAGTGTCATGAAAGAACTAGGCAGATGGTTTCGAACCTATTGTAATACTAGTCACCAAAGCTGGGCGTTGGAAATAAACAATATTGAAGATGTATTAAATAGTATCCCGCATGAATCCACTTCATTTTGTCCATATGAGTTGATGTTCCTTAAGAAACCACCTAGAATGGTGGATGAATATATTCGGTTTCCACCGACCCAATCTAATTATGTAGATAAACTCAAAATTGCACTAGATGAACTCCATAAACATGCAAAAAGGAGAAGAGAAAGACAAAGTAATCTTAAACCTATGGTGTATGATATTGGTCAGTTAGTTTTAGTACAAACACACTTTAAATCCTCTGCTGTTGACAAGGAAATAAAAAAAATTCATTTTTTGTATGAAGGCCCTTATGAGATTTTTAATAGGACCAATTTTGATTCGTATACCTTAATTGTCCCAGGAAGTAAAACATTGAAAGGCAACTATCATGTGACTGCACTTAAGCCTTTTAAGGAAATGAAGCATGTCCAATAGTTTAATGCTATAAAAATAATTTTTTGGTCCAGGTACCTTTTTCCTTACGGAGTAAATACTTCCAAGTAACTAATCTATTGTTACAAACATATACAAATGTGGTTGAAATGGACAGTAGAAACTGTTATATTCATGGTAAAATAATCAATAATTTTTATTTTTGCCCAAAAAGATTGCCGGTTTTGTTACCTGATCAATAGTTTAAAAGAGATAAAACTACTTAGATCAGAGAGTGTAGCTTTGACTTGGAAAGATGTAGTCAGTTACATTTTACTTTGATGTCATGGTAACGTGATGTTAAACTAGAATTTTGTTAATTGTTGTATGTATCTATGTTTAAATCATGAGATATTTCACGATACTACCGCGACAGGACCTGAATTTGTGTGAATATTCAGACATGTTTTTTTGGTTCATTTCATTATTTTATTAGTATTAAGAAGAGAATGTGTTGTAAAATGTTTTGTAAACAATTCTACTAGGAATAAGAGAGATGGGGATTTCAGAAGATTGATATGCAAGGTTATTCTTAGAAGTTTATCAATGTCTTTTTAAGTAAAGCTATGATAAACTAGAGGAGGCATGTGACTGAACAGAAATATTTGCATAAGAAAATTATATTTTCGATCTTTGAGAGTAGATAAAAAACTAATAATATATATACTCTTAGAGAGAAAAAGCAATGAGTTGTAAGTTGCTATGGAGATTAGGACTTGTGAGATGATAGT
The DNA here is from genome assembly GCA_031002005.1 of Vandiemenella viatica. NCBI lineage: Eukaryota > Metazoa > Arthropoda > Insecta > Orthoptera > Morabidae > Vandiemenella > Vandiemenella viatica. The sequence continues at coordinate 93,125,055 of JARYHS010012519.1, forward strand.
TATCAGAGTAGACTAGTAGATTGAATGCTCGAGAAAAACATTGCCTAAAAACGAACCTGCATCTTCTAAGAATAACCAATTCCACTGTAATTCCTAGTAGATCCGAAGATATAAAATAAACGAAATACTTTGGATCTAAAGAATTGAGTTATTCATAATTATAATTACAATCAAATCAACGACAAGAGAGACGCGAAAGCGTTACAAAAGGGGGAAGATGGGTGTGTAGAAAAAATGCCACCATAGGGTGCGCTCCATTGCAATTTAATTTAATTTAATCTGTACTGGAAAGGAAAAGCATTTTATACATCTGTAATCAGACCGAGTGTACGCCAATATTGCGGATTAGTGTAAAAATTGTGTAGTTTCGTGAAACAGGCATATTTTTTTATAATATAAAAACTGTGTAATTTCTCTTCAGGAAAGTCGTCATCGGTATTAACTGAGTTTCGGTTGCACATAATGTTAACATCTTGATAATGGAGTTAGAGTGGGGGGCAGAGCATATCAATTGCACTTGTTTGCACTATTAAGCTTAGAAAAATTGAAAGAAGTTGGTGACTAAACATTCGGAGAAGTGGAATGGTACGGTATACCGCTGCAATAAATGGTAATTAATTATTATTTTAAATTTACTAAAATACATATGATTATTTATGTTGTTAATTGAAGAGGGTTCTCAAAATGATTTATTGATCACTAATAAGAATGAAAAAGTCATAACCTGACAATATATTCTTTGAATGAAGGCCAATAGACATAAGGTGATTTAAATTTAATGATGATAAACAATCAAAATTATTCACAAACAACACCTTCGTCCTACATTAATGGCCACTAAAATTAAGTAATACAAAATGACAAAAGATCCGTTCAGATTTTCATATACAAACTAACAGTTTTCAGTTTTCGGCAGGACATGTAATGAGCTTACTTGTTAAAAGCTAATGTCCCTCACTTCAACCATAGAAACTACTGAATTCAAATTATAAAGTGCCATGCCTAATCTCTCAGTTTGTATATCGGAGAGTGAGAATTCTTATCGTGCGCACTTCTCCGCTCAGACCGTTACGTTGGGTAACCATGGAGGTTTTAAGTGCAAACACAATATTATTAACTGGTGCAATGTTTGTCTTTTCACAGTCTATCCGCCATTGACGTAGTCAGCAAACTCCGACCCCCTGAATTTATCTGTCACCTTGTGACTCAAAATGAAGACACAACCGATCGCATGATTTGTCGGCTTGCTGGGTCGTTCTTGTGCAGAAGCACAAGTGAAGACGAACCAATGAGACCCAAAATGACCTCGAGAAGCATCTGGCCCCACCTTTTAAAACCTCCGGATGGTGCCCCTTTTTCGCCGATTTTCTCTGGTCCTATCGTCGATGTTCCTGCCTCTCTCCTCATTGGCTGACATGAAACAACATTATACCAAAAATAATAACTATTCTATAAACTAAAATGCTATTGACAAAACATTCGCCCCTCCAAGCACACTCAAGTTCAACACATCATTCCTTTGACGGGATTGGAGGTTTTTTTCGGAAACTGTCGTATATCTTTCGTGTTCACTCGGTTTTACTAGTTTCTCGCAGTGAGCATTCACAGAATCTCTAGTTTGGCGTGTCTTGACGTGTTCAGGTATCTGCAATTGGTCACGCAATATATCTCACCCCTCAACACTGTCCACGCACAGAGCTGCGGCCGACCCCATACTGAGCGGTGAGAGGTCATAAATCAGCCTTTTCAAACTGGCAAGTCCTATTGTGTTTCGTCTTTCTTCCAGCCTGAATGGAGAATTTGCCGTAACAGTCTTGAATTCACTGACGCCTGTCCTGCAAAGAGTCCTTCTCGCAATTAGGAAATTTCGCTAAGCCAGCGTAATGCCTGCCTTGTTTCGTTGGCCAGATACCTCATGTTAATGTGGTTCTATGTCACACCACAGAAGCAAAAGTTATCACAAACCCACCGATGTGATAGGCAGTGTGCATTCAAAGAGGATGATACACACAGACATATAAAGCACGCAATCACGGATAGACATATAGATGCCATGGAGGAAGGAATAAAGTGGAGGCGATGCAAGGAACCGGGTAGAGAGAAGTGGGGTGGGGAGGTCACCATATTGAATGGCCGTAGAAACACAAACAGGCACATAAACCTCAAGTGAATCATACGACAATCGTGGCACCGCAATTTGGATTATTATGTAACTCGTTGGTACAAATAAAAAAATGAAGAATAATCTTTTTTGATTTCCTTCTTAGTTCTCGAGATACACTGTCTCAAAAGTGAAGTGTTTTAGGTAGAAATTCAGAAGAAAATTTTCCCAAAATACAAATTTGATGATAGATTCTTAGGTAACACGACAAATCGAAAGTAAAGAATAAAAATTTTCGATATTTCTCTTAGTTCTCGAGATATGCTGTCGCCAAAGTCAGGAGCTAAAATGTGAGTAGTTTACATCGCGATACACGTTGTGTCACTAACATGGTGCCCATGAAATTACTAACAACTAATAATAAATAAATTGAAATATAATCTTCACGGGTGTTCAGCCGGATGGTGTCAAAGTAACACGACGTTTCGACAGCAAGCTCGGCTGTCTTCATCAGGTATCGGTGTTTGCTGACTGTCGTAAGCTGGCTGTCACCGCGTGTCCTCGACGCGCGTCCTTATCTACCTGCCCGCGTGGGGCGTCCGGCCAATCAGAGCGTACCCGCCCCTGATTGGTCGATGGCTAGTGTCATTAGCCGCTTTGACGGTGTGTAGTGTCCTGCTTCGCTCTCGTCGGAGGTCGTTAATAATGGGCCTCCAGGCTTCGCTCAGGAAGAGCCCGCCGTCCCTACTTATGTTCTGGTCGTTCAGTCGAATCTCCATTGCCTCCTTTATGACCGAGTCCCAGAAAGTGGAGGCCCTGGTCAAAACTACCGTTTTGTCAAACTCAATCATATGCTCGTGGTCGAAAGCATGCTCCGCTAGGGCCGACTTTTCAAGCTGCCCCAGCCTCAGATGACGTTTATGTTCAGAAAGGCGCTCTTCAATGGTTCTGGTGGTCTGTCCAATGTACACCTTGCCGCATTCACACGGTATGGAGTAAATGCCTGGGGTCCTCAAGCCTAGGTCATCTTTGACTGAGGGCAGTATGTCTCGTATCTTGGCGGGGGGTCGGTAAATACTCTTTATACCAAACCGCGCCAGAAGTCTACCAATCTTTCCTGATGTGTTTCCGGCATATGGCAGGAAGGCAAGAGTTTTTGGAGGTTCTTCTTGCTCCGATGGTGTTCTCGGTGGTTTCTGCGTAAAGGCCCGTTCGATCTGCCGCCGGGAATAACCGTTTCGTTCGATAACCGTCCTAAGATGCTTCAATTCAACAGGCAAGCTCTCCTTGTCGGAGATAGCTCTCGCCCTTTGCACCAAAGTGGACAGCACAGAGTTGCGCTGGGCCGGGTGATGAAAGCTCTCTGCATCCAAGTCGATGCGGTGACAGCCAGCTTACGACAGTCAGCAGACACCGATACCTGATGAAGACAGCCGAGCTTGCTGTCGAAACGTCGTGTTACTTTGACACCATCCGGCTGAACACCCGTGAAGATTATATTTCATCACTACGCCGGGAAAGTCTACACTCACACAATAAATAAATTGTCTGTCCCTTCCGGTACAGGCTGCATTTAAACCTATCCACATTTCCATTAATATTGCCGATACAAATCAAACTATGAAGACACACCTAAACACATGAAATGCATCGCGAAATACGTTTTGGGTAACAACAACGTTTGCTTCATCACGTTTCGTAGTTCGCAAAGCACAATTATCACAATTAATTTCATCGCACACTTTCAGTGTAAACTGAAACTGGATTTAAGCATGCAGAATACCAAATTCACTGTATCCCCATATAAACTTGAACCGCTTAAATCAGACTTTCAATACTTGTTTACAATAAGGCTAGCTTTTTATGTGCAAAGTAGTAACATTTGATGATTGTCTACACTACACCACCAAATATTTGAGAGCAAAATCATCCTATTGAGAGCAATGAAAAAATTTATAGCGATAGGCCCAACTCTTTTAGTTTCCTATCAAACACTTGAGGAACAATAATTATATTGTGACTTAAATAATGAAACGGTTTGTTTCCTATCTGATCTGTTTGTGGAAACGCATACAACACAAGCTGGCATCATAAAAAACTTTGAAATATTAGAAAATGTAATATTCACAGCGCAAACATAGCAATGATTTGGAGTTTGTATTATGGCCACCGCGCATGCGCAGTAGGAGCCGAGTGTTTAGAGGAGGCTTCACAGATTTAGCGGTATTTCGCCTTCACTCTATTTCTTCCTCCGTGATAGATACTACTCAGAGAAACTGAAAGAAATATCATAAGTGGACAGGAAGCAAATGAGGTGTTATGTTCGCATCTCTGAAATATCACACAGAAATACACACATCTACCACAGTAAGATAATTCACAAATTTGTTATATCGTTTGAAGTAGCCACGTAAGACTGTTGTATTACGAGTTCCTTCTAATTCAAACTTTCTTGCAGTACTGGGTACGAAAAGGCATTGTACGGAAGCTGACACTATTATCCCTAATTCCTTTCATCAAACATCAAGAGACAGATACAATGACATCAACACACATCGTCACTCACATTCATACATGTTCTCAGTATCCTAGATGCGTTCAGAATTCGACATAAATTCCAAACACAAGAAGAGGAGAGTAATTGCACGTTACAAATTCATAATCAGACCCAGTATACTCCAATATAGTCCTGAAGTAATAGTTGAGTAAATTTTTGAAAAATGCGTAAAAAAAAAAGTCACGTGTTCATCACTACAACAGACTACAGACCAGAGTGTTAGTCTACAGTTCAGGTTAGTCACTAATAATTAAGGATTAAATTAGAATAATATTGGATGGGTTGTTTTAATCTGTTTTAACTAACTTAGAACTTACATCAATATTGGATTACAATAAAGTAGGATAGATTAGATTGTATTATGACAATGTAGCTATCCGATAGAAATCTGAGTTATTGTAGAATAACCTAACCTGATCCAATAAAACCTAACCTAATATTTATTTTTATTTATCAATCTTGTTTCATGGATCCCTGCTGAGGAAGCACCTCTGGGATGTGAAACATGTCATGGTTAATATACATACATACAATATGAGTCATAATCATAGTAAAAACCAATTATATCTTACAAAGAAAAAATAAATACAATAAAATAAACATAAATTTTTACAACTGTGATTTGCAATAGTCATATTGAATAGAATTAATTGTTTTGTTCAAATTCTTGAATGGAGTAGAAGAAGTTGCCAATAAGATAATCTCTCAGTTTTTCTTTAAATATAACTTTATTTTCTGCAAATTGTTTTATACCCTTGGGAAGTTTATTAAACAGATGTATACCAGAATAATTAACTCCTCTTTGTACTAATGACAGAGATGTTTGTGGTTTGTGCAAGTTACTTCTGCTTCTTGTATTGAGATTGTGTACCTGTTAATTAGAAGTAAACAGGTTACAATGATCTATGACAAAGCACATCAGAGAATATATATACTGAGAACTCATTGTAAGAACACTGAGTTTTTTAAAAAGTTGTCTGTAAGAAGTTCTTGGTTTTACCCTACACAACATCCTAATAGCTCTTTTCTGTGCTATAAAAACTTTTTTACTTTGTGAAGAGTTTCCCCAAAAAATTATGCCATATGACATTACCGAATGAAAATATGAGGAGTAAACCTGTTTCGTTAATTCTAGATCTGCTGTTAGAGAAAGTGTTCGTATTGCAAAGGTGGCAGGCACTACTTAACTTCTTCAGTAGTGAAGTGATATGTTCATGCCAACAGAGTTTCTCATCTATTTTAATACCAAGGAATTGTATACTCTTTGTTTCTAATATTGTGTTATTTTTATAGCTTACTTGTAAATCTGGCTGTGCATAATTTTTTGTTTTAAACCTAATATAATGTGTTTTTTTTTAAATTTAGTTTTAATGAATTTGCCTTAAACCAATTTGCTACTTCACTAAGTACTTCATTTACATTAAATTCTAGATTGCTGTTTGGTGTTTTTCTCACAGTCAGGTTAGTGTCATCTGCAAATAAAACACTCTTAACTTTGTCAGATAAGTTTCCAGGAAGGTCATTGATATACAACAAAAAGAGGAGGGGTCCTAGGACAGAACCTTGTGAAATTCCATGTTTTAATTTTTCCCAGTCTGATGAAGCATCTTTGTTTATTTTAGTATCAAAAATGGACACTTTTTGCATTCGGCTTTCCATGTATGATCTAAACCATTTACCTGCGATTCCATAAATACCATAGTATTCCATTTTTTTCAAAAGTAGTTCATGATTTACACAGTCAAATGCTTTTGCAAGATCACAAAATATTCCTACAGGGCTCATTTTATTATTAAGTTCCTCAAATGTGTTATTTAAAAATGAATATATAGCCATTTCTATAGATGATCCTTTTTGGAACCCAAATTGGGATTTAGTGAGGATATTATTTTGCGTAACATGTTTTATTACACTACAATACAAGACTTTTTCAAAAATCTTTGAGAATCCTGAAAGTAATGAAATGGGACGATAGTTATCTACACATGTAGATTCTCCTTTTCTAAACAACGGTTTTACAACTGCATATTTTAGTCTATTTGGAAACACACCTTGAATTAACGATTCATTACAAATGTGGGGAAGTACACGATCGATACAATCTGAACATCTTTTTAGTAATTTACTTGAAATATTGTCATAGCTGGAAGAATTTTTAGGTTTTAATTGTTTAATGAGTTTATTTATTTCTGAGACTGTTACTGGTGGCAATTGCATTTCCACAAATCTATTTGGGTAAGCAGTCTGAAGAAGCCAAAGGGCATTATTTGGGGACTGCTTTTCTATGCCTAATTTCTCTACAACTGTAGTAAAATGTTTGTTAAATATTTCACAAACTTTCCCTACTTCACTATGGACAGATCCATTTTGTTCTATTTTTATGTCTTTAGATCGATTTACAGATTTTCCAGTTACAGTTTTTATTATATTCCATATAGTTTTCATCTTATTGCCTGAATTCTCCATTTTCTTTGATATATACCTGTTCTTGGCCTTTCTTATTACATTTCTTAGTATTTTAGGATAAAGTTTATAATGAGCTTTAAGTGTGTAGTTATCTGATTCTCTTACTTTTAAGTACAGTTCTCTTTTTGTTTTACAAGATATTCTAATACCCTTTGTTATCCAGCCGTTACCTAGTTCATTGTTTGGAGTATTGACAACTTTCCTTTTTTTGAAACTTCCTTCGAAAAGTGTTAGAAATATATTGAGAAAGGAATCAAATTTTGCATTAACATCCTGTGCATTGTACACTTCTGACCATTGTTCATTATTTAAGGAATCTATGAAATGTTTTATATTGTTTTCATTAATATTTCTTCTATAAACCCAGCTTTTCTCTATCTGTTTAATAGTGTTTCTGGACTTGATACATAGCAGCTGGGCATCATGATCTGAGATACCATTTATTACTGGAAGTATGTCGTAATTACTGTACTGAGAAATATCCATAAAAAAATTATCAATTGCAGTCCTGCTATTATTTTATATTCTAGTAGGAAAATTTACAAGTGCCGTTAAGTTAAAAGACAACATCAAGGCCTCCATATCTAGCCTCTCATTGCTTTGATTGAGAAAGTCAACATTAAAATCTCCACATAAAACTATTTGTTTGTTATTTTTGAAACATAGTAACAAAGACTCTAACTGTGATAAAAACAGATTTAAATTTCCTGAGGGGGCCCTGTAAATTGCTATTAATATGAGCTCTTCCTTACCATATTCTAGTTTAGTAACACAGCATTCAAAGTGTTTTTCTATACAATACTTACTTACGGCTACACTATTGCATTGAATATTATTTTTTACAAAAATGGCAACTCCACCTTTCTCCATTTTACATCTACAGAAATGAGAACTTAGTTTATAATTTGGGATGGACAGCTGAGATATTCCTGTGTCAGACAAATGATGTTCAGATATGCACAAAACATCTACACTGAAATTTCTGGAATTTGGAATCTCTTCTAGGCATAAGGTAATGTCATCAGTTTTACTAAATATCCCCCTTATATTTTGATGGAGAATAGTGGTCTGAACTCTTTGATTCAATGAGTTTAAATTGTTTACTTTATTAGTATATACTGGTATGTCAGATGGAATTTCTAATTTCGATAAGTTTTGATCAGGAGAGACGTTAATTTCTTTTAGACATCTTAATACATTTATTTTATTTACCCTAAAAAAGGACGCGATTTAATACCACTTATCACAGGAATACCTCTATCACTCACCTGGCATCCCCTGATCTCATCAGCAATAAGAAGCGAAAGCTTCCTTTTACCTCTGAGATTCAGATGGAGTCCATGGCGAGTATAACTGTCCCTACCAATGCAGGCCACATCTATCAAACCAATGTGGGAATTTGCTGACTGCCAGAAAACCCTTTTCAACGATGCATTTGTACGCCTAATGTTATGCCACATCCAGGGTTTATCATAACGCTCAAGCAAACTCACTACTGAGAGTCAAAACAAACTTACTATGAAATTCTGTTAAGCTGTAACAAGAATATTGATACTAGACGTTAAGCACGGATATAAACAAAAACCAGGGAACACTGAATCTACAATTTACGGATGTAACAAGGCCTACGGAAAATATCACTGATAATATGAACACTAAAAACTAATGTAAACGATATTAACGTTCTATAACAAAAATTTTAGCTTAAGCCTAGCGTTCAAAAATGTAAACAAACACAGAAGATAAACACGGAACAGATCACAGCACTAAATCGCAAATTAAATTTTTTTTGCACTAATAAAAAAACTCACAGTAGTAGAATATATTAGAATTTAGAGTTTTAAATTACTATTATAACAAAAACTAACTATTAACTATATTTAATTATAATTTAAATACACACGTTCGGAAGTTACGTGCTTCCACGATATTCCAAAGATGTTCCTAACATAAAATATCAACGTTAGTTGTGATAGAATAACCTGTCATTCCTTCTGAATCTGATTTAAACCTAATTGACGGTTGACTGACTGAAACGGTAACTCTGTTCTGTATTAAGTTTAGGTGATAGACATATCACAATTTTTTTGTGATTTTTACGTTATTTACGCATTTTTTTACTAAAGATTCAGGTTTGTTATTAATTTTTGTGACATTCACTACATTTATTTATTTTTCACAAATTATAAAACTGATATTTCTACATTAATTTGCAATATAGGGGACTTTGAATCAGAAACTTGCGAATAGCAAAGTGCTAGTGGGGCAAATGTGTATCGGTATGTGCAAAAAATAAACTCGATGCATATTATATTGCGTTGTATATGAAGTATGTAAGGGAAGTAATAGCTGTATATTTTCAAACACAATTCAGATAAGCGGTATTTTTTCTGTTCTTTCTTTCATTAGTTCTTCCTAGTGGTAACTGATATGGCCAGATGAATATGGGGTGATATCTTGGAGAAAGTCTTTTTGGACTTCTAAAAACTTGGAAAATATCAGTTTGGAAAAGGGAAATTGAGTTTTGGTCGTTTTACGGTGCCCCAACGTGAAAATAACTATACAATATAATACAATACAATACATTCATTTTCCATTGATTCCAATATAAGAGACTGGCTCTGTCGGATGTGGAAAGTTGTCAGTTTACAGAACAACAAATGCATAACAAAATAATACATACACCAGAAGATGTACAATCATATCATACATGGTACATTAATTATGTCAGCTACATTTAGACAAACTACTTCTTCAAATTATAGTTAGATACTTTGTTTAATGAAGAACGGGCATAGTACAGGACCCGATACCGCTGCCTAAAGCCATATATGCAGTGGATTAAAGTCGCAAAATCAACTAGACAGTTAATACAGGCAGTAAACCATCCTCAAAGAGTAAAAATCAAACTGTAAACTTACCCAAGTAACAGTGTAAAATTCATCACGGTAAAAACAACACTTTTTCACGACTCAATATCACTATAATACTACAATTTTAGTCACTTTAAAAGTTCTTCATAATAATAAGCAGCCAATAGTAAATAAATTGTGTCACAAAGAAAACGCAATCAAGAGTTAAAGAGTTTAAAACATGAAAACACCCCCTTTTTGAACAAATGATAACAACTTGTAATCCTTGTGAAGATTACTTTACTTCTAGTGCCATAGTTGTGCATTTTACTATTTGTTTCAAACAAAGTATGATTTGTGACGACAAAGGACATTAATGTGTATACATACTCAGCCACTAGCTTCTTGAACAGCTCTCTATATGAAGTTCTATTGCTAACCCTGCACATAATTCTTGTTACTCGTTTTTGGGGTCTGAACACTTTGTCTCTATGAATTAAATTGCCACAGAATATTATTCTGTATGACATTAAGGAGTGAAAATAAGAAAAATAAACTAGCTGCTTCATATGGAGATCACCTATAGCTGAAATTGTACGAATTACAAATGTGGCTGCACCCAATCGCTTTAGTAAATCAGATATATATACTTTTCAATTTAAATTATGATCAATATGCAAATCTAGGAATCTCTACCTCTTGAATGGACTGGCCTGCAAATTTTATGTCTGTATCTGGTGTTAATCTGTGTGATGTGCTTAACTGCATATACTGTGTTTTATCAAAGTTTAAAGACAAGCATTTAGCTGTAAACCATTTGTTAATAAGATCAAAGAGATAATTTGAAATATTTTCTGTAGATAAATCTGGAGTGTTTTCAATTCATATGTTTGTGTTATCTACAAATTGAACAAATTTTGAGTTTTTAGATGCGGCACAGGTTAGATCATTTATATATATTAAAAACAATAGTGTCCCCAATATAGAACCCTGAGGCACTTCACATCTGATTAATTCCCACTCAGAAAACAGTGGACCACTTAAGGCAGACTTAAAATACTCCATTGACAGTTTCTGTTTTCTATTTAGAAGGTAAGAACTAAGCCATTTATTAACAATACCATCTGTACTATAATTCTTTAATTTCTGTATCAGAATTTTATGACCTACACAGTCAAATGCTTTAGATAAGTCACAAAAATCTCCCACAGGAATTAATTTATCATTTATTCCTTCTAAAATATTGTCAGTCAATGCAAATATAGCTTGTTCTGTTTAATGACCCTTTTGGTAAACAAATTGTGATTTAGTTAGAATTTTATTATTTTAAGGTGTTCATAGACTCTATTGTACATTGCTATAACAAAAACTGTTAGTAATGAAATAGGACGGTAATATGATACGGATGAATTATCCACCTTTTTATAGAGTGGTTTAACTACTGCACACTTAAGCCTTTCTGGAAAGGTACCTTCAAGTAAAGATTTAATTAATCTGCTGGAAATCCCATCATAACCACTTGGGTATTTGTTCTTAAGAGACCTGATAATTTTTCTTATTTGTTCTGGAGCAGCTAAATTTACAGACATAGTGTTAATTTTTTCTTAGAAGCCTGTTCTGACAAAATCCACACTTTGTGTCATTGAGCTATTTATTGGCAGTCAATTTATCAGCAATAGATAAGAAAAGTTTATTAAATATATCAGCAATTGAAAAATTAGATTCTACTGATTTTTCTTGATAAAAATGTCATTACTGGTTTGACTATTTTTTTTCTATTTCTTTTTTACAATGTCTCAGATTGTTTTAATTTTATTTTCAGAATTATGATTTTTCTGTTTGTAGTGCATACTTTTAGATTAATTAATAACCTTTTTCAGTATTTTCCAGTATTGCTTGTAATGTTTTATAACATTAACATTATGACTGATCCTAGAGGCAATATATAACTTCCCTTTACAAAAGCATCATGTGGCTTTTTTTCTTTTCGAGAAAAAGGGGAAGCAACTTTCAAAGTAATTTAATACAATGCTACGAAAAATGTTGTATTTTTCATTCATATCTTGTGAACTGTAAACATGTTCCCAGTTATTGGTGTTGAGGCACTTTCTAAAACAAGTAACTGATTCATCACTGATTTTAAAAAATATTACCCTTGGAGCTAGTTGATAATACCTGAAAGCGCATTGATAGATGGCTTGATTGCAAACTGAATTTTGAGGTATCTAGGAAATTATTATCTATAGCTGAGTTACTCTTATTCATTATTCTAGTTGGAAAATTAACTACCAGAGTTAAATTGAATGAACTGAGTAATGATTCCAATATTATTTTACATTAAAATCCCCACATATTCTGTAATTGTAATTATATGTAATTGTATCTCGATCGAAAGGACCAAATGCAAATGGTAACAAATAGCTAGTTATTTTGACGAAATTACCTCACTATTTACTTGCTAGTTTTTTTAGTAAGTTGTGTATTACTTTTTTACTATGTGATATCACTTCGTTCATTATTGAGTGCACTTTAATGACTATAAAATGCTGTCTGTTAGCTATTTGAGATATAACACATGTTACTAATAAGTTGGGTTTATAGATTATAACTTTCTAACCTGGTACGTTGCTGATTTCAGCTCTGACGTTGTAGGTTTTGCTAATAATTCCAAGAGCACAAAAATTTAAAGTGCAAAATACTAAATTTAAGACGACAATTAATGCCATCACTATTAAAGAATCATAGCGAGGTTTTGCAGTAAAAGCTACTCTCGTTGAGTACGAGTGGTTCACAGGCTCAGTTAGACCTGCTATTGAAAATGAATGTACTATTGCTTGAAACAAAATCTGAAATTGAAAATAAATTTTCATGTTGATATTGAATATAAATTATCAATATAAACAAAACTATACATTCATACAATGATAATTTCAGCATTGGCAATGAAATATGTATAAAATAATGAAAAAAAACGGAATGAAATGAACTTTTAAATTTTGTACACATGAAAATCATTCATAAAACAAAACAGGAAAAATAAGGCGTATGAACTACATATTTATACAATGATATAATTAGTAGTGGCAATGAAATATGTATAAAATACTGAAGAAAACGGAGCGAAATGAACTTTTAAATTTTTTACACTTGAAAATCATTCATGTTACAAAACAGGAAAATAAGACGTATGAACATATGCTGTTCAGCCAGGAGAGTTTACCTACTATCGATATAAACCCGTCCTGGCGATAGTAACGCCACCTGACGAGGAATAACATTTAGTCAGAAAATTTGATGTCTTCAGCATAGTAAAGTACAAATATCTACAGAAATACTTCCAAAGCACTTTTTTTACTTTGCTGCGGGTAATGAACTTCCTGAAATAGAAAGAGATAAAGAGATGTAGCTTCAACTAAAAAGTCATACAGACACTTGTTTCTGTCCCTGATGTGAAATAACTACGACCAGAATTCACGAAACAGTTTAGCACAAAGGTCACAGGGTACAGCGACAAATTGTAATACAATCATTTCATAGATTAGTTCGTTTTACTGACTCCAGAGATGTTAATATGACGCAATGGCCCCTTCCGTCCATATATTCTCCATAAACAAAACAGATTTACACGGAAGCAAATACACAGATTGCAATTTGCAGTAATATATCACAAATTAAATCGCAGTTATTGTAGTTGAGTTGCTTAGTCGTTCAATATTGAATTTAACAGTGAATTCTCAATTGAAACATGTTTCAACGAAATCTACAAGCACATGTAACACGACACATATGCAACCTTTATACCATAAGTTTCCAATCTTCTTTGACCTGCCTCCTTTTCGGGAAAAAAATCTCAACCCCTCTTTTGAGAAAAAATAGCACACCGACTCCCCTTGTTGTAATAACCAATGAAACCCATAGTGCTCCAACTTTTTTTGGCTGGTATGATATGAAACAGTGATCTGATGGTTACCCTCGTAGTGTAGAATACCACATATATAGAAAAAAAGACCTATTGCTAAAAATACTGTTTTAAAAGTGGTAGTATTTCGTTTGTTTTTGCTTGGACTTTACGCTTCGTCGACGGCGAGGTAATTAAAGGTGGGATGGGATTGGGGCAATGAACGGAAAGGAATTCGGCCATCGCCTTTTGAAGGAAGCATCCCGGCATTCACCTGGAGTGATATGGGGAAACCATGGAAAACCTAAATCTGGATGCCCAGACGGGGACTCGAACCCGCGTCCTCCCTAATACGTTCACCCGCCACGCTCGGTGTAATATTTGCGTATTGTTCACAGTTTGATTAACAAATACATACTATGAAAAAATATGATTAATTATAGTAATGAACTAGGCTACATACAATCATAGGAATACAATTAAAAACTACTTTGATGCTGCTCTCAAAGTCAGATATAATATTAGAAAGCTGGAGGGTGGTGGTTGGTCTTTAATACTCCCTAACTTTGCCTTAGAGTCCCCAATGACCTCTTCACTGCCCACTGATGAGCGCTACCGCCCCCGTTGAGAACAATTGTTCTACAGTCTACACAGTATCTAAAACGTTGAATTTCTCTCAAAACGATCAAACAATTACCTTTAGCTCCATTTCCTCCGTCGACTTCGAAATTCCCTTTTCTATTTCTGAATTCTCTTTTCTATTTCGGAATTCATATTAGACTGCACTTCAACTATCTTCTACTCATATGCCGTAGTTAATTCAGACTTTAATCCCGAGAAACTTTTTCCCTGATTCACTCTGATTGAGTTCTTTGTAGATTCAACTACTTCCGACAGATTTTTAGGTATATCAGACTTAATTTATGACGTTTTCAAATACTTATTCAGCCTTCACTACTTTAGTTTATGACGTTCTAACATTCTTCTACAGTCCTCACTAGTACTAGTTTGTTCCACTTACTTGCTGAGTCACAAGTTACACATAAATATAATTAAGATTTTATTTAGTATTTTAGTTATCAATTTAATTTAATTAAAATCTGAGAAAAGTGTCATAAACTGAAATTTATATAAAGTAAAAATTATATGTTATAAACACCTAGTATGATGTAAGAGAGGGCTTCACAGCTGTAATCATGCCAAGATAAATAAACCTTTCAGTAAATAAGCCTATTCGCCAAAAAATATTAATATTTATCACTCCTTTAGATAATAGTACGTTAATACATCAAAACTGTCCACAGATTCATTTTTTTTATCATACACGTTCTTAAGGTCTGTTTTTAATTCCTCAAATTTTTAAAACAAATTCAATATTGATTCAGTAGGCTTACAAGCATTTTATTGATTAATCACTCATCTGTCTGAACAAGCCCGAATTTTTTCCGTTTCTATTTTGAATTGTTTGATATGCAGTATTTCTACAGGAAATAATATTAGAATCATGTATTTCTAAAGCAGATCTAAATATAAAATAAAAGATGAAAAAAGAGAAACAACAAAGACAAAAGTTACTTTTTTAAAAAAACCATCTTCTACCCTCAATAACAACGCAAAGAGAAAAAAAAACTTTTTTTTTGACATTCTTGTTTTTGCTATAAATGTCATACGTCTCTTCTTGATTTGAAAGCTTTGATTGTAGAGACACTTTTGCAACGTAGGTCACAGGCTTTAAAACAGCTGTAGCTCGTTCCTTCTCTCGTTTGTTGTAAATCAGAAGTATTCTGTTTGCATCTGGGTGCACGGTATTTCAGTCAATGGCGGCACTGTATCTCCTTTTCTCGAAGCAATTCGGGCCATTTTTGTATCTAACTAAGGCAACAAGTTTTTTTTTACTCTTTTACGGATTAACACAGTGAATAAAAAAGTTCTATTTTGGATTCAAATCATAGAATCTAAAGATGAGGTGATACTGATAACCTGGAATATTCCGATTGCATTGTTAAAATTATCCCACCATCATCAAACAACAATATTTTATTTTTATTTATTTATCAATCTTGTTTCGTGGATCCCTGCTGAGGAAGGACCTCTGATATGTGAAACATGTCATGGTTAATACACATACATACAATATGAGTCATAATCATAGTAAAAACAATTATATGTTACAAAGACAAATAAAGAAAATAAAAGTAAACATTAATTTTTACAACTGAATTTTTTAGTAATGATATTGAATACAATTAATGTTGTTGTTCAAATTCTTGAATGGAGTAGAACGAGTTCCCAATAAGATAACCTCTCAGTTTTTGTTTAAACTTATCTTTATTATCTGCAAACTGTTTTATGCTCTTGGAAAGTTTATTAAACAGATGTACACCAGAATAATTAACTCTGTACTAATGTCAAAGATGTTTGTGTTTTGTGCAAGTTATTTCTGTTTCTTGTATTGAAATTCTGTAGCTGAGAATTAGAAGTACACAGGTTAAAATGATGTATGACAAAGTATATGAGAGAATATATATACTGAGAAGTCATTGTAAGAATATATAGTTTTTTAAAAAGTTATCTGAAAGAAGCCCTTGGTTTCAACTTATACAACATCCTAATAGCTCTTTTCTGTTCTATGAAAACTTTTTACTTTGTGATGAGTTTCTCCCAAAAATTATGCCATATCACATCACTGAATGAAAATATCAATTATTTATCCTTGTCAATTATTTTTCTTTATAACCTCATCTATTTATGGTGTTTGGTACTAGTTTTCGTATGTTGTAATTTTACCATTCACATCAATTATACTAATTCCCTTCCTCTTTTTCTCTCTTTAACTTCGTCAGATTCACCAGCCTCTAAAGCTAAAAAATCTGTTAAATACAAGCGTTAACAGGAAATTTTAGGCCCGGAACTTAAAAAGTTCTTTTTCTTGTTATGTCAAGTTTCAGCTCGATGTGTGAATTAGTTTTCTTTGTAAGCTATCTTACAATTGTGAGTCTCTCGTTGGAACGGACAAAGTGAAATATAGTGCGGTCATACAATTCTTCGATCTGGACGTTTTATTGCCAAAGGAAATTGACCAAAAGTGTGTAAGACTCATTCACTTTCAACAGTGAAGAAATGAACGGTTGAATTAAAATGTGGTAGCAAGTATCTTGACATTGATCAACAAGATGAAGGACCAAAAAATGTAGCCTCAGATGGAAACATAGAGAAGGTACACAACATGGTATTAGAGATTACTGTGTACTATATATAGCTGAGGCGATAAATGTGTCAGAAGAAAATGTGCAGTAGGTACAGCTTAAATCTTTAAATGAGCAATTCTTATATATATATATATTTGGGATCTCGGAAAATGCTCTGACGATTTGGACGAAATTTTATATTTAGGTAATGTTTTGTCTTTTAAGGTTACCTAAATAGGTTTCGTGCCTGCAAAAACGAGGATTTTTTTTTTTTTTAACTAATTCTTGTTTTTGGTATCCAGGAAACGGCTATATCGCCACCTCGTATACTGAAACGTCTAGCATTAGTCGGCTTACTGGCATCTGAAACGATGCTGGTAAGCCGACTAATGTTAATTAAGTTCTCTTTGCTTACATCAAGGAACTCATATCTTATAAAGGAATAATTTTTATACACTAACTGACACGTGGAAATAATATCGTTGTTTGTCACCGAATGGTAATATAATAATGTGAAAATAAGTAAATGCAAGTATTTATTAATGAAAGTTACTTTGTTTTGAAGATTGGTAATAAATATCACTTTTACTGTAAAAAGTCGTTATCATTAAATACTATATGATTAATTGTAAAACATTTAAAAAGTAGATATTTTAAAATATTGGCTTTGTCAGATTTCCTTATTTTCAATCTTCTTTACAAAACTTCTTTGAAAACAATATTAGCAGTTATAATGTGATCATCATTGACTTTTTGATCGTATGTGTCTTTAACACGAAAATAAATATTAATTGATCTACAAAAAACTGAAAAAAGTCTCGCCCGGGTGTCCATACGAAAAAAAAAACAGGTTCTGATAAATAGAATCCTGACTTTTGAAGCGTCTGACCTTGTGCTTTATTAATTTTCATAACGAAGGTTAATTCTACAGGGAATTGTTTTCTTACCATTAGGAAAGGCGCCGTTGATCAGAAGATGTGAGGTTAATTCGAGGTATGAGCATAGTTTTACCGGAGTGAATGAATTTACCACTGATGATGTACTCGTCTATTGCACCATTAATTAATCCCTGATCAGCATTAAGATTTGTATGCTACGTAATAATGTACGAGCACTCAGATTAGGGTTTTACATTGTTTCCCCAAATCACGCCTGGTGAATGCCGGGATGCTTCCTTCAAAAGGTCGTGGCCGAATTCCTTCCCGTTCATTGTACCCAGTCCCTCCCACCTCTTATGATCTCGACGTCGACGAGGCGTAAAGCCATATGAAAAAACATAATAATAGCATTTTTCTTTAAAACAATTAATCATGTGGTAAACCAGTCGATCCGGCGATTTGGATCAAATTTTATAAGTAGATAACGTTTTGATTTTCAAGTTAGTAACACGATTTTTGTTTTAAAGAGCAATTCTTGTATTTGGTATTTCGGATACAACCCTAACCTAATCTCGTAGAAGTTTCAGGTACCAGGTGCTTTAATCAAACTTTTCTTAAAATCTTGCATACTGAACAAAATTTGAAAGATTCCGAGCGAAGATCGGTCTCCCAGGTACTCGAGTATTAAATATGAGAAAGATTTGTATCTGCCTATAAAAATAAATACGAAAACGAATATCACGAAATGTTTTGACAGTTTTAAAAACGATCCTATTAATTTTGTGTGACGATTTGTTTCTATGATTGAGACGTGAATGAAATAGCCGTTAAAATATTGGGTGAAAACTGGTTGTTCTGCGTTATGTATAAAGAAGTCAATTTCAAGTACACAGAAATTTAATGACAGTGTTTTATGGGATGCAAAATGGATTCTGTTTCCTGATTTCCTTGAAAATGTGAAACAATCATCAGCAAATACTCCACCATTCTTCTAGACCAACTGGATGAAAACAGTCGTGAGAAAAACTTTTACATGCAAAATGTTTTGGAAGCTTTGGTATATCTTCCCATACACCAAATTTGGACTCCTCCGTCTTTTCACCTAATTCCAAATGTTAAAAAAAGTATTTGCTGGAAAACATTTTTAGTCAATTTAAGAGATGATAGGAGCTTTAGATGGCTTTAAGACATTGGAGAGTCGCTCTTCAGAGATGGAATCTATCTACTAGAGAAAGTGAATTTAACTGAAGACGAAATACGTAGAAAAGCCATGAATTTTTAATTAAAAGGCGGGAATTTTCACCTTCGGGGTGAGTACTATTCACCTTCGTAATATATACCTCAACTTTCGTACAAATCCGATACTACATTTGTTTAATCTTTTTCTGAAGCGACAAAACACAAAGAAAGTTAGAAATCTCTAAATTTAATCATTACTTTACTATATTGCTCATATAATAAAATGAATTCTATATTGGATGTAATTAAAAGAAAGTTGCAATGTAATTCTGGAATTTGTGTAGCATAAAATTAAAGACATATTAAATACAGGTGCTTTTAACATACCTCATAGAAACTGGCGTCAGTTTTTTGAAATGAATATGTGAAATGTATTAGATCTCTAAAGCCCTCTTTTGAGAGCATTAGTATCAATATAAGTGTCATAAACATTGCTGATGCAATAGATACGAAGTTAAATACCTGTTGGAAAATAATAACACCTTCATTTTCGAGCAAATACTCTTAAAATTTGAACGATCAATATTAACATAATGAAGTCAACAGTACCTTATGAGCCTGATACGTCGTTCTGAAAAGTATGTATGTAGAGAATAACCATGTTATGGCTAGACACACTACTAACTGAAGATTCAGCTCATACTGTTTTGATTTTGATTCAAGCAAATACCTAGAAAAGTACGAGTTCTGTTTACAAGACGAGAATACTATCGATATCGAAACTACTTCATATTCTTGTAAATGAGAGAAGCAAGTCTGTCCGCTAATGCTAAAAATATTAGAAAAGATACAATAGATTTCTCATTCAAAGGTACGTCTAGAATTTCTGATGTTATGTAACTTACTATCTTTGTCATGCTAAGCAAACAGCTGCAGGTACCATGGAGGAAGGAATATATGGAGACGACGCAAGGGACCTTCACCCATGGAGGAAGGAAATATATGGAGGAAAAGTGACGTTAAGTGGCGGCAGCAGCGGTATTGCGCATCCAAACATTGCGATGTTCCCAGTATATCCCGAAAACTAAGCAAGATATCGAAAAATTTTATTCTTTATTTTCGATTTGTCTCGTCGTGATACATAAGAATCGATCATTAAATTTGACTTTTGCGAAATTTTTCTTCTCCATTTCAACTCAAGAAACCTCACTTTTGATACAGTATATCTCTAGAACTAGGTGAGATATCGAAAATTTTTATTCTTTACTAGCTGTTACCCGCGACTTCGTACGCGTGGACTTGGAGTTTCATTGCCAGAATTGGATATAGAAAACTGTTAGTAACGTAAGATTTGTCCCAAACGACACCGAGTCGACATAATATGATGGAAAGCCATCATTATATCATCCTATCGTCTAATCTGTCTCATGAAGAGAATCAATTTACACCATATTTAAAAACAGAAAAGTAAGTGAAGGTGCGGGGATGTGTGTGTGTGTGGGAGGGGTTAACTGATGGCAGCTTTATTTCAGCTTGGTTTTTTCTTCTTTCTTCAACATGAGCATCTGAATCTTATAATCTAATAGCAGCACATTGTCTTCTGGACCTGTACCTTAGGCCAGTTTTGTTTCTTATCGAAATTTATTAACAAATCAAACACTAACAGACTGCGCGACTGAGCAACCAACGTAACATTACAGACTAACACACGAATCTGTCTGTCTTTCATCATTCGATAAGTTCTTAAAATTACGTGACTAAAACTGTTATTCATACCGAAAAAATGTCCTGTGTCCTTCCTACACTATTTCATTGTTAAATTCCATCAATATTGATATAGCCATTTAGTCGTCAAAACGTAACAAAAAGGCAGAGACTTACTTCCACATTTATAATATAATAGCTGGTACCCACAACATCGTTCGTGATTGTAAAGTATTCATATTGACAGCTGTAGACATCTAACCACCATAGTGCACAATGGGAGACTCGATACTATTACCACACACAAATACCAGTCTTCTGCGCTATGTTGTTCCGGCAGCAAAGTAATATTTACACAAGTCTTTGGATGAAATACGAAAATATTCATGATCGAAAAATTTCAAACACCATATCTCACACACTCCCACAGTTACCGAATTTCGGCCAACGTTGTGATCGATGGGAGACTCTGTGTTGCTACCACACACAAACGCCGGTAATCTGCGATTGATAGTTTTCGCTGAAAAGTAATATACCATGACACATTTGTCTTTGGCAGAAATATGAAATTGCCACAGGACGACCACTTTCAACCCCCATATCTCCGACACCCCCATAGCTACCGAAATCTAACAACCATAGTGCACTACATGAGATACGATTCTACTACCAAACACAAACACCAATGCTCTATGCTATGTAGTTGTAGCAGAAAAGTGACATATGCGGAGACAGTCGAAATACGAAAATATCCTTGGTCGGCCACTTACAACCACCATATCTACCACAGTTTCTGAAATTCGGCCGCTGTTGTGTTCGAAAGGTGACTCTGTGCTACTACTACACACAAACGCCAGTTATCTGTGATCTATAGTTTTCGCTGAAAAGTGATACACCATGACACTTTTGTCTTTGGCAGAAGTATAAAATTGCCACAGGACGACCACTTTCAACTCCCAACTCTCCCACACCCCCATAGCTACCGACATCTAACAACCATAGTGCACTACATGAGATACGATTCAACTACCTAACACAAACGCCAATGCTCTATGCTATGTAGTTGTGGCAGAAAAGTGACATATGCGGAGACAGTCGAAATACGAAAATATCCTTGGTCGGCCACTTACAACCACCATATCTGCCACAGTACCACAGTTTCTGAAATTCGGCCGCTGTTGTGTTCGAAAGGTGACTCTGTGCTACTACTACACACAAACGCCAGTTATCTGTGATCTATAGTTTTCGCTGAAAAGTGATACACCATGACACTTTTGTCTTTGGCAGAAGTATGAAATTGCCACTGGCCGACCACTTTCAACCCCCATTTCTCCCACACCGCCATAGCTACCGACATCTAACAACCATAGTGCACTACATGAGATACGATTCAACTACCAATCACAAACACCAATGCTCTTTGCTATGTAGTTGTGGCAGAAAAGTGACATATGCGGAGACAGTCGAAATACGAAAATATCCTTGGTCGGTCACTTACAACCACCATATCTACCACAGTACCACAGTTTCTGAAATTCGGCCGCTGTTGTGATCGAAAGGTGACTCTGTGCTACTACTACACACAAACACCAGTTATCTGTGATCTATAGTTTTCGCTGAAAAGTGATACACCATGACACTTTTGTCTTTGGCAGAAGTATGAAATTGCCACAGGTCGACCACTTTCAACCCCCATTTCTCCCACACCGCCATAGCTACCGACATCTAACAACCATAGTGCACTACATGAGATACGATTCAACTACCATACACAAACGCCAATGCTCTATGCTATGTAGTTGTGGCAGAAAAGTGACATATGCGGAGACAGTCGAAATACGAAAATATCCTTGGTCGGCCACTTACAACCACCATATCTGCCACAGTACCACAGTTTCTGAAATTCGGCCGCTGTTGTGTTCGAAAGGTGACTCTGTGCTACTACTACACACAAACGCCAGTTATCTGTGATCTATAGTTTTCGCTGAAAAGTGATACACCATGACACTTTTGTCTTTGGCAGAAGTATGAAATTGCAACAGGTCGACCACTTTCAACCCCCATTTCTCCCACACCTCCATAGCTACCGACATCTAACAACCATAGTGCACTACATGAGATACGATTCAACTACCAAACACAAACGCCAATGCTCTATGCCAGGGGTCTCCAAACTTTTCAGCCTTAGGGCCATACTGATTACTCCAGTAAGTTCCGAGGGCCAAAACCAAAAAAAAGGTCTACAATTCGCCTAGCTCTCCGCGGGCCGGACAAAATCTGTCCGCGGGCCGGATGTGGCCCGCGGGCCGTAGTTTGGAGACCCCTGCTCTATGCTATGTAGTTGTGGCAGAAAAGTGACATATGCGGAGACAGTCGAAATACGAAAATATCCTTGGTCGGCCACTTACAATCACCATATCTACCACAGTACCACAGTTTCTGAAATTCGGCCGCTGTTGTGATCGAAAGGTGACTCTGTGCTACTACTACACACAAACGCCAGTTATCTGTGATCTATAGTTTTCGCTGAAAAGTGATACACCATGACGCTTTTGTCTTTGGCAGAAGTATGAAATTGCCACAGGTCGACCACTTTCTACCCCCTTATCTCCCACACCCCCATAGCTACCGACATCTAACAACCATAGTGAACGACAGGAAAGACGATTTTACTACCACACACAAACACCAAAGGTCTATGTTATTTAGTTGTGGCAGGAAAGAGAAGTATACGGGGATACGAATTTTTGGTCGAAATATGAAAACGCCCTGCACTGACCAACTTTAATCATTATATCTCCCACATCCCCACAGCTATCGGCATTCGGCCAACGTTGTGCACGACCGGAAACTCCATGCTACTTCCACCCACAAACATCAGTGATCTGTGCTAGATAGTGGTGGCTGAAAAGTGAAATATAGGAAAAAACACGTCTATTTTTATATATATATAAGATTTTTCATTTGTCTCGTCTTTTTAAATAAGAATCCATCATCAAATTTGACTTTAACCAATTTTTTCTTCTGAATTTCAACCAAAACCATTTCACATTTGGGACAGAATATCTCGAAAACTAAGCAGAATATCAAAAAAATATATTCTTCATTTTTTATTTATCATATCAAGTTGTTACATAACAATCCATCACCAGATATCGGCGTCACCTTTATCCTAGAGTCCTCTTGAGGTTTTTGTACATATTCCCCGTGTATGTATGGAAGCGGCCATGCCCCCTCCACTCCGGCCATGCCCCCCCACTCCTCCTCCGCCCTGCTTCACTTCAATGCGTGGTGAAGGTCTCTTGCGTCGTCTCCATATATTTCCTTCCTCCATGCCTTCACCCAGCGCCTTCTAAAAGGTGCTGCTTCACCACGCACTGGAGTGAATCCGGATAGAGAGAAGTGGGGTGGGGAGGCCGCCATATTGCTTGGCCGTAGAAAGACGGGGAATTGGCACAAAAACCTCAAGGGAATCATAAGATAACCATGGCACCGCAATTTGATGATGGATTATTATGTAACTCGACGAGACATATCAAAAACGAAGACTAAAATTTTTTGATATCGTGCTTAGTTTTAGAGATATACTGTCTCCAAATTGAGGTTGTTAGGTTATGAAGCGGACTGGACCAAAAGATAATTTTGCTGCACTTGCAGATTGGCTGTTTAATTTGTTTAATAATCTTTGTGGTTAGGCTGAAAAGCGGCCTAGACCAGAATAAAAACGTCACCAAAGGCACAAGGAACTATACCTGTAACTAATTTTTGATAGCTGATATCTAGAGAACTAAGGGAGATATCAAAAAATTTATTGTTGATTTTCGATTAGTTTCGTCAATTTACATGAGAATCAATCATCAAATAGCATCGCCATGGTCATAATAGTGCTGCCCACCTCAACACACAAAATTCAGTTTAAACTACAGTTCTAGCTACAATAACATTGGCAATATCAGGATACCAAGTTCACGAAGCATAAATTATCACAATTAATTTCAACATATACCTTAAGTCAATGTTTAGAACGTTTAAAAAATGAACATTTCAAAAGATCTCATAGTTTCTGAACTTACTTAGAAGATATTGTACTGTTAGTGGCCTATATTTTTTGCTAGCAACATCAGTGCATTCATAAGTCAGAAGCTAACAACAAATAATAAATAAATTGTTTTTTCACTTCCGATACACACCGCATTTCAACCTACTAACATTTCCATTCATATTGCCGCTACAAAATCAAACTATGTAGACACATGTAAAAATATGAAATGCATCTCGAACTACATTTCGGGCAACAAAGCTTGTTTCATCACGTTTAGTAGTTCGCACAGCACAAAATATCACAATTAATTTCATCGAACACTTTCAGTGTAAACTGAAACTGGAGTAATGCATGCGGAATACCATATTCACTGTGTCGCGATGTAAACTTGACACACTTAAATTAAACTTTCATCACTTGTCTACAATAAGTCTAGCTTTTCAGGTGCAAAGTAGTAGCATATGCTAATTGTCTGCACTACACCAACAAAAATTTGTAAACGATATCATCCTATTGAGAGCAATGAATAAATTTATAGCGATAGGCCCTAATGTTGCAGTTACCTATCAGATACTTCAACAACAATAATTACAATGTGACTTACTTATGAAACGTTATTACAGGTTGTTTCCTATCTTGTCTGTTTGTGCAACCGTATTCAACACAACTTGGAATTATAGAAAGCTTTAGAATATTAGAAAATGAAATAACCTCAGCAGCTGATACAGTGCAAATAGCCAAATGTTTTTGGATTCCTATGATGTCCGCCGCGCATGCGCATTAGGCGACGAGTTTTTATATGAGTTGCGTTATTTCGTCTCCATATATTCCTTCCTCCATGGCAGGTACGCACACCAAAATGTCTCGCTGGGGAGATGAGAAAACATTAAAATTTGTTTCTCTTTATGGGAGATACGACTGACTGTGGAATCCTTGTTCAACACTGTTCCAAAACAATATTACAAGGAATAACGCATATTAAGATTTGAAAACAAACTTGAACTATAAGAAATTAAAACTTGAGGTTTGTCTGCCACTCTGAAGTAAAAAAATAATAATTAAGTATTCAAAGCGAATAGCGATTCACTTTAACCGGAATAGCAATTCGCATATGTATATTTTGATTCTGTATAGCACTTTCAACTTTAGACTTTAGAAATTGATGCGGTAGTATGCGTAAATGATTTTTATGACCTTCAGTATCATCTTCGCATTTCTACTATGAATCGAGAACTTGCACCTGTTCTAGATATCCAATCACGGACACAAATGTTTCAATTGCTTCTTTTTTGTGTTGTCAGAAGTTTTTGGAGACAACCAATAAAATGATTTTGTTCAGTTCTGTGCGGATAGCTACTTTTCCATGATTTCCACTACACTGGCAGATAGCATGCTAATGGATGACATGTGTATTGGAGTGTTTGCTTTGAGCGTGCTAATTTAGGAGCATGCTTTAAACAAGCATTCTTATCTCAAGCAAATGCATTCAGTTAAAGAGCATGCTCGTTTTAAGCATGCATTATTAGTAGCATATCACATGGCCTTCACTCAGTCAGTCAGGGAGTCCAGCTTGGAATTGAGTTTTGAACCATAATGAATATATTACCGTAAAATATAATAAGTGACTATTATGACTTATTATCACTCCTCTGTGGCCTAGAAAAATAATTCCTTACTGTTGAGATCACTACTTTATTGCATACTTGGATTTGCGCTCTGCTCCGCGCGTGTGGTTCTTGGTGTGTGTAGAAATGTTTTAGAATTAGCTTAAATGATTCAACGGGTTTCAAAATATTGTGTATTGAAAAGTATACTACCTACAAAGACGAGTAATACGCGAAAAGATACATGAAGTAACCAAGTTTATGGAACATACTATAAATGTTCAATGTGTGCGCCCTTCGTTACCCGGCACACATCCAAACGGTAATTCAGATTTTTAAATTTAATTTAATTGCGATGGAGCAAACGCTCCGGTGGCAATTTGCTTACACACCCATTTTCTCCCTTTCCTGTACCCACCTACTTTTGCCCTGTACCAATTTCAACTTTAAATAGTTTCACCGTTCAATTATGTTGGTAACTTTTCCATTCCCTGACCCCATTACCAACGAAACAAAATCTTCCCACACCCTAGTGTCTGAAATTGAGTGCCAGCTTGTGGTCATGATCATCTCTTCCCATCCCTGCATTACTTTTAATTCTTACACCGATCTCTTTCCACGCCTCATCGCCAATATATGCCTAGTACACTCCCATGACTCTATTCAAACTCCTCCTGTCTTCCAGTTCTTTTATCATATCGGTTACTGATTGTGTTCGATGGTAATTTTCAGAGACAAATCTAGCAGCCCTTCTCCTGTAATTGATACAAAAAATGTGGATCCCATACTACACCACCATATCCAAACAATGGTCTGACCAAAGTTTTGTAACCCAATTCCTTCACTTCTGTAGTATATCATCTCCTCACTCTCTCCCACAAGTGAAGGATTTTAAAACATTTTCCTGCTACATGTCCAATGTGTCCTGCTCAGTTGAGCTTGATATTAAATGTTATGTCAAGATATTCCCATTTCAAGTCTTCAATAACCAATCCATTTCCAAACTTGTTGTCATAATCAACCTTTAGTTTTTTATCTGTGTATCTAATAAGCTGACTCTTCCTTGGATTTATATTCATCCCATCTTAGCAACCCAGCTAGATATCCCGTCCAGATCATCCTGAAACTGTTAACAGTCCTCTGCGGTGTCGATCCTCTTATATAGCACTAGCGTGGATTAAGAATTTCTTTGCCAGAATTGAATATACAAAGTCGTTGGTAGCGAAGGATTGGTCCCAAACAACACCGAGTCGGTATAATATGACCGGAAAGCCATCACCATATCATTCTACCAACGAAACCTGTCTGTTGAAGAGAATCAAGTTCCAACATATTTAAAAACAGAAAAACTAACGAAGGTGAGGGGATATGTGTGTGTGTGTGTGTGTGTGGGGGGGGGGGGGGGGGGTTAACTAAGGACAGCTTTATTTCAGCTTGGTATTTTCTTCTTTCTTCAGCATGAGCATCCGATTCTTGGGTTCTAATAACTTTAGCTGCTTGTGCTCTGTTAGAGTTACAACTTAGGCCAGTTTACGCCCGCAAGGCATGTCAAAAAAAAAAAAAAAAAAAAGAAACCGGTGCCAGAAACATTTAAGCAGATACATAGTAATAGGACAGAGACAATCGACATCTATACTAAATAATACGTTTTTTCTCTAAACGAAATTTATTAATAAATTATACACTAAAATAATGTGCGAGAAGCATAGCTTGAGCAAGCGACGTAACATTACAGACTAACACACACATCCGTCAGTCTGTCACCATTCGATAAATTCTCAAAATTTCGTGACTACTACTGTTAATCATACTGAAAAAAATCACCTTTGCCCTCCCTACAGATTTTCTTGTCAAAATCCGTCAATATCGGTATAGGCATTAAGTCGTAAAAACGTAACAAAAGACAGAGACTTACTTCCGCATTTATAGTATTATTACTGCAGACACACACACTGACTGCGAATAACCTCTGAGGGATCAATATAACGTAAAAAAGTGTACACCTACAGCATTGCAAGACTACCTAAGATTTGCCTCGCATTGCATCCCTAACTTTGTGATAGCTACAGTTTAACATTCAATCCGAATAACCGACGGCCCAGGCGGTACTCTTACGATCAAAAACAATTTTTAAAAATCTTAGCCTCCACAGAGATTTGAACCGCGGACCACGACCCAAACATTAGTAAGGAACGATTTAACCATTGAGCTACCTGACCTCATTTACCTCTTCTCCGTCCTTATCTATAAGCGTCTATCTCCCTCCCTTCAGTTTTATAACATGGCCATAGAAATTTCTATATGCATTAGTCAATGTCCCCCTGTACTGACAATGATCTTCATAAACAGATCTTTAGCCACCTTTTTAGCTTTTATTAAGTCCTTGTTTAAATGTTTTAAATATTCCCTACTACCCTGCAGTCTCTTAACCCTATGTTCTCTTCTTACCAACCTCCCCATTATAGTACACAGGTTCTCTACTTCTCTTTATTTTCTGTTTTGGAATAAATATTTCTTCCACCTTTCTTATTATCTCCTTGAACTCATCCCACCTTGATTCTATTATAGTTGTGTCATCCTTCCATGTGCTGAAATTTTCCCTGAAATATCTCTTCAAGTTCATAATCTGTGCCTTTTGATAACTGTGTCTATTTCCCCTTCAGTTTTGACTACTGGTTTACTGAATTCTCTAATATTCAGCAGAACTGCTTTGTGATCACGTATTCACAGATTCGTCCATACATTCGATAATATGTTTGCCAATGTCCATCACAGCAGCAGTGATCCGTTTCTGCAAACTATTGCAGTGTTGTTGGCATTTGGGATACATAAACATTGTCCTTCACGTAACCGCATAAGAAGAAATCACATCGGGTCAGACCTGGCGACATGGGGGGCTATGACAACAGAGAAACATCACTCGGATCAGCGCGTCGTATCCAGCGATGTGACTGTTCTCTGTTGAGAAAGTCGCGGACATTTGCAATGCAGTGAGGAGAATCCCCTTCTGTTGTAGGATGAAAGTGTAGGAGCCAGAAGTCAGTTGTAGAAACAATCGCACCTGAAACATAACCATGTACACGGATCCTGTGACCGTCTGCTTGATGAAAAAAAAGGGCCCAAACAGCTTTATCTTTCATATAGCACAGAAGACATTCACTTTTGGCGAATCCCTTTCCAGCTCCACAAAGGTAGTATCCAACAATTCAGTACCCCTCGTATTTTCGTACAAATGCACGCTGCACATTTGTAACCGAAGAACATTTCCCATACTCTAACACACAAAAACTCTTCTCCTGCTTTTCCGCCATCTTGTCTACTCCTGCCATCTAGAGAACACGCCAGACACCAACTTGGCTTTTAAACTAACTTGGTGAGTTTGTTTCTTCTCATGAATCAATCGTGTTTGTAGGTCGTATACTTTTCAATACACTGTATTTTGAAACCGGATAAATCATTTAGGCTAACCCTGTATTTTTCTGGTACCAAAAATTATCTTGGGGAGGCAAAAAATATTAAAATCCCCTGTTATTGAAGACTACAGATAAGACTTTTTTTTAAAGATGGCGAATAGAAACATTTCCTAATTATAAAAAAACACGCAAAAAAATTGTGTGATGCCGATCCATTCAGATTTCGTAATCTTTACGGTGAAATACAAACCTGTAGATACAACAATAAACACCCACGAATAAAGACTTTATTTTGTTAGGAATGCAAAGCCGTCGTTATACCATGAATTTTTTATTTTTATTTTGTATGAACTGTTCATAAACTGAATTAGCAGTAATAATTTTCGTTGAAACTATTTAGCCGAGCGTAATCTTATTCATTGCTAATGGTCGCTTGCGACTGGTTGCCGATCATTGTGACGTATCAATGCCTGTTGCTTATTGGCTGTACGTTTTATATTTTTTAAATCCGCTTTTTTAAATTTATTAATCGTTGACTGTTTAAAGAAGTGGGCTGGAAAAAGGAGACGATCACAGAAATTATCTTCATAATAGTTTGTTAGTCCCCTTTGCATCAATTATATTTGACGCCGTTTTTCTGTTTCAAGAATTACTTCTAACATCATGCATACGAAATCGAAATGAAACATAAGTACATACTAAATGATTGCTTAGGTTGTAATGCACCCTAGGCTATTATGTATAAAATATAATTTCATGCCAAAGGGCTGTATGGCTAGGTTGTAATGTTGATCAGTTAGTCAGTTTTGTTCAGTTGGTCAGGGGCTGACACTGCTCCCCACCCAATAGTTAGTTAATCTTGCACTAATGGTCCCGTGATGCTACCTGCAGGACGGTACCTTAAACGTGATTTTTAATGATACTAAGCAAAAAAGGAAACAGCCTTTAGGCAATATAAACAACAAAGAATAGGGAAAATATCCCAACACTACTTGTGTTTGTGTCATATGTTGTACACTCGCCGCAGGCTTATTCATTAATTTGTCGAATGACTAAGCAACTAATGTAATACATATAAACATATACAACGACAAGAACATTGATAGCATTCACAAATTGATGTCCAGTTGTTGCAGCCGTGCTATGAAAGAAAGTTGTAGCACTGAAAACATTTTGAAATGGTGCATCGTTCTTCCTCAGAAGGCATTCCTTGATGATGTGCTCCACACTCTGGGAAGGAGCTCCGCAGTCAAAGAGAGGAGAATCCTTAAGTCCCCTCTTATTGAGCATGGCGTTGAATTTGGCGTGGCCTGTTCTTAGGCTGTTTAGTTTGATACACTTGTCCTTCTTCAGATGAAATCCTGGAAGTCCAGTTGTAGGATCTTCAATATCTTGATGTTTCACAGATGCGAGTCCCCGCTTTGTCTCCATTTTTCCTTGACATCAAAGTCAAATATATCATGTCGTACTGGATTTCTAGATTTATTACGAGTGGGGGGTAGGTCATTTAGGACCTCGTGGAGCGGGAGATCATGTGGATGGTCAGGATGATATTATTTTGTCCACTCACATGCCGTTGCTTTTTGGTGTCTTACCTCTGGAGGTGATATATTGCTGATGATATGTAGCCAGGGGACTGGGGTGGATTTTAGTGTGCCAGTTATAACTCTTACATACTCGTTCAGATGAACTTCGATTTTTCTAGTGTGAGCACTACGTTGCCACACTGGTGAACAGTACTCAGTAACGGGGTAAGACCTCGTATCCACTTGAGCACGCTCAGGCGAATGAGTCGCTCGCAACGAACAACAGCGAGCGCGCTCAGGGCGAGCCCATCGCGTGTCGGTATTTTGGATTGCTCAAAGGCGGGCTAGTGTTTGCTCGGTGCTCAGTGTGGACGCTATTTGGTGGTTTCTACAATAAGCGCGAGCATGTAGGACAATGAAACTTGCCTAACTCTTATTGATGTGTATGAATCCAAGAGGGTGTTATGGGATAGCTCATATGAACAGTATTGTAATAGAACTAAAAAAGAAGATGCCTGACGCGAAATTAGCGACGTATTCAAATTTAGTGTTGATGATGTGAAGAAAAAAATAACAAGCCTGCAAGGGTCGTTCAAGCGAGAACGATCAAAAGAAGAGAACTTCTATAACGAGAAGTGGTAAGTCTTGTTTAATACTGTTTCTCACAGCTGAACGGATTTTGATGGAATTTGATGTGTACGTACTTCAGATACTTCAGATCCTCAAATAGGACATACGTTTCATGATTGTCAGGGCTTGTAAAACCGCGGGGCGCTGCTAGTTGCGTATAAATTGATTATACATTCGCAAATACATGTAAACTATACTTTCATTATTTTGCTTCAGCGCAAGATGAAGTTTATGTGTCAAAATGGTTTGCTTTCGATCCATTGGAATTTTTAACGGATAAATGTGAACCAAATGAAACAAGAGATAATTATGTGGTACTGACAAGGTAATTCAGAATTTGTTATAAAATGGCTTGGATATGCAAACAAATTTCTTTACTTTGACTGGAAGATCTTCTAGGTAAATGAGTCAAAAGCAGAGAAAGATTGTAATAGCTCATCGCTTCTAAATGAACCCGGAATAAACTCACCGTTTTGTTCCCTGTCGAAAGTCCCAATTGGGCAGTATTTTTTTCGAGTATTTCTACGATTTCGCGTGTAATTATGTGTGATAGTCATTACAATTGAAATCGCATTATTAATGTCTACCATCATGGGCTTACGTAATAACCTAAAAACTGATGCAATAATGCCAAATACATTTTCGACAACTCGTCGAGCTCTAGAATGTCGATAATTGTAAATATGTTGAAGGGAACCTTTCATAAACGCCGCAGTTGTCACACGCACACGTGACATGTCAATAGCCGAGCGTTTACTGAGCACTGGCACCAGGCTCGTTCGACCAAAATTTCCTTATACTTGAGCACTCTCAAGCGAGCGCTCAAATGAATGAACGGCTCATTCGCCAGAGCGTGCTCAAGTGGATACGAGGCCTAAACTATCGTGAGAGTGATTGTACATAGTGATTGCGCATCAGCTCCCCGCGAACTGCCAGCTAATTTTTTCATGATAATCCACACAATTGGCGACCGAATTAAATACCGTATCTCTCACTGTCACACAAAGCAACATCAGAAGATAGTTATTTTTAAACGCAATTTGTATGCGTTTAGGTTTAAAAGCAGCCTGGATTTTAGTAATTATAACGCAAAGAACAAGGAAGCAGAGTATCCGAAATATTCCGGCCTGCAGTTAAGTTTTACAGTGTATTGGTTGCATTTCAAGTTACACTCAGACAAATTCAAATTATTGACACCAATAGCGAGCGGCCATTAATCATGAACAGAACTGCATCCCGCTAAATAGTGTCAACGAAAGTTATTACTGCTAATATAGTTTATGAAAGGTTCATGCAAAATAAAAATAAAAATTTGTTTCTCAGTGTAATGTCAACTTTCCATTGCTACCAAAATAAAATTTAATTACTGTGTCTACACATATCGGAATTAAGGACAAGGATGTTTACCTTAAATCCACAATTTATTTACGCTTTTTGAACAACATCTACGAAGTAGTGGTTTGATTAAAGTATTCCGGTTATTTTAAACGAGTGTACTACAGAATCTGGAGAATAACATAACAGAATCTAAAGTGTAGTATATTTGCGTGATCTTTGTGGCTCTTAAAGCACAAAGATGTTTATATAATTTAAATATTGCTTACGTTTATGTCGTTTAACTGATGTATTCCGTTTATTTTAATGTTTTAGATTTCGGAGTACCAAAGTAAAAAAGAAAAAAAAAGAGTGATAGGGTAATCTTTTGTGAATGTTTCTTGAATGGAGTGCTTGAAAGGAGTTTCTTGAATGGAGTGAACTGTGGCCATTATTCCTGCTCCATCACTCGGTACAAACAAGTTATAAGCTATTTTCCGCAGATTTTAGTATGGACCCTAAACTTACAAATTTGAAAACCCCATCCATTTTGATGCGGTAGTATTTTCCTGATGACAATTCAACTATTAGATACACGCACCCATGGAGGAAGGAAATATATGGAGACGACGCAAGAGACCTTCACCACGCATTGAAGTGAAACAGGGCGGAGTAGGAGTGGGGGGGGGGGGGGGAATGGCCGGAGTGGAGGGGGCATGGCCGCTTCCATACAGACACGGGGAATATGTACAAAAACCTCAAGGGGACTCTAGGATAAACGTGACGCCGAAATCTGGTGATGGATTATTATGTAACTCGAAATCACAAATAAAAAATGAAGAATAAATTTTTTTGATATCCTGCTTAGTTTTCGAGATATTCTGTCCCAAATGAGAAATGGTTTTGGTTGAAATTTAGAAGAAAAAATTGGTCAAAGTCAAATTTGATGATGGATTCTTATTTAAAAAGACGAGACAAATGAAAAATAAAGAATAAAAATGTTCGATATCTCACCTAGTTCTAGAGATATACTGTATCAAAAGTGAGGTGTCTTGAGTTGAAATGGAGAAGAAACATTTCGCAAAAGTCAAATTTAATGATCGATTCTTATGTTACACGACGAGACAAATCGAAAATAAAGAATAAAATTTTTCGATATCTTGCTTAGTTTTTGGGATATACTGGGAACAACGCAATTGTTTGGAAGCGCAATATCGCCGCTGCCGCCACTGCGCATGCGCGAGCCTGCTTCACCAATTTAACGTCACTTCTCCTCCATATATTTCCTTCCTCCTCCATGCACGCACCTCGCTTAAAGATATATAATACTGTGCATAGATTAACTTAGTAGTAGCAATTTGTAGCACAACCCTAACGTTTCCAAGATTTTTCTGATGTTGTAACTTCTTGCCAGATATTCAATAATTGCAATTCGACTTATATCTTTATTCATTTCAAAATGTATTTCTTAACGTCAATTAATTAAGTTTTAGCAATAAGAATTTCTCATTAGATTTCGCTTACTACTCCGGCACTTGAGAGGTGACGACAGACTCAAGCAGTAGGGTAAATCACTTATTCTACGCTCACCATATGCGACAAGGTGTACATTTACGAATTTTTGTTGTAATTTTTCTGAAACAAATATAAAATGCTACCAATAGCGGAATAACATTGAATTTTCTATAAAAAACCTTTTTTATTTCACCTATATTATATGAAGTTATAAGCGACACAGTTCACGGCAGGGAGAAAAGGTTGATTGTGACTGTAATCAGGGGCGGCCCTAGGGCGGTGCGAGCGGTGCGACCGCACCGGGCGCCGTCATATGGGGGGCGCCGAAAATGCAGCGAGAGATCGTTTGCGCAAAAAATGAAAAATAAATTCTATAATAATCCAGCTTACTGTTCACATATTTTTTTAATAAATTAATCAGCAAGAAGAATTTATAAACATAAGAGCTTCCGTTTAATATATAGTCCGAGTCAGCTCGAGTTACTCCATTCCAAAAACCACAAGTCGTCCCATAATTAGCACTCTTCGGTGTCGCACCGCGCCTCCCGCACCTGTTTCCTGCCTTTTCGGGTGTAATCATGCAGTTCTTTCACCTGTGGTGGATCTACGAATTTTCCGAGCAGGGTCAAGTTCTTTGATTTTCCGCCCCCGAAGGTTGCCAGCTCAGGGCAGTAGAGCTAAGAAAGAAGGTCACCGCCCATGAATTTGTCACTTACTACCCATTTAAACATGATTATGTCTCCCGGGGCAAGCGCCACGGTTTGCCCCCTCCCCCCCCCCTCCCTCCTCTAGATCCGGCATAGTCATTTGCATGAGGCGAGATTCAACCTATGTATCTACTTTTACAATGTGAAACCTTAGGTGATTTCAATCAACGTTGGTAGCGTAAATATTTACTAAATGTAATGTGTCTTTTATAGACAAGACATGTCGCTACATTTATTTATTTCTCTCTCCCTCTTTTTTTTTTTTTTTTTTTTGAAAAACTAAACCAAGTTGAAACTGAGGAGGCTTCAAAATTGCTTGCAAAATTTCTTAGAGTTGTCATTTGAATCGTCGTCACTAGAATTAGTTCAACACGTGACGGAAGAAAACTTATTTTATAGAAGTTCTTCAGACGAGGCTCATAATGATAAAGAGAAGCATGTACAAGAAGATTTTGCTATGGCCGCAACGTCGTCTGCACTTCAAAATGGGATATAGCAGACATACACCGTCACAAATTATGATGATATTTCATAATGGTTGCTCATTGACCTGCAATCAGAGATGAAATAATTATTCGAGTAACGAAAAAATCCAAGAAAAAATCATGAACATTTCTTAAAAACGAATTTTAAAGAGTAATACCAAAATTTTTTGCGAAATTCATTCGGAGAATAGAGTTTCTAGCCGCGTTGCAGACCGTTATCAGTTTATCACTATTCATCAGTTCATGACGCCCTTCTGGAAACGAATTATTCACCTGTAGTAACAGAAACCTTGTCCCTGAGCCAGCCCATGGAGGAATTTGAGTTTATAGTTACAATGGTGATTTGGTATTGATTCAAGTATTATTTATTGTAAGCAAGGCTATCCAGTATGAAAGGGGATTCATGAAACGCTCCACAACTGCTGTGAAAGATCTCGGAATTTGTGAGAAATTGCTTCTCAGACCGGGACATACCCTTTTATTAAGTCAGTTAGATACCATACGAAGAAGAAATTTTTTGAGTACGAGGCCGTAGATGAGATAGCAACAGATCCAGAAGAATTGCTTACAGTGAACGTGTTTTAGCATCTGATCGGTACAATCAAGAAGGCGTAGGTCACTCAATTTTCACAACTATCTAAATTTAATGATACACTGTAGTTCTTACACATTATCAAAACAATTCCTGAATTGTAATAAACCTGTGCATATTTATAAATGAGTTTAACGAATGGAAAAAATGTGACATTCGGATTGTGAATTGACTAAAGAATTTTCTAACTGAAACTGTTGTTGGTGGGGCTTGAATCGGCAGAACCAATATAAGTTCAGCTTATGAAACAAAATGGTTACAAGGGTATTACTATTACTCTGCGAGTGACTAAAAGTGGGTGGCGAGGGGTGCATTACACCAATCCTAATGTGGAACCATTTGAGCATAGGAAGGGATATACCCGCCCACGGGCTGTTTATAGGAGTCATCCCGGCATTCGCCCGGAGTGATCAGGGAAAACCATGGAAAACCCAGATCAGGATGGCAGAAATGATTTATCGAGAACTACTCCTGTCAGATTTTAAGTTTACTCCTTCCTATTCTATCCCCTAATCGCTCGTGGAAAAAATGAGTACATCTGTTCTGGCCCTCATTTCTCCTATCTTATTTTCATGGTCATTCCTAGATATGAATGTTGTTGGTAGGAATATTTGTTTGCTATCATTCCGAAACAAGTCATCCGTGAATTTTTCAATTAGCTTCTGTCGAGAACAACGCCTTCGGTGTTCCAGGTCTTCCCAACCTAACTTCTTCAACATCGCACTTACGCCTTATTTCGATTTCATTTACGATATATTTCCGAATGTGTGGACAGCACTTCGAATTTTGCTAACGACACCTGTAACTGTCGCTAAAGGAGACCAGAAGTTTCAGTAAATTAAAATTTATTAAAACTTATTTACGGTAAACTCGGACTCTAGATAGACTTTAACTACAGAAAATGATATTGCCAAAGGGCAAAAACGAGGAAGTTGACAACCTAGGCCTTTTAGTTATGATTTTATTTCCTCATTTGTTTGTTTTAAACATTTTCCTAAAAACTATGTCAATTTGACGTATACGTGACGTGAGCATTGAGTAGCACTACACTAGCGTAAATTACCCTTTTCAAACATATAGTGGCCATTTTCACTGTTGTTTTTCATTCATACCATTGCTATCCTATACACTAATCTTTCTGAAGTTTGAGTTATTATTAATATATAAAGACTTGTTTTCTGCCCTCGGAATTGCTTGATTGTAATTCATAACGCACGCATATACGTATTCGAACCCCACGTAAACTACTTTATCCTAAGCCATCCAGCCACGTGAAACAGTAGCAAATATTAAAGCAAACAAACGTTTACGTTTATAATTTTAGTAGGATGTAAAAAATTAATGTTATCTTCAATCTGTCTAAATGGGCACCTTAAATACGTGTGCACATGTGAGGCGCCACAATGAGATCTCGCACCACATGAAAAACTTGCTAGGGCCGCCTCTGACTGTAATTATGCAATTATAAATAGAAAAAATACTGAAAAAATGATATTTTATTAAAGAATTTGTTTCAGGTATCAAAGAATAATGCGGGCAGAGATGAATCGAATAGAAATGAATAAATGAGAGGCATCAAGCAATACAGAAGAAAATTTGAACAGTTGCCGGTTGAGGAGACGAAGTTAAACAAGAAAGACGAATGAGTCTGATTGTTGGATTATATAACAGGAGTGGTTTTTTAAGGACTTGTAAAGGAGCGTCTATAAAATATGTAACTCGATCTAGGGGGCAGGGGTTGGCTGGAAACTTACGCTGGGTTACATGGGAGGAGGGGGGAGTTTTAGAGCCAGGTCACGGAGCTTAAATTCATAAAATGTGGTACAGAACACATAATAGGATGTGAATATTTAATTCCATCATTTAATTATCTCCGTATGTATTTTACGATAGTCTGACAAGAGAAAACAGTACAAAATACCTTCTGGAATCAACAGGGACAAAAGCAACGTGCTTCTTGGGGAAAAGGGGAGGGGGGAGGTTCACAGGAGGCCAAAATTGAGCTACGTGGTTTATGGACACTAAGCGGCAGCGGCTAATAGTAATTTTGATTTTATGTATAGAGATACATCAAGAAGCATACGATTACAAGAAGTATAAAGTCCAGTGACTGTACAACTGGAAAATAAATAACACAAAGTGAATGGTAGTAACCGAACTCAGCAGAACTACAATATAAAATGATAATTATAGAAGGATAAGTAAGTTTCTTTCCATGTTGATGGAAAGTATTCAATGCTCCTTAAGGCTTAAAAGAGGACGTCGAATATCTATTCTCACTAGAAGGGGAAAAAACAGTGCCATAAGGCAATA
Source organism: Vandiemenella viatica (assembly GCA_031002005.1). NCBI lineage: Eukaryota > Metazoa > Arthropoda > Insecta > Orthoptera > Morabidae > Vandiemenella > Vandiemenella viatica. Next base: position 93,164,019 of record JARYHS010012519.1, read on the forward strand.
GAGAATAAAGTATGAATCTATTAAAGAATAAATGGAAGAGAAAGTTAAAGTGAAGTAGGGGATAGTAAGTAAATAAGTTTCGATAATCTTATATTTGGTGTAGGGTAGATACCTTATAAAGTGCATTATTATTAATTAAATAGTAACAAACTTATAGAAATTATACCTGTTATAATACGAGAGAAACGTTAGACACGAAATTCGTAAAACCATTGGTGCGTATTACTGGGTTACTGCAATTAGGCAAAATAACTATTTCCGTTAAGACTTCGATGTAAAATATTGATTTAAATAATAAATACACTGCAAATAAACAACTGCAATTCTTTATTTTAATAATATGTATAAATTAAAATGCTCTTTGGTTAAATATGAGTTACTATATTGTGAACATGGTTTCTGAAAAAAAAAAAAAAAACTGTTGAAAAATTTGTGAAGTCTTTCGTGCAAAACTTAAGTCTAACTGTAGAGTACGTTTTAATTGTTGTTAATATTTTTTTTTTTTTACAAAAAAGGATAGCTACATTAATACTCTTTGTGGATACTGATAGCTATAGAACAATATTAAAGCAAATCAGACGAGTAAAATGACCTGTCGAGAAGACACTTTACTTCAGTAGCCATGATCTCATTTTCTTAGGTGTTTGGCATACTATTCCATTGTCATTTAGGCAGTGTTAATTCATAATTGTAATACTCTTTACTACGTCACCCTTTACCAAATTCTTAGTCTGAAAACAAAATGTGCGGTTTTGATCGAATCGACGACCGAAAAGTAATCATAGTTATGTCACGCTCACTGTGTCTAAAAATGCTTAATTACTTGTGTATGTGAAGTATTGTTCATACGAGAAATATAAATAAAATTGTGTAAGTAATATGAATAAATAAAATTCATACTATTCAATTGTGGAGCTACATTATACCACCTTGAAATATTCAAACATCTGCTCATGAGAGTTTCCAATACCCGAGTCCTGGTGCCTGAGAAGGCACCGAGAATGGTGTATTAGGTGATCGCAAAACAGAACTTTTGAATATAAAATTATAAAGTGATTTTATTGTTCGTTTTATAGTTACGACATAATCTTTCTTTTGAATACCGCTGATTACCTACCAATCACAAAATAGTTCTCCCAGGCTTTCCATGACACTTCAATCTATGCAACCCTAATAACTGATTATCAACAAAAAGTTCTCTGAAGATTTCCTTAAAATTGCTGATTTTCTACCAGCTCTCCCGAGATTTCCATAAAACCCAGTGCCTGACATTTTAATCACTGGTAACGTTGTTACCAACTCAAACAATCTTCTCTAGTACTCTACTCTGCCGATTTCTGCAAATCTTGTGTACCTTTATCGCTGGTAATGTATCATCCATGTTAAAAATTCTCCTGTAGTTTCCAGCTTCTGTCCTTTCAACTATACCTTACCTAAAATAGTTGGTTTCAGCAGTTAATTTACTTTCAATGAAAGAAAAATAAGTTTCTGTATGAGATTATTACTTTCCTATGGAATATAGCAGTCGAATCAAATCTTTGGAGGTTCCAATAAAACATTAAACTTATTATAATGAAAAATATATTTATCATAGTCAAGGCTTCCAAGGTAAAAAGCATTAATAATCAAAATGAATCCATTCGTGTTATCCTTTACTTTAAATAATCTCTATTCACAATATGTGAAAGTAAATAAATAATGATATCATGTAGTAAGCAATACCAGGAATACAAGATTAATCCTGAATTCTGCCTAAAGGGAACTCTGATGAAATCACTAATATCTCGCACACAACATAAAGTGAGTTGTATAACAGAATTATACTCATTTAATGTAAAATATTTCTGCAAAAATTAAATCAATTTCCAGAAAACAGATATACTTACGGCAATGATTTGGTTATAGGTGGGTATAAAGTTCTGTTTGGACACCTTATGTATAATACATCCAGCACACAAGAGGAAGAAAGATTCATTGGAAGTGATCCTTCGAAGCAATCGGAATCATAAGAACTACATTCTGTCAGTAGTTCACTTCTCGAAAATAACAATGTGACGAAGTACCATGCATATGCTGCTGTAGCAGACCTAGTTATACACTGCACTGCTGATAGCAAATACATATAGATGAAAACACCTGAAAAATAAATTCATATTTTTTCACGTTTTTCTGTCATAGTATTGGATTTTTTTAAAAATCCTGTTTAGTTGCAGATAACTTTTTAAAAAACTCAGTATTCTTACTATGACTTCTAAGTATATATATTCTCTCGTGTGCTTTGTCATAGATCATTTTAACCTGTTTACTTTTAATTCACAGGTACACAATTTCAATACAAGAAACAGAAATAACTTGCACAAAACACAAACATCTCTGTCATTAGTACAAAGAGGAGTTACTTATTTTAGTATAAATCTGTTTAATAAACTTCCCATGAGTATATAACAGACTGCAGATAATAAAGATATATTTAAAGAAAAACTGAGAGATTATGTTATTGGCAGCTCTTTCTACTCCATTCAACAATTTGAACAATTTAATTAGTAGGATTCAATATGAGTTTTGCAAAATTCAGTTGTAAAAATTAATGTTTATTGTTATTCTCTTTATTTGTCTTTGGAACATAGGCCTATACTTGTTTTTACTATGACTATGACTCATATTGTATATATGTGTATTAACCATGACATGTTTTCATATCCCAGAGGTCCTTCCTCAGCAGGGATCAAGGAAACAAGATTGATAAATAAATAAGTAATTTAAACAACTAGCTGAAAACAACATTTTGAGTTTTTTTATCTGACAAATTACTAAATTGTAGAATTTGATAATGCTCCGCAGATTTCTTTGATTCCCCCCCCCCCTCCCCCCGGTATTGTTAAAATGTTATTGATATATGCAAATTGAATTTAAATTAATTACAAAATATTAATTGAGGTGGGAGAAACTTTTCACATTGGTTAATTATCGGTAAAGAGTCAAATTAATTGTATGTATGATAATTACTTTGATGAGCACCTTGACGTAGTTTATTTAACGTTACTCTAGTAAACAATCAAAATAGTAAGTGGTAAGCAAACACTACTGCCATACTTTATCGGTTGATCAAATACAAGACAAAGTTATAACGTAAATAAATTTGATTACCGATACTGAAGTCAACAAATAACTTTTAGCAAGTTACATAACAGTGAAAAGAAACGAAAAATAATAAAACATATGAAATATGATACAAATGTTTCATTTCCGCGCCAGTTACTTCAGTTTGCTTATCGGAAAAAAAGAAAAGCAAATTTATTCGCACAGGGCGTTACAGGGAAAACTTAAGTGTAAGTGCAAAAATTTTGACAATTGTACAGATGAAAATTGCCTTTTACCATTAATTATCTGGAGTTCAATCAGGAAGCAACAGTCACTTGAAGAAATGTGAACTATGATACTCTAACTATGTGACATCAGATATCTACCAGCAAATGCTAAGTCATGAAAATGTTTTGTTCATATTAGTAAGACTAAGAAATAGCCACAGGCTCCATTTCAAGTTCCACCGTCTTCTTAGCTGTGCGCCTGGATCAGAATAATCCTTCTCTTGCTGTCAACTCTCCAAGTCTCCTTCATCCCTTACCTTGTTTTTTTTTTTCATATCGTCAAAAATCGGTTTTTTTTGACCTTGTTTTAGGCAGACCACGCCAGTTTTGTAACATGCGAGTAGTTTATGGAGCAACTTGGGATCTATTCAAAGGCTTTTGCACATTGTTTCTCCTCACCCCCTTACAAAAAATTTGTTTAAAAACTGATTAAAAAAATTTTAATTTTTGCTCTTCTGTGAATGTCAGAGGTCATTCAGGGTAAAACTGAAATAAGTTGAGAAATAATTTGATTTCTGTGTGACGGTATTTTGGATATTCTCAAAAAAATCGGTTTTGATCTTTCGACCTTTTCCGACCCCCAGAGATATAAGGTAAAATGTTTACTTTCGCCGCAACTTCACATCATCATCCATCAAAGTGTAAAATAATAAATGAATCTGTGGAGCACTTTTGTTTTAAAGTCTCCTACAAGATAATAACAATAATAATGTGAATTCTTGATCGCTTCCTCCAAAATGTTTTCGCCAGACTTTAATAAAGTACAAATTATTTTTTGTGTTACGTGATTCACATTAAAAAAATAAACGGTACATGTACGTCTCATATATCTTCTGATAAATGGATAGCTTTAACATGTATTCTACGTCACTCATTGAAATGACCGTTTTACTACACAAGTACTTTACCCTTTATGTGGGACTCACTAGTACCTTAAGTTCCACTGCTTTTGCTGGAAGAAGTAATCGTCATATGAAGAATTGGGGATATAGTATACACTACTGTCAGCTCAGTAAGGAACAATGCTGTACAGAACTTATGAAGGTAGCGTGATGAATATATCCAGGTGCCCTGCTACACGGATTCTACCGTCTTTTTCTGCTACCAGTTCAGCTGAGCGTGCGGGCTCAGTGTGGTACAGCTCCAACAATAGGTACCAAAATTGTGGTTCGAGATAGTTCGTGTTATTGTGCATTCGACCTAATACCCAGGAGAAGCTGTATTGTTTTCTGGCATAGCATCTTCTGACGTACAAAGAGATGTCGTAGGTAGAAAAGAAAAAAGTAATGCGTCGAAATCTGAGGTCCATCCTTTTGATGGCTATCAGTCAACAAGGACTACCTCTATGGCAAATAAAAACTTCCTCATAATATTCTGAGAATATGGAAAATCATAAAAAGGAAGCATGACTGTGGGTTGCAATAAAAAGTTTTACATAATGGCTAATTCCAAACGGACTTACTCTTAACCACGCGGAAAAATGGATTGCTTCAGATCGCGTAGCAGGCTGCGACATTATCAATAACCTCCTCTCCCCCCGAACGAATGTTCTATATTAATTTAATGTTATTATTGTTGTTATTCTGAATTATGTTGGATTTTTAATTGTAAGTACAGTAAAGTCCGGTTATCCGAGTTCCGATTATCCGAGCCGCCGATTAACGAGGCAAATTTTGAAGACGATAAAATGAAACTATTCCAAAAATTTCTCATGCTGAAAGTTTAAAAAGAATAGAAGCATCACTTGAGTATATTGAGCAACAGGAAGAAAGCACAGCAGCCGACATAATGATACTACAGCGTTGGTGCTATACTTCCGCTAAGAAGAGAAAATTATGACACAGAAGACAATTAAACACTTTTTTGGCAAGTGATCGTAATTAATGTAGAAAAAACAACTTTATTGCTTCACAAATTAGTTTTACACTATAAAGGAATTGTATACTATAATTTCAGTTTCAATACTTTTTTTAATTCATTGTAACCTCTTTCCTTGACCTCCGGTTATCCGAGTTTTTCGTTATCCGAGGTGGTCCCGGTCCCGTTTACCTCGGATAATCGGACTGTATCCTGAATAATTGTGTCAATGTTTATAACTTCATTTGTCTTATTATTGGGTTTCCACTGAGTGTGTATAGTAAACGGTGTAGCATAGTGTTGTTATCCAAGCAGTGTTACAATCTTGGACACTGGCCAGCATAGCTGGACGGGCGGCGATTGGGCGCATCCATTATAGCATGGCAGGTCACGTTTGTCGCGCCGCGCCGCTTAGAGAAGATTGTATGTCGCAAATTCATGCTCTTTGCACATAAGCTAAAATAGCATGTGAAATGTCCTTGGATACTGCTTGAAAGTAACATAGGTGTTTTTAAAGTTATTTCAGGGAACGATATTAATTAAATTCGGTAGTAATTCGACCAGAACAGTGAGTTTTTCATTTCCATACGCCTCATAATACATCTCAATTTGTTTGGTTGCTATATGTCAGAAAATCGTAATTAAAACTATCCGAGCTAATGGCTTGCGTGTGTTGAGAGACGATAAGTGGGCCATTATCGTCTAAGTAACACGCCGTCATCCACTATCAGAGTGATTAGCTCCCAACTGGTTGATATTTTCCAAAATAACTGGAAGCTCACATTTGGTGATTAATGCCAGGATAGATCACATTTGGTGATCTTGCAATTATTAAAGATGGTAATTACCTTGGTAATAACCATCTTAAACGACTGTAGCAGGGGCGGACCTATGATAGTCAGGATTACCGATACGCAATTGGCAAGTACCATAACCCAATCACTTATTTGGAGACGCAAAATCAACATCCAAGCCAACAGCGCCTATTTTGGACAGTCAATTAGTAGTTTACAAAACTAAAATTTAAGCAATAAACTGATGATCACTTTTTGGAAGAATTTGTTAAACGTTTACAAGTGTTAAAATCAGTTTAAGCTATAAAGAAATACCTCTAAATTTGTTTGGCTGTTATATGCCTTAAAATCGTAATTAAAACTATCCGAGCTAACGGCTTGCGTGTGTTGAGAGACGATAAGTGGGCCGTTCTAGTTTAAATAATACGCTGTCATCGACTATCGGAGTGGTTAGCTCACAAGTAGCTGACCATTTCCAGAATAATTGGTAGCTCACAATTGACTGAATATTTCCAGGATAATTGGTAACTCACATTTGGCGACCAATGCAAGGATAGCTCACAAGACTCTTCTCCAAGGTTACAAGACATAAGATTAAACTGATGACGTGGGGCATCCCACAGGAGTCTGTGATGCGTGAGCGTGGAATAAGAAAATTTTATCTGCTGCATTGTAGTATATGTCCATCGAGGTATACAATGAATGATCTGACATCTGACGCAATTGTCGTTGTTAATTTCTATTCTGCCACTATTTGAAACCTTTTCTCCTTTGTTTACATATCTTAAATAGCTAGAGGCCATCTGACATAATTATTATTACTCGAATTTGATGAAAATCTGCAATGGAATCTTATACACGTAAACAAAACAGATTATATAAGAGTCGAGACTTTCTCTGCGTTGTATATAAATGAAAGTGGTGGCAAGGAATATGACCGCCGAAACATCGTGTTATACAAACGTGCTCACTTGGCGAGTTTCCCGAGAAAATTTCATCTAAAACAGATTATGTGACAAAAGACGAAAATTTTTAAGCGCACATGAGCAACAAATCGCCCCTAATCGTATAGAAAATAACAGAAAGCAAAAATAAATAAAAACAGAAAATCTCTACGGAATGATATCGCTTTCAATAAATTTAAAGTAATTTACAGATATTTCTGACAAACGAATATCTATAAGTACACATGTGCTGCAAGAAACACGAAATCAATAATTGATTACATACAAAACCAAAGACACATCTACTACAGCAGTGCAGTATATAGATGGTAAACTACCTAGACTAACGTGCTGTGGCGATACCAGAATTTCGACAGTTTTTACGAGACCAGGATGTGGACGTATGCCTTGTCTCTGAGACCTTTCTCAAGCCCAGTCTGCGAGCATCTGTGCCGAACTACAACTGCTATCGCGGGGACAGGCCTACCGCAGGCGGAGGAGTAGCCCTATACATCAAACGAAACATCCCTCATCACGAGATCGTCATACCCACACTCCAACAGATGGAAAACGTCGGTGTTGAAATGACGACCTCCAACGGAAAATTAACTATCATCTCCTGCTACCGTCCTCAACGGCGTCAGCTCGACGAGGATGACTTCACGGCCCTAGCTTCCATCGGCGGTAAGCTCCTGATCGGAGGAGATATAAACGCCAAACACACCGACTGGAATAGCAGATACTCCAATGCTGCGGGAGTAGCTCTGAGAAGACTGACCAACAGACTTAATATGGGGGTGTGGGCACCAGATGTACCCACTCATTATCCAAGCAACGGCCAACGGCCAGATGTTTTAGACGTCTTCATTAGTAAGGATTCAGGGCTATGTCGCCACCGCAGCCTTAAACCGGCTATCCTCCAATCACTGCCCGGTTACAGCGGAAATTGAGATCGGACCATGGCAGACCCAAGCACTCTGGACTACAAAAATAAAAAATTGGAAGCTTTTCCAAGAGATCCTCCAAAACAAACTTACGAACAAACCTGAAATTACGAACATCGACAATGCCCTCGAACTCTTCGAGACAGCAGTCAATGAGGCCACTGCTGCTTCAACACCCGTTAGGTCACCTCGGTCAGCTCCTACTCCACAGCTTCCCCCTCAACTGATGGCTGAAATACGATACAAAAACAGGGTTGCAAAAGAATGGAAGCTGACGAGAAACCAAGCATCGAGAAGGCTGCTCAATCGACTGCAGAGGGAAATAAAAACTTCCCTGCTGCAGCACCGAAATAGAGAGTGGGATGCAAGAGTATCCATGCTCAGCCCAGAGGACGGGTCGCTCTGGCTTCAAACAAGAAGGCTTACCAGACGAAGACAGCGCCTTCCCCCTCTCAATGGCAACCATGGCTTAGCTGTCACTCCTGAAGACAAGGCGAATGCCCTCGCCGATGTCTTTGAAACAAATTTTCGGCCGTCGCAAACAAACGCAGACCCCATACACCTCGCCGAAGTCAATCGTCGGCTGAGGGTTTACCTGGAAGCAGAATATGAATTTTAAATTGACGATATTACCCCTGAAGAGATTACCAGCAGCCTGAAAAATCTCCACCATCGCAAAGCTCCTGGTCGTGACGAGATCTGTAACAATTCTCTGAGGCACCTGCCTCCGGAGGCCTCAGTCTACCTCGCAGAAATCTTCAACACCATTCTGCGCCGACAACAGTTCCCTAACCGATGGAAACATGCAGTTGTTGTGGGTATACACAAGAGTGGGAAGGACGCACACCAACCACAAAACTACTGACCTATTAGCCTTCTACCAGCCATCAGCAAGGTATTTGAAAGGCTACTGCTAAATCGACTGTCCACTCATATTGAGGACACAAATGCTTTACCAAATCACCAGCTAGGATTCCGTCGCGGCCACTCAACTACTCAGCAGCTGATGAGGGTAACAGAAGCTGTCACAAAAGCATTCAACCACAAACAATACTGTGCAATGGTGATGCTCGACATCTCACGAGCATTTGATTCCGTATGACACTCGGGCCTCCTACTCAAGCTATATGAGCAGCGTATCCCGGGACCATACGTGAAATTAATAAGATCATATCTGACTGACCGCACATTCAGCGTTCGAGTCGACAGAGCCTTCTCAAGTGCAAGAAAAGTGAAAGCAGGAATTCCCCAAGGATCAGTTCTGGGTCCGACTTTATACTCATTAGATACTGCTGATGTTCCCACATCCAATGGAGTTTTGGTTGCAACATACGCTGACGATACAGCTTACCTCGCAGCCAGCCGCAGCAAAATTTTAGCCACTCGCCATCTTCAGGAAGTCCTCCAAGTAACGGAGGCCTGGGCCCGGAGATGGAGGATTGACAGTAACCCAGCCAAGACTCAGGCAATAATGATCAGTAAAAGACTTGGGCCCCACCGACCACGTCAACCGGACCCCGTTCTTCACCTTCACGGTAAAGACATACCCTGGTAAGCTACTGCCCGCTATCTAGGAGTGCTGCTAGACAGGAGACTAACCTGGCAAGCTCATATAAATGACATCCACAGGAAAGCAAACGCGAGGCTTCACAGTCTCTACTCGCTTCTTAACAAAGACAATAATTTAGCCTCAAGCACTGGCATTAAGATCTACACGACCCTAGTAAGACCGATTATAGAGTACGCCTGTCCAGTGTGGGCATACGCTGCTGACAGCCATATACCCAGACTACAAACTATACAAAACAGGGCACTCAAAAGAGCCCTGCATCTTCCAGCCAGATTTCCTACCTATGCACTCCATGAAGCCACTGGAGTTTCATATCTCCATGACAGGTTTAAACAACTAGCTGAAGTTTTCTACAAGAGTTCAAATAGAACCAAAACCCCGAAGTCTACAACATCGGTCGCTATGACACAACCATTGACCGTCGTAAGAGGCCTTTAAATCTAATCAACTAATATACACCACCGAGAAGCCACACCAACAGAGAAGTTTTGCATCACCCAAATACTTCTGGAGGTAATGTCTTCGGACAATATCCTCCACCCCCACCTGCCTACAAAGATATAGGCAGAGACGGTGCTGTGCTGATCAGTGTAAATGAAGAGTGACGGAAGCTTAAGGGGTTAAAAGCAAACACAGAAGGGGTGTACATATCCGAAGTTAAGAGAAACAAGACATTACTAATGAGAAGTAATCTGAAAGACCTGCAAACAAACAATGACGCCGATAGACTACAAACATAAAGTGCTATTGCAAAGAAAAAAATACGAAAACTGAGTAGGGAAAGCTAACGGAGAAAAGTGGAGGCGACGCAAGGGACCTTCACCACGCACTGGAGTGAAATCGGGTGGAAAGAAGTGGGGTGGGGAGGTCACCATATTGGATGACCGTAGAATAATAATATTTATAATTTTTATTTAATTGTAATGGAGCACACACTCCGGTGGAAATTTCCCTACACACCCATCTTACCTTTTTCCTGCACACACCTACGTTTGCCCACTAAAAATTTTAACTTTAAATTCTTTCTTCGTTTTTGTAAATTATTCATCATTTCCTTTGGTAACTTATTCCAATCCCTGACACACTTACCTAAAACAAAAAGAGAATTTTCCTACACCCCTACAATGGGAAACTCGAGGCCATTACCACACACAATCACCAGTGGTTTGCGCTGTGTAGTTGAGGCAGTAAAGTGACATGTACGGACAACACATGTTCTTGGTCAAAATACGAAAATATCCTTGATTGAGCACTTTCAACCACCAAATCTCCCACACTCCCCCAGCTATGGACATGCTGTGCACGGTCGGTGTGTCTATGCTACTACCACACACAAACACCAGTGATCTGAGCTAGATAGTTTTAGCTGAAAAGTGATACATAGGGACACATACGCCTTTGGTGGCCGACCACTTTCAACCACCATATCCCCCACACCCCCATAGTTACCGACATATAACCACCATAGTGCACGATAGGTGCCACACACAAACACCAGTGATCTGCACTATGTAGTTGTGGCCTAAAAGTGAAATATACGGACATACATGTCTTTGGTTGAAATACAAAAATGTTATTGATTGACAACGTTCAAGCTCCATATCTCCCACACCCCAACAGCTTCAGAAATTCGGCCAAGGTTGTGCACGATTGGTGAATGTATGCTACTACCATAGACAAACACCATTGATCTGCGCTGGATACTTTTGGCTAGAAAGTGATACATAGGGACTCACACGTCTTTGGTTGAAATGCGAAAGTGCCCCAGGTCGATTACTTTCAACCACCATATCTCACACACAACCCATAGCTACCGACATCTAACCACAATAATGCACGATGAGAGACTGTATGCCACTGTCACATACAAACACCATTGGTCTACGCTAAGTATTTGTGGCAGGAAAAAGAAGAATAGGGATACACAAGACTTTGGTCGAAAAATGAAAATGCCCTGCATCGACCACTTTCAACCACCATATCTCCCACAACCCCACAGCTATCCGCATTCAGCCAACGTTGTGTACGATAAGAATCATCATGCTACTAGCACACACAAACATCTGTGATCCGTACTTGGTAGTGGTGGCTGAAACGTGATATATAGGGAAACACATGTCTAATTTTATACATATATAAGATTATTTCATTTCAAACACAATTTAGCTGCCTCTCGTTTTGATATCGAAGATAGAACATAGTTAATTAAAATATCAATCAAGAAATGAAAGGAATTAAACTGGCGACAGAATTATAAGCACTGTTCAGAAACACACAGTTTATTCTGTAAGCTACGCCCATAACCAAAAACAATACTTCACTTACGTTAACAAAGTTCTTATTAACACACATTACAATATTACTAATAGTGCCGTAGTACAGATTCGAAGCCTACAAACATGTGCTTTACGACAATCGACTGAAGAAAGTGTTGAGGGGCTACATCAGAGAGGGAATTAGTTTGCAAAACTTTGGTCATACCGTTGCCTGAATTTTGGGTATGAATACAGGGGATGGAAGGGGTGCAAAGAAGGACTGCATTTGTCTCTGGAAGTTACCGCATAACTCAATCAGTAACAAATATGATATAGGAGCTAGCATAGGATGGTTTGGAAGAGAGGAGGATGGCGAAGAGAGTCATGGGAGTGTACAAGGCTTAGATGGGTGATGAGGTGTGGAAAGATATTGGTTTGAGAATTAGTAGTGTATTGAAGGGCACTCGATTTCAGGCAGAAGGGTGTGGGAAGATCTTCTTTCTTAGGTAATGTGTATTAGGGACTGGAATAAGTTACCAAGTGAAACGATGAATAATTTACCAAAAATAGATGAAAGATTTTAAAGTTGAAATTTTTGTAGAGTTTAAGCAGACGGGTACAGTAAAGGGGAAAATCGGTGTGTAGGGAGCGCGTGCACAATCGAAATTAAATTAACTTAAACGTTACTCCCGCTTTTCCACTCCTCACCTTGTGCGAGAATCAGAGATAATTTTTACATTCTTCAGTGCTGCCAAGTTAATCTTCATTCGCCAACTAAAACGTTATTGCTTACCCTATTAATATTACTAGTAGCTAAGGTATGATCCCACTAACGTTCAATTTCTGGATTGCAATACTTTTAAGTACCACCATTAATTTATAACAGATATTTTTATTTCATACTTAAATTATCGATTATGAGTCATTTAATTTGATAGATTTTGTATATGTATTTGTATATGACAATCTTTGTCTTGTTATCGTGCCGAGCATCAGTTTACGGAAGAATATCGTATGACATTATGGTAACCAATCTAAGAGAAAGCAGCATAAATTTCAGAGAACCCTGTCATAGCTATCTACTACATAATTTCCAAATCTCACTCACTCACTCATTTACTCACATTGATAGCTAATGGATGGAGAATGGTGTCACATGTCAGCCTTCTCTCACAAATCAACAGCGGCTAGAGATATCATTAGATAAAATTCTATGTTATGTCTGCAATTTAATAGCTAAGCAGCTGCTACCGGATTAATTGCCATAATACAGTAACTAAGTTTGCTTATGGTAACATTTCGTAATTAAAAAGGTATCGATAAACTTTACAGCTGAAAAAACGTGAAACTGCTTTCCAGTAAGATGTTGCTAATAAAAGCAACATAAAAAACTTCAAAAACTTAAATTCCTCATAGACTTTGTTGTAACCATGAATGCCAATTGTCATTCCAGCCTAGGCTAAATTTAAATTTAAATAAAACTTTCGCTGATATTGCTGCTTGACACGAGTTTATACATTATGGTTTATTTGCTTTTTACGTGTTTTACTGACCACTTTCGTTAATGGTATTTGTTCGTGTTCACTGTACGAGAGTTATTAGGTTACTTAAAGTGGACATCAGACCCCAAATATGTTACCGAATCAAGTATTCTGGCAAATAATTTCTTCATAGTTGCTCAACTGTTAAATAATCTGTATTAACTTCTCTGACCGTTACAGGCACTATGACCAAAGATTACTTTATGAATGTTGGTCCAGCCTTAATAAAAAACAACATGATGCTTTCTAAACAAAATAGTATTTTTAAAATTTTGCAAAGTGAACCTTAAAGGTCAAATACAGGTCAAGTTTGTATTTAAACAATTATACGATAGCGCGATCGTCCCTGTTTAATACCTCCGTCTATTATTACTTCCGAGTTCTTCAAGTTCAAGATATTTTATTCATCCTAAGGATGAAACACAGGTCAAGTTCGTATTTGATCAGATAAGATCAACACGTAATAATCTTTGACCCTAAGAACTGGAACTATTCTATACCCGTAACATACGCAAAAAAACTGTTTCGGGCTTATACTAGTAGAAAATAATAGCTTAATATTTTAGTAAACTAATATATTCCAATTACTCATAAATTAATGATTAGACGGTAAAGCATGATGAACAGACTTACCTATTGATATTGGCGCCATTTTATACATATCAAACAATGATTTTTTCGTGTACTGCGCAATAAATATTCCCGTATAATATATAGGTAGTGTAGTAAACATGACAGCCACAGTAAATGGGTAAATGAAATAACCTGTCGACAAGAGTTGCAATTAATCTAATTGATATATATATGTAGAGGTGAAGACATAAGTACATTAAAAGAAGACACAGGGGACTGCATCGTGTTATTAAAAGACAGATGACAGAAGAAAACTTGTAAAACCTGAATATTTAGCGTCTTTAACATGTTGCTCGTTGCTTCCCTACATAAAGCGACGAATCATATTTCAGTTCCAGAAAGCATCCTTCTCCAAACAGTATCGATCGCGAATTCAGATCTTTATTTGATACCCATAATGTACCTCCCATAGTATCCAACCATACAAGAGAAAACAAGTGTCAAAGGTTTTGTATCTCAAATCGGTACCCTTATTTTCCATGTTCATCTACTGATTAAACTCATCAGAAGTAGCAGGACTTCGATATCTTCTAGTAGTATCACTCCACTATTTCTACCAACTGATATGAGATCCGAAGATATTTATATTTAATTCCTTCAACATGTTATTCCTCCAATATGATATAAATACACAGAAACTTTATTTTCCAATTTGTGTATCTGAAAAGTGGAATACTTTAAACTTCTGTCTTGATTCCATATTGACGTGTCGACTACATGTTCTATCTAGATCCCTCTCTCTTTAACGTTATTACTCATTGAAACATTGTATGTCATCTGCAAACAACCTAACTTCCGACTGTCAACAAATAACAGAACGTTATTCTTCTTCTACACTTTACAAATATCGAACAAGGCCCTTTCCATATTCACTTCAACCATCTTTCAGGAACCAGTTCGTAAACCGTTTGTCTGAAAAGAATTCTATAAACAAACAACAAGGTGTAATGACTTTATTCCTTTTGTCTGGTATTAATTATTGTATTATTACCGCAGGATCCATGTGATCAGTGCGATATTGGCTGTAATGTTGAATGTTTGTTGTAACCGCGACGCAATAACAATTGCGAATCTTGTTTGCCCTGTACCTTTGTTATAGATTTAAATGTTTTGAATATTGATATTTTTAAAATGAAACAATTAAAGCGGGAATTAATAGCACTATGCCTGCAGGCCCGACTTGATGGTATGTTCACATTTATTTTAACAAATCTATCACAAAAAGGAAAGAATTTAATTCGAAAGGAAGACAGTGGTGAAACCTCCTGTTTAAAAACGAAATACTTTGATGAGATTATAATATTTGTTAAATACATGTTCCATTATCATACCTATGTAGGGTTTTGAGTAGGCTACATTAAAAAATAACCGTCATTAGCTATTGTCACTAGATATGTCACAGTCAGGTGAAAAGTCTGGTCTTTTTTTTGGTTTTCAAACAAGTGTTTGTTTTGAAATTAGATTATTATTTTTTATATAATATTCATTACGGTAACTCAAGTGTAGGCCTACATTCATAGGTTTTCCGTAAGATCCATGTGCTAATTACTTGACTTTCAGTTTTATCCAAACGAACAACTTACCTAAAATTATTTTACTAAATAAACAATTTACTTAAACTTTACCAAGTACGAACGAAGCACTCCCGTATGCGATCCGACTCGATGTGAATGCGATGCTTCATGCTAGTTTGTATTGTACCGAAAGTAACGAGTAACGAAAAGATACGATAGTAACGAAGTTATCCCGTACGCGACGCGACTCGATGTGATGCTTCGTGCTAGCGCCATTTCCTTCCTCCATGGCTAGCGCTCGATTCTACCGAAAGTAACGAGTAACGATTCGAAAGTAACGGGTATTGATTGGTTTAGTAATAAATACATACGAGTACAGAATTTCTCGTTACTTTTACAGCTCTATCTGTGATACCGTCATTAATAGAATAGATTTCCGGTTCTCTTCAAACATCATTGCCTCACTTTTGATATCGCTATGAACAGCTTTTCGTTCTTTTCAAAAATTTCGGCTCACATCTCGTGATTATTACGATTCACTACCGTACGATAAACAGGTAGGGGAGACCGGGGCAAGTTGACGAGCGGGGCAAGATGAAGAATGATTTAATTTAAATTCCCACTTCTATGTAGCAGCACTGTATTCATACTACTAGCTCTCTATACGACTAGGAACTAAAATATAGAGCACTGGCGTCACTCGTGCCGTATTGTTCCTCGCTATACGCTGATCGAGAATTCTCTGTGACGTGTAATTTTCTACATCTCTGAATTAAGACTTCGCAGACTAACAGGTGAAATATTGTTTTATACTTTGTCATACATGAGTAGCTTAAACAATGTGCTTTCATAAAGGCTGTGTATTTGTATCTCATTCTTTTTTAAACTGCCGCAATAATGGAAAGTTTCTAACATTCTCGTTCGGGGCAAGTTGGCTGGGGTAAGTTGACGACCTCGTTATCTTGCCCCAGATGACTTTTGCTGTGTCTGTTTCAGTCTTTGAGTGCCTTTTTTTGTGTTTCGTGTAAGAGTCTTGACTCACATAGTTTCTCTTAAAATTTGGAAGTGCACTACTTTACTTATTCATGACACTTTATGATCCAGATATGGTGAGAACTTATAAAAAGAAGTTCTCCAGAGGCGAATGGGACCGAAATGCTTAGGCTGCTGCAAAAATTGAAGTCAAAGGAGTAAGAAAGTCCTGCTTGGGTGCAGCGAACGTTTACAATATCCCTGAAGCAAAACTACCTCGCCATTTGGAGAAAAGAGATAACGTAAGAATTGAATGTTTGTTTCATACGCACAGGCTCGGGATGTAAGAAATTTAAGTTTTACTAAGAAACTGACGTTTACCTCTTCTGAATTAAAGAAAAAAACCGAGTTGCGACAACATCAAGAAATGCTTCCGAAGAAAGTTTAGTTCAGTGTCCTAGATGTGATGAGATCTATGAAGACCCTCCATCAGAATACTGAATACAGTGTTACATGTGCTTTAAATGGTGGCACGAAGACTGTTCAAACTGCGAAGGAGGGAAATTTGTATGTGACTTCTGTTAATGTATATACAACAATGTATACATATTAATGTATAACAATAAAAATGTATTACAGTTTCATTAAATGTCATCTTGCCCCGTGGTCAAAGTCATCTTGCCCCAGTCCCGGGGCAAGATGACAGATTTGCATTTACTTTCTAAAATTAATAAAAAAGTCTTTGATAATATGAAAATAAAGTTATATATAATTACCAACATTGCAATAAAAGACCAGTCTAATAATATTTGCAATAAAAAAATATTTTCTTCAAAAAATGAATTTATTAAAAATGTTTAATCGTTAACATCGTCAAGTTGCCCCGGTCTCCCCTACAGACATCACTTTATAAAACTTCATTCGAATATCTTTCTTCGTTATTTTCCTGAGAGTTCTGTGAATAACTGATAACGGACTAACTGATATTTGTGAAGTCTGTTTTACACGTTATGATAGTAGCTCGCAAATCAACAGCGACCAGAGATGTTATTATTAGTTTTAGTCGTATTGCGTTCTTTCCCATAAATGCCATAACTTTATTCTTGAGTGATATTCTAAGTTTATATTCCTTGAATATCTCGTTTAAATGGTTTGAAGATAGTTGAAGAATTTTTTCACAGTTCTCTATTGTAATTGAGCTAATACCAGGGTTACCATTTCTTTACCATTAGCACACATGATCGCCTGTGCATATACATAATATTGCAACATGCCATTATTGAAAATCTGAAATAGTTTTTCACATTTATGTTCGAATGTAGAGGTACATCTAGAATCTCCAATCTAACCCAAAGCTGCAAGGAATCAAAAACAAACCCCTAAAGTTTGTAGTGGGGATTGTGTGTGTCTTTTACTTTCATTATGGAGGTGGCGATCTTTCTGTGCAGCTTGTAGACTGGTTAGACATTGACCTTACGAAACAGTTTCCCAATGCGATCAGTGTCGCCTCTATGTTGAATTCGTTAGCCCTGAAAGTGTTCTAGTATCTCCAGTTCAGTGGTCAAACTTCCTGGGCAACACATTCTCAAAGCACTAATACGGAAGGTTATAAGCACACCTCTCTTTGGCGCCGGTTGGTAGTGCGACGCAGCATACAGATACCTATTTGTATACATTTTTTTAACGAGAGACTGAATGCCTTAATAAATATACTGTCAATGCGCGTGTTCCATTTAACGGACGAGTATGTTGGCATCCTTCCTCTATTGGCCCTGTAACCGGTATTTCTCTTGGCCTCCAATTTTGATTGGACGGGTGCAAAAGCTTGACGAAGAAAATTTCCTATTTACTTGAGGAACTCAGAATTTGTCCCATCTGCCTTAACGGCTGTTCTGTTCTAAATATGTTTCAAAATTTTTTCATTGCTGATATATATATATGACAAATTATCTCCTGCGCGAAAAGCTATCACGCTACCGTCCGCGCAACACATACAATACTATGAAAACATTTCTCGCACTTTTCTTGGAATTGGCTGAATAGTGCACTTTTATACTTTAACACATGTATTTATCATATACAGGCTACCTCCACACAAAGCCTACTCCCAAGCTGAAATTGACAGGCAGGACCCTCTCTTGTAAGTGAAGATTCAGAGTTTCAATTCCTCTCCCGCTCCCCAATTATCAACTCTTGTCAATTTCAACCAAAATATGTTCATAGGTAATTAATTATTATTATTATTATTACTCCGCGATTCACTAAAAGTGTGTGGCGGAGGGTGCATTGCACCTATCAAAAGGGTGATAGTTTGGAAGGGATATACGGGGTATGGCAGTCGTTATCCTACCTTAAACCACTATGCTATTTTATTTTATTTTTAAACTTTTTCTTTCCTGTCAGACATTTCTGATATTACAGTACATCAAGTTTTCCATCAGCATGTGGAATACTAAGTTCAAAATAGTTAGTTTGTTGACATTAACCCTATTGTCTAGCGTCATTTATGAACCGGTGTTACAGTGGCACATTTACAACTTGTGTGGTGAAATAACGTATCGCCAGACTCAACATAGTTTACATTTTTAGGTGTGGTATAATATCATATCCAATTATGAGGGGAGACAAATCTGTGGCAATATTAATAATGCCATTTTCACTTTTATTTTTAACTTGCCTGGCTCCTTCCTAATATGACCCAGGATCGATTTATAATTTCTTACTCTATTCCTGTTGTGCGTCAAAGAAGTAGCTTAATGTTTCTGTCTTTTCATTTTTCCGAAATCTTCTTTCCCAGCACTATCCAATTAGTTTGAATATCCCCCTTAACCTTAGTTTCCTAAAACAAACATAGGAATTTCTAATTACATCACTCAGTTTACTCCTCCAATTACAATACTCTTCATGATCGCATCTTCCATTTTCCTGTTTGCTGATATTTATTGCTTGTTTAGTAGTTTCATATGTTGTCTATTGCCTTACAGTTTTCTTACTTTACCAGCCATCTTTCTGTAAACGTCTTCAATATCTTTATTTCTTGTTTTGGGATAAGCATTTTTCCTCCGATTCTTATTATCTCTTTAAGTGCCCTATTTTTCTCTGCATTGCATTGGTAGTATAGTTCACACATTGAACCTATCCTTGCATATATTTTCAATCACATCACTTGTTTCTTCTTATTTCTATTTGTAATACTGTTTTAAGCCATCTCGCATCCATCCCAACTGCAATCTATTTATATCCTTAATAACCTGAGATTCCATAAACTTCAGATCATATTAGGAACATATCCATTATATTTTGCTGCCTTGTGTTTTGTTCAGCCACTTTTGTAGTTTCCCTCACTAAGGAGTTTGTAAACTCCTGATCCCTTTTATCGTTTCAATGATTTCATATATTTCTTCGATATGAATATTTCTCTCCGTGCATTTATAATCAGTGTCCTTTTGGTCTTCGACTGTTATCCACAGAGTAGCACCATATAACATAGAAAATAAAAGGTAGAGCTACAACCGTCGTTATTTTCGTGGGTGTTTTGTGTTGGAACTCACTTTATTTACATGCAATATTTCATTATTCTCTTTTGTTATATCTTGATATATGTTCACAAATTGTACATATATTGTTATTTTTCTTTATTTTAACATTCTTAAACGTTTACAACGTTTACAGTGTATCACTTTGAGCAATTCTTGTCTTAATCTGCAAAACCAACTCCACTCTGTGCTTGATGGCCGTTTTGGACTATTTTGCACTCATTCAGACACAATTTTTTACCTTTTCTTTTCTTAAACCTCGGCAACTTAAAAAACTAGTAAAACAAACTTTTACAAATTTCGCTCCACAGTTCTCATTTGTATATCCATTTATAACGAGTAGCCTAATACACAATCATAAGCTACTAAATGAGGTATACAAAGTACAAAATAGCTGTTATGGAATATCTTTGACAAGAGGTCACCGGAAATACGAGAAATTCTGGTTTAAATGAAACAATGATGGAACTTATTCTCTCTATAACCATAAGACAGCCTCAGCTTTACTTTAAGCGGTTTTGGAGCTATAGAAATCTTTTATAAGAATATTTCGTTACACAACCCTTTTCTCCATAGTGCACACCTCTCCCTCACCCCCACTCTTAAAAGTATAAAGACGTTCAAGTTATTCATGTCGTATAAAGTCGCCCTGTCCCAACCGCATCATAATTGCAGCTATAGATAACAATTAAGAATCCTCTTCTCCATTCCATTTTTGTGTTACGATGTCTAATGCAACACAGTCTACTAATGGAGTCCGTAAGTTCCCATGGGTCGCGTAATAAGTTGGGTCTGTAGTATTTTTGAAATATACTGATGGATACGCGGTGCTATGACAGTGTTACTCAGATAACTTCTAAAATGTTTTGATTCTGCAGAAAGTTCTTCCAAAATTCGGTCACCTATTCAAAAAGACTGAGATTTTCTGAACAGTTCTCGTAATAAATGATGCGAGGATGGTCAAATAACAAAACAAAAAAAACGTTACACTGAGATTAAAATAATACAGTTTATCGGAATCGATCCTACATGAAGAAGCAAGTAAGTTTCTATCGTGTATTAAAATTACAATAGTCATTCCATGTAAAAGTTCCAAAATATAACCCCCCCCCCCCTTCGAATTTAATGATACAAATTAAGTAATAGTTTTACTCACACCTTGAGGTTTCTTTAAGTCCAGAAAAAAAGAAATCTCTTAAATATGTCCAAGATGTAAACGAAATTTTCTATCACCGAAACTGTTTCACCAGAAAATTTTCAAAGTCCCGAAGTTACCAGAATATATCTCGCGCTAGGGACACACGTTCAGCCTATAATGTTCAAGATCAGCTGGTCGACTGCCTGGAGGGGAGGAGGATTCTCCCGAATACAGACTCACCCCCGAGAAGGGTACTTTCGGTATATACCTCCAATATATTCCAGAATGTTCTAGGAAAATTGTATTGCCTCGTCAATTTCCTGTAGGAAACACTGACAAACCACTTGGTTGGCTGTTAGAATTTTCAATTTTCTCAAACATACTACATTTTCATCAATTCTTTTAACGTAGAAAAGTTGCATTTAAATTGTAATTTTAACTGGTATATGCCTTTCTTCTATACTAAACGATATTTAAGAGTTATTACCGAATGTATCTGGTCCTTTCTGCATATGGTTGTCACTTTGTGACATAACAATGATAGTTTGTTAAATTAATATATACGCATAATATGTAGAAGGCAACGGGAAACCACTGCATTAAAGACCCAAAGGGTATCCCGAGGACATGAAATCCTCTCAAATTATATATATCATGATGGCTTCTTCCTGGGTAAAATACTCCGGAGGTAAAATAGTCCCCCAATCGGATCTCCGGGTGGGGACTACTCAGGGAGGAGTCATCAGAATGGATAGAAACATTCTACGAGTCGGAGCGTGGAATGTTAGAAGTCTGAATAGGGCAGGTAGGTTAGAAAACTTGAAAAGGGAGATGGAACAACTTAAGTTAGATGTTGTTGGGATTAGTAAGATTCAATGGAAGGAGGCACAGGATTTCTGGTCTGGGAAACACAGGATAATTAGAACACAAGCTGTCAATGGAGTCACTGGTGTAGGATATGTAATGAACAAGAAAGTAGGGAAATGGGTGAGTTATTATGAACAGTTTAGTGACAGGATTATTTTGATGAGGTTAGAAACTAAGCCCGTCCCAACCACATTAGTACAAGTGTATATGCCAAAGTCACAGGAAGATGACGAACAAATAGAAAAAAATATACGCTGAAATTGAAGAATTAATCTAATATGTGAAGGGGAAGGAAAATCTAATAATCATGGGTGATTGGAATGCAATAGAGGGAGAAGGAAAAGAGGGGAATACTGTAGGAAGTTTTGGTCTAGGAGAAAGAAATGAGCGAGGAAGCAGGTTGCTAGAATTTTGTGAAAGATATAAACTAGTCGTGGCAAACACACTGTTTAAGAACCATTCAAGAAGAATATACACCTGGAAACGTCCTGGGGATACAGGCAGATATCAGCTAGATTATATCATGGTCAAACAGTGATTCAGGAATCAAATTCTAGACTGTAAAGCGTACCCAGGAGCAGACATAGACTCTGAGCCATAATTTGATAATAATGAAGTGCAGGCTGAAATTTAAGCAAATAAGGAAGCAGTATAAGCAGAACAGACTGGAAGTGAATAAACTGAAACAATCTGGCACGAGAGAAAAATTTGCAAAAATGGTAGACTTGGGTCTAAGAAGTAACTCTGAAAGGAGCTCAGCCGAGGACGAATGGAATGCATTAAAGACCGAAATAATGAAAGCTGGTAAAGAAACATTAGGCTTTATGGAAGAAGCTGCACAAAAACCTTGGATCACAGAAGAAATTTTGGAGCTGATGGATCAGAGGAGAAGATACAAAAATACTCAAGATGAAGCAGGAAGAGAGCAGTACAGGCAATTTAGAAATCAAATAAATAGGAAATGCATAACTAGCAAAAGAAAAATGGCTACAAGAAAAGTGTGAAAAGTAGAAAATGAAATGGTCGTAGGTAAAGTAGATGTTGCATATAGAAAGATCAAACAGAATTTTGGAGAAATGAAGAAAAGAGTTATGAACATTAAAGCTGCTGATGGGAAAGCTCTTTTAAGCTCAGAATATAGAGCTAACCGAAGGAAAGAATATATTGAGAAACTGTATGTTGGGGACGACTTGAACAATTGTGTAATGGAAAAGGGAGGCGATGTCGACATTGAGGACAGAATTTAATAAAGCTTTGAATGACTTGAAAGCAAATAAGATAGCTGGAATTGATGAGATCCCTGCAGAACTTCTTAAATCCCTAGGAGAAGAAGGAATCGAAAGATTATTCAAGCCGATATCAAAAAGTTATGAAACAGGAGAAATTCCAAATGATTTTAATGAAAATATCATCTTCACACTTCCAAAGAAAGCACAAGCAGACAAATGTGAGAATTATCGCACCATTAGTCTAACAATACATGCTTCAAAATTACTGACGAGAATAATATACAGAAGGATGGAAAGGGAAGTAGAAGAGATAGTAGGTGAAGATCAGTCTGGGCTTAGCAAAAATAGCGGTACAAGGGAAGCAATTCTGTCTTTAAGATTAATACTTGAAGGGCAGATCAAGAAAAAGAAAGATACTTTTATGGAATTTGTTGATTTAGAACAAGCTTTTGATAATGTTAGGTGGGACAAGATGTTCAAAATTTTAAAGAAGTCAGGTCTAAAGTATCGAGATAGAAGAATACTCTATAAACTATATAAGAATCAAGTGGCTATAATAAAAGTGGAGAATCACGAGAGACATGTATCAGTTAAAAAGGGTGTGAGACAAGGTTGTAGTCTATCCCCGTTAATATTCAACTTGTATGTAGAAGAAGCAATGAAGAAAGTCAAAGAAAAATTTCAATGTGGCATAAGTTTTCAGGGAGAAAAAATCAGTATGCTACGATTTGCTGATGACATTGTCTTGTTAGCAGAGAGGGCTGAGGATATTGAGAAGTTACTGAATGGCATGAACAAACTACTGAAGGAAGATTTTGGACTGAATATAAATCAAAGCAAGACAAAAGTGATGAAATGTAGCAGAATTGATACCAATACTAGTAGATTAAATATAAAAATAGGAATTACAACCTATGGCCGAAGCAGGAATAATGTTAAAAGCATAATAGCAGTAGGAAAAAGAGCCTTCATGAAAAAGAGAAACCTTATAATTTCAAATATTGATCGAGGAATTAGAAAGAACTTTTTTAAACTCCTTGTGTGGAGCACAGCTCTTTATGGTAGCGAAACATGGACTCTAGGAATATCGAAAATGAAGGAAAATTGAAGCATTTGAAACGTGGTGCTACAGAAGAATGCTGAAAATTAAGTGGACAGACAAAATAAGAAATAAACGAGTTTTGGAAATGATGGGTGAAAAAGAAGTTTGTGGAAGAAGCTTACAGAAAGAAGAGACAGGATGACAGGTCATATTTTGAGACATGCTTGATTGGTTAATTTGTTAGTGGAGGGAACAGTCGAGGGTAAGAACTGTAGAGGAAGACAGAGATTAGAATATATGAAGCAGATAATTGAGGACGTGGGCTGTAAGGGGTATGTAGAAATGAAGAGGTTAGCACAGGATAGGAAGGGATGGAGGATTGCATCAAACCAGTCGAAAGACTGATGACAGCAAAAAAAAAAAAAAAAAAAATCCACCTAAAAAAAATTAGCATAATAATAATAGTTTTCCATATCCAATTATATTTGGATTCTTAAGTAAAAATACAGTTGAACATCGATTACTCCTAGAGAAAAGAGGAAAGTTCGGGTTGTCATGGGTGGTGCGAAAATACTGAGAGGGACGTGTTTCAAGGAAGTTAACAGTCACTTCTACGAAAAAAGAATTTTGCTTTCTTGGATAAGATACCTCTCTCAAGTAGTTCGGTAAGGGGGGGGGGGGGAAAGAAGGATGATATTAATGTATGAACTTGTTTAAATATAAAAGATTGCAGTCTTTACTTTTGGGACAATTCAGTTTCGAAATGAATTGAACGAGTCATGTATCTCCTGGCAGCCGACAACCTCAGACATAAATAACGTCTAAAGAAATACGACAAAGCCTTTAAACCCTACAACACCTTTGCATAAAATTACTTATCATCATTTGCATTTTATATTTTTAAATGAGACTTTTACCATTATTCCCATTTTAAAATCCTATACCTTTTAGTTAATACTCCCTTATAGAATCTCTTTAATTTAGAATCATTTATTTCAGCTCTCAGTTATGCACATTTTTAAAGTCTTTTTACTATGAGAAAATTTATAAAACTTTTAATTGTTATGGTTTTATTATTCTCTGAATTTTTTTCTGTATTTACAACGAAAACTTATTTTATTTCGTATAATTATTACCAAAGAGTTATATTAAACTTTCGATTTTGGCTGTTAGACAATTTCTAATATCTTTATGTTCTGCGTTGAAGTTTCGTTTGCTGCATTATGTGCTTAATATTTTTTAATTATCTACTGGAATACATGTTGTTTTATTTAATATAGAGAGTTCCGTTGATTGTTTTTGTCCGCTTAATCGATTTACGTCCACAGGACAGCCCTTGTCTTTAAATATTATTTAATAATTTCCCACTATTAACGATATTTTCCACATATAAAGTCCATATCAAAACGATTGTATGTATGTTTTGAAAGTTATGTACATCTCGGCATCAAGATTTTAGTTATACTGCAATATTCGATACCGGCCAGACTTTAACCCTTGTATAACCTGTTGCACAACTAAGTTATAACAGTCGGTGCTGTGTTGTCGCAGTGGTAGATTCGCTGTGACATCTCACCTGCTGTAGGCAGCGGAGGTTGCTGCCGAAACGTTGTGGACAGAAGAACTAATCCGGCAGAATACACCCATACAGCCATACACCGGGAAAAACTTAAGTCTCACATATGATTATGTATTTAAAGAAACAGCTGAAGGTCTTTCTAATTGATACGATATACATGACTGTCCAAAGTAGTTTTTGTGACGCATGACTTGGTTTAACAATGCTTAATCAAGGCGACGCAGGACCTGTACAAGGTACTCTTTACCTATGTCCATACTTTCCTTAAGTCATATTTAATGCTATAATCAAGATCTCTTTGCTTTTTATTTCATCCACCCCTCCCTACACCCCTCCCCCACAGCAAAAACGATCCTATAAGATCTATTTTACTCTTTATATTCTGCTTTGAAATTCGCATAATTCTCTCCAATTATACATCATCGCACGATGTAAAACACTGCCAATAATTTGGTCGTTCAAGTACAGTGGTACTTTTTCATTGTGTTTTTTTATTTAACCTTAGATATAGCAAATAATAAGGGTTATGCTACTTTCTTTCATTGAAAAAGTGTAACACTTCATAAATTTCTTTTCGTTTTAATGTTTTCAGGAAATGTTTTGGAAATTTGAATAAATAAAAGTCTTACCGCCACCATACTTAATTACATGTTCTGTTGTTTGTACAATAGTTGAAGTTCCTATTGTGCCAATAGTAAGATATTTTAAGTATTCAAATCTTGTTGATAGCTTGAACGTCCCTTCTTCTTGCAACTGAAACAAATTTGAGGTATGAAATATAATATCCTTATTACAAAAATAAACAAGGAATTAATAGCAGAATAGAAGGAAGCTAAATATAGTTTATGTAGAATATTATAGTTGCAGGCGGAGTGCTGAAAGACGCATGTATAAATTTCTATGGCTATATTAAAAAAACTTAGTTGGAGGGAAGTTATTCAGACAGTTATAAATAAGTCACTGAGGATTTCAAAAAAGACAGAGATATAAAGTACCGGGTTTGATGCAACCATTAGGGACTATATTTCAGGAATGGGAGGGCGTAAATCATAGAACGAGCCAGTGGTGGACCTATGAATTTTCTGAGCCGGGGAAAAAATTTGAGATTGCCGTCCCTTCAAACGTGAATTTGCCGCCAGGCGCAATATAGAGCTTGTTCTTCGATTTAGCAGCCCCCTGATAGTTGCCACTCGAAGCAGTAGAGCTAAAAAAAATATCGCCGCCACACGAACTTGTAGTTTAAGTCCTTCAAACATGATTTTGCCGCCCCCTGAAGTTTCCGCCCGGGGCAAGCACCTCGGTTTGACCTCCCTTAAACCCGACACTGGAACGAGCTTCTCGGCATGAGGAAACTAAAAAATTAGACTTTATCCTGAGGATATATTGAAGGAACTAAGAAACCAAAAAAGCATAAAGCGACTGGTGTAGATACTATTATTACAGATGTCTGAAAGATAGCAAGATAAGACAGAGTCCCTTATCTTGAGATGTTAGTTAGACTGAGTCTGCATACTTGTTGCCCAAGCAGAGACCTAGAAAAGTAGGATAGTTTTACCGGTCCATAAAGGAGTGGCAATGGTCGAAAATTACAGGATGATCAGTTTGATATCAGTGGTAAGTAATGGGGAGATTGATATGAAACTGCGTTACATACGTCTGTGAGGAAAGAGACATGTTTTCAAATCGACAACATGTCTTTAAGAAAGTATATTCATACGAATAATGTTAGTGGGCTATATTCAAGAAATTTCGGATGAAATGACAAGGAAGGATAAATTGTTAATGCGTCACTAGATCGTTCTAAGGCATTTGACAAAGTGAGGCATTAAAATGAGGTAAATAAGGTGAAAAAGTGTTTTAGTGAGTAGAAGAATTCTTAGATGGTAGAAAGCAATGAGAGAGGGTGGGAAATGAATTATGGAAAGAAGTGAAAATGGGAGTGCCACAGAGCAGTATATTTGGACCATTGCTATTTATTATTCTACTTAATGATTGTGTTAATGGTTTACAGTCAGAAGTTGGGTTGTTTGCAGATCACATTATGTTATATAATAGGATATGAAGGGCTTTAAATATGCTGGAAACACGCATTTGGCTTCAAAAGCATTTATTTTGGATGAAAGAAACAGACAAAAAAAATACATAAACAAAAAAACTATTGAACAAAATGTAGTAGAGAGCAGTTTAGCACAGAGTATTAACAGTAAATGTTTATACCTTGGCCACAGAACACAAACTATACTGCAAGAGAGATATTATTAGTTATTGAAGACGAGTAATTCTAATTTAATGATTTCAAACAAATCTTATTTTAACAGCATCAAAATGAGCGAAGACTGTGAACAACTGAGGGGTGATCTGGACAGATATATAGCTGGTAGGTCAACATGGGATGAAGATAAACGACAAGAACAGTCAGCTTATTAGGTAAACGCATAAAAAATAACGGTTAATTATGACTAAAGGGTGGATAAACTTGAAATGTAAATATCTTGGCATATCATTTGATAATAATCTCAATTGGACAGAACACATTTAGGAGGTAGTAAGAAAAAGTAACAAAATCCTTCATTTATTGGAGACAGTGATGACGGAGTGTATCAGAGAATGTGGGAGGTGGGGTATTAAAAATTGTTCAGTCGATTGCTTGAATATGATGGTAAAGTATGGAACCACATTTTGGATATCAAATACAGTAATTGGAGGGGGTAAAAAGAAGGGATGATACATTTGTCTATAGAAATTACTGCGAATATCATCACTAACGGATATGATAAAGGAGCTGGAATAGTATTAATTGGAAGACAACAGGAAGGTGAGAGAGTGCTGGGAAAGTAGAAGGCGTATATTCGTGATGAAGCGTGGAAAGACATTGGTGAAAGAATTAAGTATGGCGGGAAAAGATAATAATGATCACAAGTCTAGCACTCGATTTCAGGCATAAGGGTGTGGGATAAATTACCAAGGAAAGTGAAGAATAACTCACCAAAAACGTCGCAAGAATTTAAAATTAAAAATTAATACAGGAGAAATTAAGCGGATGCAAAAAAGGGGTAAAATGTGTGTCTAGAAAAATTGCCACAGGAACTTGCACTCCAACGCAATGAAATTAAATTAATTAATGAAAAATAGTACAGTGTAAATTCTAAAATCTTTTAGTTTATGTTTCTTGTGGCTATTATATTGTTGTTATGTGTTCTGACTAAGAACATGCTTACCCGCTTTTCTATTTCAAATCTCCGAGCAGCATGACGTCGAGTTTCTATATCTACAGGCATGTTTCCGCTATTGTCGTCTTACGTTTTATTAAGGGTCCCCAGTCTGTCCTGACACCTGAAACACAAAATCATTCAAGCCTGCTGTAAGTGTAGTTAGGATGGACATATTATAGGCAAGCAAAAGTAAATCGCCATTAGAGAAACAAAATTTTCAAGGAATCAAATTATTCCTTACATTTTATGATGGTCTTGATCACTTTGGCTTTCAAATGCGACGTAAATGATAACTAAACCATTAATATTGACAAGGAGTAAAGGTTTGGAATAAATTATCGCGTAAAACCATGAATAATCTACCAAAAAAGGCTGAAGGAATTTAAAATTAAAATGCAAAAATAGGCGGGTTCCCGTTGGAGCATGCCCTCCACCGCAATTAAGTTAAATTAATTACAGTCATTGCAAGATAATATTAATACAGAACTTCCGAATGTCAGATTAATATAAACTTTACCGCTGTTACTTTTAGACAGCCATAAGTTGCGGATAATTTCAGCCACCGTTGCCCAATTTCAGTGGAGTTACTATAAAATCTCTGGGCTCCACGTTAATACGTCGGATCCTACAAAAATTTTCCTATCGATCTGAAATTTGGTACACACATTCCTTAGGCAATAATATTTGACTATGAGGAAATGAAGTAAATTCACTCGAAATTGGGTAGATTTATTCTCGTGTCAAAAACATCAAAATACACAGTTAAATACATTTTGTAAATCAACAACTTTAAACACACTTGGCCCAGTACTTCGCAACCTCAATCGCATTGTGTGTTGCTTGAAACAGGTCTTCGTTGTTGCAGGATGATGGGCACATAGGGCACTCGAGCATATGATTAATAGTTTGGTCTTCTCCACATTCGCATTTAATACTGGTAGTATCAGTATAACCCCATCTCATTAGGTTTTCCTTGGACCTGCCCACTCCTGTTCGAAATCGATTTAAAGACCACCAGACGTTCCAGTTAAGGATTGCATCCCGCAGTGTTTTCAATCCCGCGGGATCCGCGCGGTATTTGCGCCAATCCCGCGGGATCCCCCGGGATCCGTGCGGGATTGGTACAAACAGTTTTTTAACGCATATATTTAAAACATTGTTGCTTAAAACTTTAATAAATTGAATAATGATTAAATTAATAAATATTAACAATATTTTTATTGGCAAAATAAGTGTATTTTGAGGTTTTACATTTTTGTTTTTTAATCTAAACCAATTTTTAAATAAATAATGAAAATGGAAAATATTGAGTCTTAGGTCATATTATGTGCCTTATAATACATAACATAAGTTTAAAAATATGGTTTGCTTAATTTCCAAGTTACCAGAGGATTTTTTTTAAAAATATTTCTAAATAAACGTTTCATAACACACAGAAAAGCATTCCATTTCACAAAGTGAAGTGAATATACTCTGTAAAGTGTAGACTTGGCTCAGAACAAGATCTCATAACTTTTTGTCATTGCACAAGCACGAGACTTGGCCTTTTTTTTGCGTGATTCATAATTATATCTCCTGATTCCTTGATTGATATTACAGTTGATTCAATGTTATTAAAAGAAACTACTCACCAACACGTAAACTGTTACTTATGTGGCGTAACGACGTTTTTAGAATGGAAATTATTATTTTTTAGTTAGAAAGGAGACTTTCTCGGCGAATGATTTCAGTGAAGTCCTCATAGGTTGTATCTCCGGGTTTAATTGCAAACACACGAAATTACACACGTGAGGAAGACGACGGAGGCAGCCGTCGAAGTATGGTGTTCCTACAACACAATTCGTCGATACACCCGTGAAAATTTCATTATAACTTTTTTACCTTTATTCGAAATAATAACAAGGAGAAGAGGGATTAATCGAAAGCCTGAGCGGCATATGTAAGCAGGCGGCTTTCGTCAAAGAAACGCATTGAGGCAGCGGCCAAAACAACAATAAGTCAAAGGATATACGATTTCTTTTTGATAGCTGTTAAATAAAATAGGTACGCGATCGTTAAAATTACGATAACATTAGTTTCATATCACCGAATAATCAAATTTTCAGCCGCAAATTAGGAAATTGTCACAATTACTTTATCTGCAAATACAGGAAATGGGAATAATGAAACCGTGAATAAAAAACTGTAACCGTGTAGTTCAGATAACGTGTGCGATACTTAAAAATAATTATATAGTTACAAAATCGTACTAAATACGCAACATAACTCAAATTACAGAAATGTGTTCTCAAAACAAACGTAAGTTTTGATGATTACGTTAAAGTGTATTTATTTACTTAAGAATGACGAAGGTTTACAAAAACAAACGCTTGCTGACATGAGTCAAATTCCAACCGCTCTGGTACAGGCAAACAGTGAAAAATATCCGACAGAGACCGAGTGGGGCAGCGAGTCACGCAGACTGACACGCGTTTCCGCCGGATTTTGCGGATTGCGTATCCGATTAATTTTGTGCCGGATCCGCCAGACTGTCTAATAATGCGGGATCCCGCGGGATTGCGGGATCCCGCTTTGCTGGATTGCAATCCCTAGTTCCAGTCTTCTTCATGACCAGGTGGCAAGCGCTCTGCAACTGTCAGTGGTCCCGAGATGTTGGGAACCCTCATTTTCCATAACTGTACTCTTGCCTTTTCAGGTGACCCAATTAGTTCCCGTGATGTTCTGAGGAAGCTTTTCCTGGATTTGAGTCTCTGGGTTGGTGGTGTATGGCCGTGCAATGGATGAGCGCTTTCATTGGGTAGATGCATACATGTTATTACGCAAGAAATACACGTTATTACATGTTGATATTTATTCTGCGTATTTCTTACTCCAGGCTGCATTTCAACCTAACCAAATTGCTATTAGCAAAAAATTAAAACTAACTTAATTGCTCTGTATCAAATATCGGTTACGGTAGACGCCATGTTTCATCCTGGAAGGTAGGCTGCCATGCAACATATCTTAGCAAGAAATCCAATATGTAAGCTATGTACAGAGAAATTGTAAATGTTAAAGATTTTCCACTTATTAAGTATCTGCAAGTTGCATGTCCAAAGCAGTTTTTATCCAACAATGAAGACCTTTTTTTTTTTTTTTTTTTTTTTTTTTTTTTTTTTTTTTTTTTTTTTTTTTTTTAAATGGCATTCGGCTACTGGGCCATACAGCCAGCTCAATGTGATTTGTTGCTATCAAGTATTGACACAAGGACACTACAACACGGACAAGACATTCACAGACACAACACTAAACAACCATGCCCTCGGCCGGACTCGAACCGGCGACCTACGCTACCGAGGCCGGCACAATGAAGACTTAAAAACATGAGGAATAAACGTGTTCCCAGTCTCTGAAAGGCAGTTCTATCATTACCGTGGCGTCACAATCTGATGATGAATTCTTGTAGAACTCGACGAAACAAATCGAAAATGAAGAATAAAATTTTTAGCTATCTGGCTTGGTTTTCGAGATATAGAATGTTAAAAACCAGTTATAGGTAGAGTTCATTGTGCTTTTGGTGACATTTCTTCTGGTTCAGGCCGAATTTCAACCTAACAACAACCACTAGGAACAAAATAAAACACCTATATTGCATTTCCTCTGTGTAAATATAGTGGTTTTGGTGATTTTTTTTTCTGGTCCAGTCCTTATCTCACCCTAACCTTAAATATCTCCAGAACTAAGCAAGATATGTATATAAAAAAAATATTATTTATTTTCGATTTGTCTCTTCGAGTTACATACGAATTCATCATCATATTTGATTATGGCAAAATTTTTCTTCTGGTCCATGCCGCATTTCAACCTAACCTCGTCAATTTTGAGGGCTAAGCCAGATTTCAATTTTTTTTATTTTTTACTTTCAATTTGTCTCGTCAAGTTACATACGAATCCATCATCAAATTGCGGCGCTACGGTTATCGTAGAATCCCCAAGTTACATACGAATTCATCATTAAATTTTGCTAAGATTAAATTTTTCTCCTGGTCCAGGCCGTATTTCAACATAACCACGTCCCTTTTGAGGTACAATATCTCTAGAACTAAGCGAGATACCATGGTATAGGCCCTATTCGTGTGAGGTATTATGTCAGCCTGGGACCATTAAAGAAAAATTAACTTAATCGTGATGAGGGAATAACTTGCTGGAAAAAATAAATATATCATTATGTGTAGAGTGGTGTCAGCTCTGGACCAACTGCGCAAAAATTAACAGCAAGGTCTAAGGTTCATTACACCCTAACCACACAGAATGTTGCAGTGAGCTAAGTGAGCAAGTCAATGATATCTGTGAATTGGGACGCTATTTGCTTGCTTGTTCGCTGCATCGTGGTGGCGGTCATGTCGACAGAGCCCTCTTTTGCCCTCTGTCAGTTCATTAACCAGTCAACAATTAATTAAAAAAACGCGGACTAGTAAAAAAGGCGCAGCTACTAAGCAACACACATCAATTGACAAAAATACAAAAAAAAAAAAAAACATAATAATACGGAATAGGATTACGGATACGAAATGACAATCCCTGTTTCGTCACTACTAATTGTTATTTACTTACTAAAATTATCCCTCAACTTTCTAACTGATTTTAAAAAAAAATTTATACCTTTTAAAGTTTTCTTGGAATCCACAGCAACTTCCCAGATATGTGTAGCTAGCTAGTTACCAACACAAAAAATCGATGCAGAGATAATTATCCCGTTTCACATAGAAACAACGTACTATCTATATTAAAATTAGAAAAAAATGTTCTTTAGATTTTAAATAGGCTGTAATTTTTGTATATGTGTATAAAGAGTCTCGTAATACTTACTATCGGTACACATTAATCTCTTGTCATCTTAATTCTTGATTTTATAAACATGTATGTATTTATTTGAGAAATAGTGTACTTGATATAAGATTCTTGATTTATGTATACTGTAAAATGACTTGTTTACCAGTATAGAGCTTTATTTATTTGTACAATGTATTGATTATCCGTATAAATAGCTGATGGCTGTATAGTGCCATTTGGCGCTTCCGGCCAAATAAAAATCAAATATCTGTATCTGAAGTTACAAGTTGGTGCAAGGTTATTATCGTTGGTGAGGAAGTAAAATGAAAATCTTAATTATTATTATTTTTTTAAAAATTTTTATGCATTGTGCACACATACAAGTCACGTGTATCATTTTTCAACAGTCGGAAGTCACTTGGGGCAAGGTCGGGCGAGTATAGTAGATGAGGCAGACATTCAAACCGCATGTTTGTAACCGTTGTACGAGCCATGTGGGGCCGTGCATTATCATGTTGCAGAAGAACACCTGTCGATACCAATCCAGGTCGCTTTGTTCTAATGACAGGCCGAAGATGATTTTTGAGGAGGTCTTTGTATGTGTTACTGGTAACAGTGGCCCCTCGCGGCGGGTAGTGCTCCAAGATGATGACTTTTTCGTCCCAAAAGAGGGTCAACACAGTCTTTCCTGCGGATGGCTGTGTTCGAAACTTCTTTGGTTTTGGTGATTTCGAATGGCGCCATTCTTAGCTCCATCTCTTCGTTCCAGGCTACTGGTATTGGACTCAAGTTTTGTCTTCGGTGACGATTCGTGAAAGGAAGGCATTACCGTCACGTTCCAGGCACCGCAGAAGTTCTTCACACGCATCAACACGCTGCGCTACTTCAATTCCAGTCAGCTGCCGTGGCACCTATCGCGCAGACACGTTATGAAACCTGAGCACATCATGCATAATGTGATGTGCTAAACCATGACTAATATCTACAGCTGTCACTATGTCATCCAATGTCACTCGGCGTTTTCCAATACGATGGCTTAACCAGTAGTGTAGCTAGTTTAACAAGGGCGCAGATGCAAAAAACATATTTTTAGCCCTCAGGCGAGATGGGCGACCTTTTCTTATTTGGCTCTACCAAGTCTTGTGAGGTTTGCTGGCAGGGATTTCCTGAGCTTTGGGGGGCCTCTTGAGCTGAGTTTGGGGGCCCCATGAGCGGCGCTTGGGGGCCCCGGTGCACGACAGTGTCTCGCCCTGGCTTCAACTGTTGCTGTGATCTCGGGAGTCACGACACGATGTGTCTTGCCAGGGCGCGGAGCATCAGCTACAGACGTCACACCATTTGCGAACTTCCCACACCATTCATACACTTGCTGCTGTAACAAACAGGCATACCCGTACTTTACCTTCATTCTACGATAAATGACTATAGGTTTTACACCTTCACTTTGCAAAAATCTAATCACCGACCGCAGGGCCGGATTAAGACAGCGCGGGGCCCGTAGCAAATGTGAAGAAGAGGCCCTTGATTTTTGCCGTAAAACTGTAGAGCTAAAAAATACCGTCTCGCGTCTCCTAGAGGCCCCGCCCATAGGCGGGGCCTCTAGGAGACGCGAGACCCCCCAGAAGGCGCGAGGCTCGTAGCATTTTTGCTACCTCCTGCTACGCAGGCCCGCCGTAAGCGGGCGTGCAACGCGTGCGCCGCACGCGGGCGGCACATCGAGGGGGGGCGGCAAAACGAGCGATCGACAGTCGCCACACCGCGATAGTTGCCACTCCATTGCAGCGTATTATGTAAGGGGCGACCTTTTTTTTTTTTTTTTTTTTTGCTCAACAGCTGCTTCGGGCGGCCACCGGCGACACTTGGAATGGCAACAATGGGGGCGGCAAATAATGTTTGAAGGGGCGGCAATCTCACAGTTTTCTGACCCGGTTCGGAAATTTCCTACATCCACCACTGGCTAGTTAGACAGGGGGCGGCATAATTGGTATTGCACGCGGGCGCTCAAACAGCTAGCGGCGGGCCTGCTGCTACGTGGTTAATCCGGTACTGACCAACCGCTGTTCTTCTCTGGTGCATATTGCTAGTGGGGTGGCTATCTTCATACTGTTCTTGCGCTGGTACTTGCACATCTTCACTGTGCTGCCACCTTTGGGGACAACTCGCACATTATTTCAAACAGGCGTACCAACTTACAGATTACTGGCACCGACTTTCGATTTTATATTACACTTTTAAGGTTTTCATTTGACTCTCCCTAGTAGTTTTTGACGTATAGGCCCTGCAGACTCTTAAACTATTCAGATTCGAAATAGTCTTCTTTGTAGGTATTTCTCACCTAATCTTGTGCGCAACTATTTAGTTTAAATAGAATATATACAAATAACAAAGGAAAAGGTGCACTATTAAACATAGAGAACTATTACCACAGAAGTAAAAAAAAAAAAAAAACCTTCAGCTATTGATGGATTGACGTAACACATAGTGGCGAACGCTAATCTTAGTATTATGTGAATGATGCAAATCGGAGTAGTGTTGGAACACTTAATTAATCTACATTTCACTAGGTCCTTCGCCAAATGGAGGAGAGTTAGAACTTTGAAATACTAGTAATAGAATGATATGGATCATCCACAATAATTTTTCTAGTTTCAAATGTTTGAACACACTCTGACCATGGCTTTTCAACGCCCGTTGTATTTTAGGAATACTGTGTTTAATACCTTGCCCATTTACGGGACAACCGAACTATAACCTACTTTCTTTTTTTTGTTGTGAAGAATGCCTAAACATAAGATAGGATTGTGGTATTACCTCATATTATACCAACGACTAACCCCCTTAAAAACCTTTAAAATCGGCCGAACCCATGCCTCTCCTACGCCACAAGAAATCGTGATTTATCGTGTTGGATGCTTATAACAAATACGCAATCAAACAGCAGCCATAGGTCAAAATTAAAGTTTTATACGCCCAGAATTTGGTTACTTGCATTCAGTATCTGCTGACTCAGGTGTTCCACTGAGCAAGTGAGGCATTTGGACTGTATGACCTGCTTTTCATAACATTCTCATATTGTGGAATCTGCAGGGAAGCCTAATCCCTGTCGGTTGTTGATACTGCGCTACAAGTATTGCCTTCAAAGTCACCTACTCTTCCTTGTGACAAACGTGAAATCTTTACACTGGTATTAATCACTAATACGTATGTCAGTTTTTGAATGCTTACATGGTCTGGTATTATACAACCACCGGTAAGCAGAACTCCAGAAATTCTTTCTTGATCTGAAACGTTGGCGTATTGCCTAAACAGAGGATTTCTTTAATCACTAAAAACCGAGCGTGGTGATGTAACGGATAGCGTTCTGGCCTCGCATTCGGAGGACAGTGGTTCGAATCCCCGTCCGGGCATCCAGATTTGGGTTTTCCATGGTTTCCCAAATCACTCCAGGCAAATGCCGGGATGCTTCCTTAAAAAGTCCATGGCCGAATTCCTTCCCATTCCTTGCCCCCCCATCCTTTCCCGTCTCTAAAGACCTCGCTGTTGAGAAACATAAAGCAGTTTAAAAAAAAATAAAAAAAAAATTAATCACTAATGATGAAAGTAAACAGCTAACGATACTGATTACTATACTATTCTTATTTTGCCACTTTCTGACTGTCATAGGTATCTGATAAAATGAGGTTTCATAACTTAATTGCGTTGGAGCACATGCAGCGGTGGCATTTTTTCTACAAACCCCTTTTTTGCTTATATTATTTGGTTTCGTTTTCCCGCTCCCCTACTTTTGCCCTTTGCGAATTGTGAATTTAAATCCTTTCATCGTTTTTTGAAAAAATATTCAGCCATCTTTTTTCTTCTTCCTCACAGGACCGGCGCAGGATTCTCGGACCCCAGGTAAGGATTCTCGGGCCCCCCCACCTTGATTTTTTTTTTTTTACTTTACACTTTGATTTTTTTTGGATAAAATCAGAAAATTTTAATCCAAAAAATCAAATAACACCTTCTTTGGAAAAGTTTTTTTGGTGTTTAATTTCTATTTAGCTAGACATCTTGGCCGGAGGGCCCCCTTCTGGGGCCTTGGCCCCGGGTAATTTTTCCCCGCTTACCCCTCCCTAACGCCGGCCCTGCTTCCTCGCCACCTTACTTTTACGCATAGTTGGCATGGTTTTACGGCCGCATGTCCTTGTTGACGCCAAGCATTTTATACATAGGCCTACTTCCAGATCGTACTAACTGTTAAGGGGGGAAATGAAGTGTTTCCTTCTATCTGTGAAACGTGTAACTATGTTCAGCGTGTGTTAAGTGTTTTTTTTGTTTATGAAATGTGTAGTTTATGAGGCGGAGATTGCAGACCGTCACGGCATTCGGAACAACTGAGACAAAAAACCACGCAGTCAGCTCATGCCTGGTCCTTTGTATCTCCACTACCCAGTGTGTGTCAACTTAGCGCACTAATTCACGCTTGTGGGTAACATATTCAGCGTTTCACTTGATAATTTATTACAATCACTTACCATCTTACCAAAAAAAAATATAAAAATTCCCCACTCGCTTTTAGTCGTGGAGAGGACGTTGTGCCATTCTAATGATTGTATCTTTGTCTCCGGGTCGTAAGCGTACACCCAAGTCTCGTCACCAATAACGATTGTCTGAAGAAACGTCGGGTACTGCGTGCTTTTTTCGAAACATTCGGCCGCAGTCAACTTCCGAGTTTCCATTTGATCTGGATTCAGCAGCTTCGGGACAAACTTGGCAGTGACACGTTTCATCTGCAAATCATCTGACAGGATTGCATGAATGGATCTATGAGAGATCCCCACTTCTTGTGCCAACTCGTCGATGGTCATTCTTCGGTCTGATCTGATTAACTGTTTCACTTGCTCGACCATTGCTTCGTTTCTGGACGTTGAAGGTCTCCCACTGCGACTCTTGCCTTCCAGCAATTCCTGTCCTCCATTAAATCTTGAAAACCACTTGTAAATGGTTGTTTTCTTTAACTAATCATCACCGTAAACTGTTTGTAAGGCTAACAAAGTCTCTGAAGCAGATTTACCTACTCTGCACATGAACTTGATGTTCACCCTTTGCTCAAACTGCGACATCGCGCCAACTGATTACCACACACATCTACCTTCAGCTACACTGCAGTCACCCTGCCTGTTATGACCGCTTCAGACCTGTCAAACTCATAACAATTGCATCACAAATGCCAACACTATGTCAGAATTCCAGGAACTTTTTGACTAACCCTCGAATGTCGTGCTGCTTCTGTCTGACCTCCCCATGTTGTAACAGACACTTTCCATACTTGACTTATATTCAAATGATGCTTTCTTTTAGTTAGAGAGTGATTAGAATAACTCCAATGTATTTATGCATACCTACTCTACTGCTACAGCGTGGATAAGAACGCCCAATTCTGCATGCTGATGTTTCCAGCTGATTTCGTCGACAAGCGGAATGTATTGTAGGTGGGTCACTAGTTTTTGCGATGTTACTAGCTCATATCTTCATGTCTAGATGACGCTAGATTATTCTTAGGTAGCCTGAGACTAACATTACAATACTTTGATGGTCAAGCACATATACTAGTGATGGTTTTTAGATAATACTGCCAAACGTTTTTAGTTGTTTTCACAGCAGGTTTTGCCATTGAAACTTAATGTTTTTAATCTTCGTTTAGAATTCAGTTTCCATTGACGTTCTTGACATTTATTCATACCTGGATCGTCTCTTGCAAAATCTAGAAACCTGTAAATTCCAACCCTCTTGTCGAATGGTGGGCTGACAGCAAGGACAACTACGTATGTGTCTTGGGCAACCATTTCTTTCTCAGACATCTCTGAAAATAGCAGCTCCATCGATAGGTGCTTACAGTGTCAGTGGACGTGTAATGCATCGTACGGACATTTCTTGGTACCAAATAATATAGCTACCTTTGGCCGAAATATTAGCAAGTTTCAAAAAGGACTCCACACCTTGCTTCATCTTGATGACTTACATTATTTTTGTTAAGGCCTTACGACTCGGCGAAGAGGAAGAATATTGGACAGAGATGGGATGGAAAATGGTCAACGGATCAATGAATATCATCCCAAGCTATTTACAGGAACCACCGAATACCAAAATTTGGGTGAGTGGCCTACCAAATGCTTGTACCTTAACCATTCACCCAACAGGAGCTGTCTTTGAAGGCTCGAATCGTTACAAATCTTTCTATTCTCGCAGCAAATGATCTATTCGTTTTGAAAACCAATTTGAAGACGATTGTAATTTATGATTAGTGGTTTCAATTTGGTTGCAAAACAGAATGAGTAACCCATGTCTCTGTGGTAGTTTAGTATAATGGTTACTTTTTTTTTCTAATTGCAAGTGAGCTTAAGACCCTTTGCAAAGTTTTCTACACATCCACTTTCAAATTTCACAATTTGTGTTTAAATTTAAAAATTTTGAGTGCTCTTTTGAATTTAAATTTTAAATTCTTGCAGTGTTTCAGGTAAATTATTCATTTTCCAAAATGATTTATTCCAAACCCTGGCCCCAATACCTACAAAAGAAAATTTCCCCTCTCCCTTATCTCTTCTTTCCATTCACTATTACTAATTTTTCTACCAACATCCATCCAAGCTTCATTGCCATGATAAGCCACTCTTAGCACTCTCTTCACCTCTCTCCTGTCTTCAAATAATTCCCAATCTAGCCCATTTACCGTAACAGTCACTGTGCTGGTAGTCGCTCAAGCATTTTTAATAACAATTGTAAACATTTCTTATTAAAAATATGATACTAAGGAAAGAATTGGCTGATAGATGATATTCAGTGTCACAGTTATGCCCATGCGAGTACAAAACTAACATGGAAAGGCTGATGAAATGTGCGTTGATATTTAGTAGGCCAGTTAGAGAGAAGGTCTATGCAACTAAACTAAATGATATTACAGATTTGTTCAATGCATAGCAAATCACAATACACGATAATAAACATAACAAGCTGACTGCAGACTGACTTTGGTTAGAGGAAATAAGCGCTGGTTTGGGGAAATGGGAAAGAGGCAGTGAAAAACAGGAGTTTGGCTCTGCAGAGGAAGACCTATAACAGCTGTCAAGAATTGTGATGAAAAATTTGTTATAGATGATATTGATAGTCTGAAGTGACCTGTGTGTTGCTTTGACAGACTTGATATTTGACTTAACTATATAGTCACTTTCATTTCGATGTGGGAATCAAGCTTGCTGGTAACAGTTTAAGCATCAATGGCTTTCCATATGGTTTTACACCTCCTCAACATTAGAGAGGTCGTTAGAGGCGATAGAGGACTGGGAGCAAGGAATGGCCTATTGAAGGAACCATCCCTGCATTCGCCTGGAGTGGTTTTGGGAAACTGTGGAAAAATGGATGGCTGGACAGAGATTTGATCCTGCGTCCTCCCAAATGCAAGGCCAGAGCATTCTGCAAAAGTGACAACTTCCAATGGTTTTAATCATCAGCACTACTCTGGTCGACTACAAGGAACTGATAATATGCTGACATCCTACTATCCACTGCAAACTCCATGTTTTAATTTTGTTGGGACCCTTTGAGTAAATTCAACTAGATAGTAGACTTGTGTTGTTTATTTTGTAAAGGGTGTCACTTCAATGATATTGCTATCCACTTTCTTAACAATGAACCTGTTGTTGATAATTATTTTGTTTTTTGTGCAAACCTTGCCGAAGAACATACAATTTTTTAAAAAAAATCATTGATTGTTGTGTTGATCAATTCGTATAAATTGTGTTAATTAATTTCTATAATTTGTTTATGAATAAATCTACATCAATGTTGATAAATGACTTATGAGCATACTAGACACAGTACTCATTTCATTACCGATCATATTCTATGGCGATTTCCACAAACAAATCTATCTGATGTCTTTTTTCATCCACTCATACTCCTGTATTTGATATCCAAAATGGTCTGACCAAAGCTTATAACTTATTTTCCTCCCTGAAATGGTAGAATGACCATTGGCCATATTATCTGAAGAAATGATGATAGACAAAAAAGGTGTTGGAATGTTGAGTAAGAGATTCTTAGAGACCAAGAGGAAGACCATTTTTTTTGATGGTGCGAGAATATATGAAGTGTCACTGAAGGCAGTTGGCAGAGAATTTACAAAACCACTGAGCATAGAGGACTTCTGTTATACTTTACATGCATGATTGAATTGACTGTCAATAATGATGTATTATTAGAAATCGGTTGGAAAATATGTCCTGTTACTACTGATTGTTTTAAACCTGTGATTCATGCAGGCAGAAGCATGTGGAGTTGCCTTTTTTTTTTATGTGTGATTAAGTTTGCTCCTGATCAGGTGACTTGGAATTTCTTTGTGAAGAACTGAGCTGTGTGTATATAGCCTTCAAATTGTAAAGTGACTTTTTGATGAACTCCAATTTTGAGAATAGAATTGTTTATGTAAGATATGGAAACATTACTAGAGCATCTCATATATCTGAATTATGATATAACTTTGAAAATAATTTTAACATTGAATTTTCCATTACCTATTTCTATAAATTAAGTTAATTTATTGAAAAATATTACTGCTACTTTGCTAATTATGAATACACTATTCAGCAGACACGTCTTGAAAATATCATAATTAGCTTGAGTGATGATGGATGAAAATTGAATTTGGTGAAATTGAATCTTCTAGGCCACAACTGCTCGTTAAAGGTATAAAATAAACATATTTTGGAAGATAGATTGATTATAAGCTATGCTGGGAGTCATTTGCTGTAAGGAAAAGTACTGCATTTACTAGAGACCATAAAGAGGGGATGTACC
Source organism: Vandiemenella viatica (assembly GCA_031002005.1). Classification (NCBI taxonomy): domain Eukaryota; kingdom Metazoa; phylum Arthropoda; class Insecta; order Orthoptera; family Morabidae; genus Vandiemenella; species Vandiemenella viatica. Next base: position 93,206,658 of record JARYHS010012519.1, read on the forward strand.
AGTGGAATATGGCAGATGTGTTACAGACCTTGGACAGACCCTTGTTTGGTTATTTTGTATAGCTGGATCTAGGGGAGAGGGGAGGAGGGAAACCGAGGCATTTGACCCGAGCAGCAAAATTGTGTTTGAAGGATGGCAATTAATGTCAAAGCAATCCTTTTTTTATAATGGGGATGGCAAAATAATGTTCAAAGGAGTGGCAATCTCACAGTTTTTGCCCCGGCTCAGAAAATTCCTAGTGCCACTATTATTATGGGATGGGTATACAATACACATATTGAGCAACAACTACAGGAGGACAACTAGATTTGTTTTTGGAAGTTATTATAGAGTGCATTCACTAACTGGTTACAGGAGCTGGGTTTGAGGTTACAGGAAGATGTAAGATGGATGAAGAGAATGGTGGTCATCTATAAATTACATGTTGGTAATGATGGATGGATAAATAATTGGTGGAAGAATTAGCAGGATTTGAGAGGGAAGGGAGAACCAAAATTAACACATGATTTTAGACCTAACAAACTGGATGATTTTTCTTCCATCAGTAGTGATGTCAAGATCTGAAATAAATTATCTATACAAGTGATGAACAACATATTTCAGCAGAGAATTGAATCACCGATAGGTATGTACAGAAATTGTTACAGGAGTCTAAGCTCCATCATAGCTAATATAAAACCAAGTTCATTAATAATAAACCTATTTGTTTTGAATTAACTAATAGTATATAATGAATTATTGATTAAACACAAAAAAACTGTTAAATATGTCAGAAGGTCTTATTTATCTCCATAGTTATTATACACAGACGGAAAAAAAAATCCCAACACCAAGAAAAAATTATTGTAGAGTAATGAAATTTGGACAATGCATTTGTCAAGTTAACATGTTTAATTGATTAAATTTTCAAGATCACAGGTTAATTTAAGCTCAAGAAAATGCATTTCAAATGTGAAATACTGTTAAATTAATAGCCGGTGTAACCTCCAGAATTTTGAATGCAAGCCTGCAAACGTGAATGCATTGTGTCATACAGGTTTCGAATGTCACTTTGTGGTATGGAGTTCCATACTTGTTGTACTTGTGCTGTCAATACTGGGACGGTCAGTGCTGGCTGTGGATGATGCTGGAGTTGTCGTCCAATGATATCCCATACGTGTTCAATTGGAGACAGATCTGGTGATCTCGCAGGCCAAGGTAACATGTCGACACTCTGTAGAGCACGTTGCGAGACAACAGCGGTATGAGGGCGAGCGTTATCCTGTTGAAAAACTCCCCCTTGAATGCTGTTCATGAATGGCAGCACTACAGGTTGAATTACCAGACTGACGTACAAATTTGCAGTCAGTGTGTTTGGTATAACCACAAGAGTGCTCCTGCTGTCATAGGAAATTGCTCCCCAGACCATGACTCCAGGTGTAGGTCCAGTGTGTCTAGGCCGCAGACAGTTTGGTTGCAGGCGTTCCCCTGGCCTCCTTCTGACCAACACTCGGCCATCACTGGCACCAAGGCAGAACCTGCTTTCATCAGAAAACACAACAGATCTCCACTCCGTCCTCCAATGAGCTCTGGCTTGACACCACTGGAGTCGCAAACGGCGATGGCTTGTAGTCAGTGGAATGCACGCTAACAGGGCGCCTGGCTCAGAGCTGTCCTTGAAGTAACCGATTTCTAACAGTTCGTTGTGTCACTGTGGTACCAACTGCAGCTCGAATTTCTGTAGTGCTGCCATTCATGAACAGCATTCAAGGGGGAGTTTTTCAACAGGATAACGCTCGCCCTCATACCGCTGTTGTCTCGCAACGTGCTCTACAGAGTGTCGACATGTTACCTTGGCCTGCGAGATCACCAGATCTGTCTCCAATTGAACACGTATGGGATATCATTGGGCGACAACTCCAGCATCATCCACAGCCAGCACTGACCGTCCCAGTATTGACAGCACAAGTACAACAAGCATGGAACTCCATACCACAAAGTGACATTCGAAACCTGTATGACACAATGCATTCACGTTTGCAGGCTTGCATTCAAAATTCTGGAGGTTACACCGGCTATTAATTTAACAGTATTTCACATTTGAAATGCATTTTCTTGAGCTTAAATTAACCTGTGATCTTGAAAATTTAATCAATTAAACATGTTAACTTGACAAATGCATTGTCCAAATTTCATTACTCTACAATAATTTTTTCTTGGTGTTGGGATTTTTTTTTCCGTCTGTGTATATGCCTAAAAGCTATTTCCTTTTTCCTTGGTATCATTATATATCTACATAAAGATGGTTTAACATGTAATGTTTTCATGATAGCATTTTAGAAACAATAAATAAAAATGTTAGCTTCTAAAGAACTTTTGGTTGAAATAAAATCTGGTAATAAGGTAATAAGAAAAGAAATAAAGAATCAATTCTCACCTCAAAAGATATCATGAAAACCTGCAAACAATAAGGTTGTAAGATCGAAGGGGTTCATGGAATTGTCTATTGATGAAAATTCTCAAACTTCCAGCCATTGTTTTTGAAGCTTGAGAATACAGTTATTTACACAGGACATGGAATAGATTAATGTCGTATCACTCATGGTCATTTATAAATTCACATGATACAAAAAATACTGGATCACAAATTAAGATGAAACATAGGACTTCTACAGTCAACAATAGGACAGCACTGACACACGAAATGATATAAGCTCTGAAATTTTTTGATGCACATCTTTTGCCAGCTGAAGAACATGGTGACACACAGTGAGAGTACAAAGCAAAGTGTTTGCCACTAACTTATTCATAAGTAATTCCCTCTTTACTTCACACAAAACCTTCATTTTTATATCTCTGTACATAATAGATGGCTCTTTTAATCATTTGTCTTCATTTCAGGCTAATCAACACATGGTTTAAATCAGTAATTTCAATAATTTTCATGTTTTTTGTTGTTATTTCTTTGCTGTCGTTCCAATCATACGCAGTTAGTGATGATTCCATACTCTTTCCTTATTTACATTAACATATTCTGATCAGCTCTAGTCTTAGAATGCCATTTGGTGAGTCTCAGTGTGTATATATGATCTTCTTGACATACATCTCTTCCTTATACAAGAACAAAGTTTTATACGAAAATTTGCCAGTCGATATGTGTTTGTGGCCGTTTTCATTTGTGGTAAATAGTGCGTTTACTTTCTTTATCCTCCTTATTTTCAATACAGTTTTAATTATTTTTATAGCAAATCTGCAGTTGAAGGTTTGTTCTCATTTCAGTTAGAACTATTTTGTAAACTGGCATGTGATAACATAAAAACTTAACTTATTCCACTACCCAAAAGTTGGTTGGATCCTCCCGACAGAGCAATATTAAGCTCCCGAAACACCACGTGGACCGCCGTGCACCAAACTGACTACACTAGTGGACATTTAGCTTTCCAGTATTGAATGTAACGTGCATGTATTTTATTTTCGTGCCTTACAATATATCTTCAGAATGCATTGAGTTGTCGTGTTTGATTGTAATCAGTTTCCTGTGTCAGTAACATTTTTATTTTGGGCAACCCTGCCCACATATTTGGTGACCCCGATGTGACTATGTGGACGTGATCTGCCCACAAGCTTATAAATGTCTCTTTCATGGAATGAATGGTGAATTTTCTTTTTTATGTACATACAGCAATATTGTAAAGTTACAGCTATCATCCTGAAAAAATGGGATTCATAGTTAAATTTGGTAGGTTTAACTATACCTTTTTTTTTTAATAGTCACCCTATAGATTCAAATGTTTCTGCCACCATTTCCTGATCTTCTACAGCCCAGAATAATACACTACTGTTTGTGAAAATTGGAACACCTAAAAGAAATGGTCTGAATCATCCAAAATCAGAGGATGCGTAGAACAATGGAACAAAAATAAGTGATTATGATTGCAAAGAGATTGCATGCTCATAGATCCAGCAGCACCATATTTTGTGTGATCAGACAGGATCAGTGTTCTACCATTCTGAGTCAGTGCAGAGGCATCAAATGAAGTGGAAACGTGCAAGGAAATGCTGGTATGCATCATTGATGTCAAGAGACACAATATCAGCATGTGAGTGAGCTCAAATAAGGCAGAATTACTGGTATCTGAGAAATGGGTTTGTTGCACTGTACACTTTGGCCCATACGTGGCACACTGCTACAACAGTAATGTGTATGTGGAACCTGTGCATAGAATTGGTTCACACACAAAGATGAGTGGGTATTGGACCACACAATGTACCACTGTGCCTGATGATCACTATTTTGTCCACATGGCCATAACTAGCAGAACAGCTTCATCCACAGAATTGACAGGATGTTGGAGCACTGCAGTGGGTGTGGACATGTCTACATTAGTGACATCTGTTGAGGGGCTGGATTTGTGTCTTTCATGCCACTGTGCAAGCTTCCATAAACCAGAAATTGTCAATGACTCAGAATACAATGGGCAATGATTGGTATAGCAAACAAATGCCAAGTGTGATGGTTTGGAATGTCACTGGCTATAACATGTAATCTCACCTCATGCATATTGAGTGCAGTATGAGCAGCAACTGTTACGCCAGGGAGATTTTAGAGCCCAAGGCACTGCCTCTCCTGCTTGGAGCTCTGCAGGCCATATTTTAGCAGGATAATGTTCAACCATAAATGGCGAGAATGTTCAATCCTTCTTCAAAGAAAGAGGGGTACTACTGCTTCCCTGGCCTGCATGTTTGTCTGACATGTCACCCTTCGAACATACCTGCAATATGGTCAGTCAGCAAGTTGTTCTTACTGGTTCTCTTGACCCCACTGTGCAAGTTTTCTGGATGTGCTTACAAGCCATTTGGCAGTGTTCCCCAGCAGCATATCCAACCTCTCTCTTTGATTCCATGCCTTCATGTCTAGAGCCTCTGATTGCAGCATGTGGCATCTTCACACTGTACTGAATTCACACAGATAAAGTGCATGTACAGTTACGTAATTCTAATCATTTGAGAGTTGTCCATACTCTGTTGAATAAATTTCATTGTAATTGTATGCCACCTTCTTTTCGCAAACGACAGTGTAGAGAACAATAACTGGACTTCCTGAATGACATGGATAGTGCCGTCATTTGGTTTTTTGTTGCAGTGGAATTGCTGGATTAGAATTAGTCATACAAACTTTAATTTGATGGCTCAGTGATGGTCTTAATAAGAGTCTCATAAAGCTTTGCTTTATTAGTGTGAAGTATGTAAAGATGTGCTATGGTTCAGCTTGCCTTTGAAACTGTAGGTCTCCTTTTACCAAAAAATGATCAAAAGATTAAGATGATCAATTATAGAGGTGGAATGTGTGGTCACTCAAGGCAGTCACTGTTTGTCAGTTAACAATGCCATTGGAATTTACTTGCTGCAGGAATAGAATGGTTGGGGCAAAATTTTATGGCATACGTAACTTACACAGCATATTTTTGGACAGAGCGAGGACTGTAGCTTTGCTAATTACACCACTGCAGCTTTCTTTCACTGTACTTCACAGTTTTTGTAGAAGTATACATTAGTAGAAGCTGGTGTTGGTCCAAAATAGACAACAGTCTCATTACAACAATCAATATTATCTTCCTTGCAGCTTTCTGTGTTCTCAACTTTTGGGAACTGTAGGAGGTGTAGACTCAAGAAAAGAAAAGACATAAATTCATGCTACAGTAGAGGTTCAAAATTGATTTTGGTTTTAAAACTGAATTAACAAGCAGGGGAAATCACTGGGTTGGTAGTTTCAACTAAGAATGTATTCTCATGAACAGTTTTCTTCACACTTCATGACCAGCCTCATTCATGTTCATTTCTGTAATCATTGGTCTCTCTTTCAGGATAGCATGCCATCATCTATGTTGTGGATATTCTGGCTTGCAGCTCACTGGTGGGAGATATGCAGCAAGTTAGATAATTATTTTTGAATCTCGCAACAGAGTTGTACAATGGGCACTTATCATCATAACCAGATTTCATTTCAACACTGATTTGGGTCTGCCATTTCCCTTTGAATGGAGAAACTTGATAACAGTTGGAACCTTATTTTGTTCATCTTTTAGGTTACTTACAACAAATGGCTCCCAGAAAATAATTGCTATAGGCAACTGTAACTTGAATATCCAAAATGCATGTAAGGATTTGTGATTTTACTTCTCAAATTGTATCGTGATAACTCAACACCTTCATAGTACTGGTTAGAACATTAAAAACACGTACACTATCATGTAATACATCATCACATTACCAACCTCATATTTTAACTTCATGACTACTAAAAAAGTGATAGCCAGATGGTTACATATTGAGCTTCAGATCTTTTTTTTTTTTTTTCCAAATTGACACCGTAAAATATATTTTCTATGTTGAATGTAAATTAAATAAAAAAGTAAGTAGACACATATGGCATTATTGGCCTGGAGATCTTGAAGGATAGTTTGTTGTTTGTGTGACACAGTTTCGATTTGCCATGTACTCTGCCTTTGTCGTGGCTGGATTAAATGACAGCAAATAATTAACTGATCTGAAACACTTGTTACTGAAATAATTATTTAATCTGCTTATTTATACTTGAATTTTCAACATAGTCAACTCTTCCCTTCAGTATCTACCAGTCGCATAATCCCTTGCCTGTGGTGGAGACCTTCTGCTAAAAGTTCAATGTTACTTTGTGTTCTATATAGTCTTGGTTGAAAAATCTAAGCAAACAATTTGGGATATGTAATGAAGATCTACACAGAAAGACTAGCCATGTTGATAGCCAACATTCATTAAAAGATAGCAAATGAAAAAGGAAGACATGTTTCTTCTTTTAAATATTAATTCTTCCCTTAATATACGTACATGCTTCATTAATGAAAAAATATTCTCATCCACCAATGCACATTGGTTTCCTCCATTTCTTTCATAGTAATCATCTGAAGTTATTGCCAGTCATTTGTAGTTCTAATGGCTTCAACATCCATCCACTTATTCCACTAATCACCCATAAGTCAACAGTAAAGTTCCCGAATATTTGTTTCCGAGAAAAAAATTTATATCTTCATATATCTTCATAGAGAAGGATCCTGAGATTAGTTAGCTATAATTCAAGCCTTAAATTTTGATTAATCTCAAAATATTTAAAAACATCAATAAAGCCCTCATTAATATAACTTATAGATAAACAAGGATAAAATGAAATGTTGTTACTAACTGATGTACAATAGACATTCTGTAACAGAAGCAAATTTATTTTCACAGTACTCTAGTAATTTTGATGGCATTATTTATGCAGAATATTCATTCCATTTTGTCCATAAATACTGTACACAGGTTTCCAGACATGGTGGTAACTTATTGATATATTTTTAATTAATAGTATCAATCATTATATTAAAAAATATGAGCACTATTACAAGAAAAATACCATATCTGTATTTCTAAGTTATAAAATAGTCCCAAAATACTAGTGGCAGTTACCACTTGATTTTTTTTTGTGAGAAATTAAAGCCAATTAACACGTAAAAAAAAAAAGTCTGGAGAAATAGAATTTTCACATTAAATGGAAATGTGCAATTTGGTTCTATTATGTGAGTTAAGTACAATAAAACAAAATTAATATTTAAACAAAATAAATTTCTATCTGGTTGCTGTACAAACATTTCACCTTGCCCCTGTTATTACTTTTTTCACAAAGGGGTACATAAGAACATTACCTTTTATAAATAGACATATATAAATAGATAAAATTAAAAAGAAAAGAAATAAAATGTGAAAATAATACTTTTCATTTAAAACATATTTTGTATAGAACAAATTTGTCTACAGATATGATGCAAAGCATCAAGGTCAAAAAGAGAATGCTGCATTTAATGCAGTGTAACAAAATTTATAAAACATATGAGGAAACTGCAGAAAAGCTTTTATCATATAATTTTGTCCGAACTGGAATGGTCCTCTTTTATGACAACAAAAAAATAAATAACCTTCTAAACATACTGGCAATTATATACAATGTGGAACTAATATAAAATGAAATTCTAATGCAAATGATTGTTAAAGAGAACTAGCATTTCAGTGCACTACTGATCTCTTTGGTATTCTTTCTTTTAATGGCTTAACCTTAGATTTAATCCTTTCACTAAAATTTTCTTACAGAAACAAAATCTTTATTATAAGAGGTAAAAACCAAACAAATAAGTTGATATCAAGAAATAACTTAAATTTATCTGACCAGTAAATACATTTTAGGGTATAAAATAATGAATATATTATTTTGTTACTACAATAAAATCAAGAAAATGCAAATTATTTCAGTTGGCAGTTGAGGTGGTTAGCAATTATGTGATATTACAGACATTTTATTACCTTTTCTAAAAAAATAAATAAAAAACATTAAAGAACTTAAAATACAACTGAAGTGATGGAATGTTGCAATCAGTTAAAAAAAATAAATACTAAATTTAAAAATCTTTGACAATTTCATGTCCTGCAATTTGCTATTGAATAAGAATGACATTACCACATACTTAATATATCTTAGAAAATGGGTATAACTGATACTTTGAATTTAAAACAAAGGAGATATATCTATGTCAGTTTATACAAGTGACTGTAAATATTTTATTATTGTTAGCAGCATTTACTTTAAATTTTCTAAAAATTATAAAAAGATAATATTGCACAGCCACAACAGGCACATTCTGAGTAATTTTTATGAACACATACAAAGATGGAAAGCACTCTATAAAATTAAACATGACTGCAGACAGCTTTGTACATACATAAGAAAAAAAAGCACACAAATATGGCAGTGCTGATGGAGCAAAAAACATCTTGGCAATCTTTGGGATCTTCAAATACAGGCAAACTTTAAATTTGCTCCTTTATGCTGAATGGTACATTATCACAAACACTTTTTAAAATTTCAGTTGTCAATTTCTTCTAACAGATATTCAATGAATTTTGAGAGAGCCTACAATAAACAGTGGCTTAGTTCAGTTATTGAAACAATACATTTTGTCATTCAACTAACACAAATACATAATTTCTCCAAACCTCAGACAAGGATCTCATCATTTTCAGTTTACTGTTATCAGTCTCTGAAGGAAAATGGCAGTGAAAATTAATGATTTATTCACTCATTCTAGCTATATTAAAATAAAATTTGTTTTACTACACGCACACACACAAACACACAGTCCTGCTGGTGCATCATACATTTAACACAGTAATAAGCTGCACATAAGACATTATCACTTCTTAAGTCTTAAGTCTGATTGCAAGATTATTAAACATCAGTCCAACTGGAAATGAAAACGTATTCACTTCACATTGAACTGCACAATTTCAAACTTTATTTTTCTTTTCTTCCACAAAAACAATTTTTAATATTATTGAGCAGCAGTAATGCGTAATGAAGGGTATTAGATGATCCATAGGTGTAACAATGATTGATAATTTCTGCTGCTCTGAAAAATGAAAAAGACTATTTTTCCCTCTGAACTACTAAGGACTCATACGCAATGATGCCAATGCATCATTTTGTACCAGTGATGATTGAGAATTTATAAATTGCATCAATTTGTCGTATGTTAAACAATTAACATTTAACGAACAAATTTGTAAATGATGTGAAAATACAAAGAACATTGTTCATTAGTGATGAAAGCTTTGAAATCTTGATATTTTCTTTCATGTTTCATACAAGAATTTCTTTACTGTGTAACTACAATCCTCACTCTAAGAGACAGAGGCTTTTCCCAAAGCTCATTTAGCAGTGAACCTGTTGGACGACTGTCAATTTCTAGATCAAAGGTTTCAGGGTGTTTGAGGCGTCTTCTGAAGTGGAGAGCCCAAATTCCATGCTTCTTCACCATTTCAAATTGTCCACTCTCATTTCCTTGAGTGATTATGTACTCAAAGTCATTCTAAAAGCAAGAGAAACAGAACACTATTATAACAAAAAAATATAAAGATTTGGAAATATTTTTGCTAATTTACTACAAGAATTAGTGATGCACTCTCAGTTATTATTATTATTATCATCACGTCAATTTATGACACACAGAAAATACAATAATATTAATAATAATGTGGAATTCAGCCATCTACTTGCTTTCCTCCGATGTTTCCCTCTCTCTAGGCAAGCATCAATTTTGTCTGTAGCTGTGCTGGAGGAATCTTAGAAAGTACTAGCAGCCAGGATACTAGGGTAGACCTAATGACACCATTCACTTTTCTCACAGCAGCACTGAGCTGGGTTTCAACTTTGGCAATATGAGTACTACCAAGCAAGATGGAGCAACACTATTCTACTGTGGTGAATGTGAAGCTCCTTGAAAAACTTGTATTCCTGCATCCCACGATGTACCAGTTAGTTTCTTTGCAAGATTCACATGGGTCTTCATGTTCTCTACAGTTTTAGACAAATGCCATCGAAAGAAATGGGGATGACCCTAGGTAACTTCCAGATATTTTTTGTGGTATTTGTGCTCTCCTCTTCCAAATGATCCAAAATTTGGTTGTACTCTAAAATTGGCATGCTGGTTTGAGAAATTGAAGCAGCATGACTCTGGGCTGGGTTTCAGTCTCCACTTAGAGAAGAATGTGATTCTTGGAGAGTCTATAATCATAATCCTGGAAGTTTCTAAGCTGGTTAGTAACAGCCAGTTTGCTGGCATATTTGAGGTTCCTGCAGTTTAACTGAGGTATGTCTGTGATAGAAAAATTAAAAGGCACAGGGGCAGGCACCAAGTCCTTGAGCAGCTCATTCTTGAGGATACAGCAATGACTCCAATGACAGTGGACCTGGAATATTTAATTATTCAACATGTTGTTGAGAAATTTACATTCCAGCCCCCTCCCCCTTTCACCACCGCAGTAGCTTAAGGGAAAGTGCCTCACGCTAGACCTAATTAAAAGCATTCCCAGTGATTGCAATACAAAATGTTTGTAAACAAGCCTCCTCGTCTTAACTGATTAGATTCATTTGAATCTTAGTTTGTGTGGACTTAATATTACACTAACTACACTAATATTTTTGGTTACATCTACATCTTTATTAGCTTACAAACTACAGAGCTGTATAATATTTTTCTCATATTTGATCATTATTACACTGACCAGGCAATCTCCTTCCCCTACTTTTTTTTTTAATGTTTCAGTATTATTAATGTTTTCTGCTGTTTACCATGTACATAATTTCCAGCAAAACTGGTGTATCATTCCTTGCTTTTCTGATGCAACTGTCAAAGCATCAGCTGTTTCCTTTCTTCTTGCATACATCATTTATTCTATGAAGCTCTTTCTTAGCATGTATGATTATGACACTCATTTTGTATGTTCACTTTTGTAGGCTATTGCAGAATATAACCAAAAAACCTTTGTTGGTAAATTTATAGTGCTTGTTCTCTCAGCAATGTTTTGAAAGTTTCTTAATTTCTTGGCTTTGTTATCTTAGTGGTTTTAACCCAAGGCAATAGTAGCCGAAATTTTACTATTAAACAGAAAATGATCTGGTTCAACATCTATGCCTTCATAGGAGTGGGTGTCCTTCACAAGATTAGAATGCTTTTTACTATCAATTGCACAGTCCAGTATACTTTTGATTGTCCACATGCATTTATTTATATACCTTTTTATGAAGTAAATATCTATGACTTCCATACTGTTGAAGTGGTCAAATTCCGGTATTTTAAATCATTTTCAAGAACAAGCGTCAAATAACTTCCCTTTCAAGTCTCTCTTGATTTAGATGAACAAAAAGAAGTTGCTGGGAGCTAGATCGAGGCTGTAGGGTGGCTGCGGCAGTGTTGCCACATTGAACTTGGTACAAACTTCACCGGTGGTGGGCCTGTGACAGTATTTCTGGCAGAAACAATTTGTGGATTACTCCTTTGGCATCAAAGAAAAAAATGAGCATGCTTTTCACATGATTGCTCATGTGAGACTTCTTGGGCTTTGGGGATTAGCCAGTGTGCCACTCCACACTTTGCCACTTCATTTCAGGATTGTATTCATAGACCCATATCTCATCACCAATAACCACTTTCTCCAAACAATTGGAATTGACTTGCAAATGTTCAAGCATTTCTTTGCAAACAGCCTAGCATCGTGCCTTCTCTTCATCCATCAGAACTTTGGGAACAAGTTTGGTACACACTTTTCTCATCATCAAATCTTATGTCACTAACTTGAACACCATAATCTGACCCAATCCCAGTTCAAGTAATCTGAGACTAAGACAACAATCAATGTTTAAAAATTCATACACTTTCACCAAATTTTTATGAGTTTGGCTTGTTGAAGGTCTCCCAGCACAGTCATCATCTTTAACGTCCTTGTGGCAATCTTTGAACCTCTTGTGCCACATGAAAACCATTGCATGTGACATGGCTTCTTCTTTATAGGCCTCTTGAATCATACCAAAAGTCTCTCAAGATGTTTTGTTCAGTTTTGCACAGAACTTTATTGAATAATGATACTTCAAATGACACTGCATTTCTGTCTCTCCAAGTTTTTGACAGTGGTCACTGACACACACTCATGCCACAAGCGATCTGCTCACTCCAGCATCTTGGAGGCAACTGCCTCTGGTGCGATCAGTTAGCTGGCACCCCCCCGGAACCTGTCTGTGTGCCCTCCCCTACTCAGAAAAAATCAGTCTTGAAACTTTGTAAATGCACCTTGTATGAATGAATCTTTATGTCTAAAAAGTTTTGGGCTGTGTATGGTGTGTATATACATTGCTTAAGTTTATCTGGAGAGTATAACTTTAGGAAAGAGGATCAGATATTAATTGAAACTTCAAAGAAAGGTGGTTGGGTTGGTGTTTGGAGATAGTAAAGCAAGTTGGATTTTTACAAAATAGTGTTCTATCATTAAATTTCTTACTGTTAGCAATTCATTTATTTACATATGCAAAGACAGTGATCAAAACAACTCAGACTTCAAATTGAACAAAGAATTGATAAATAATATTCATTCTCAACCTTCAAACAGTTAAATAATAGAAGCGGAGTAATGATTATTAAATATTTCCATCCCTGCATTTTTCCATGACAATGGGTGATAAGAGAGCTGAGCTTGTGTACGACATACACTGGAAATGATGCCAATATGGATCTTGGAAGAAGAATGAGGTGTAATATATGGAAGGGGAGTGATTAAAAATAGCCAAAAACTAGCACTTTATTTCAGGTTTGAGAGAGTGGGAAGGGTGTCACGGAATGGAATTCATTATTGAGGAAATTTTATAGAATTTACTTGAAACTGTGGGGGAATTTAGCATAAAAATTAGAGACAGTGTACAGAGATTATCACTGGTGCTTGTGTGCTCCATCACAATTAAATTAAGTGAACTGTGAAGAAATTATGAATCAGAACCATGTAGCACTGGAAGCATTAAAGAAGCTTTACATCTAATGGTACGAAAATAAGCAGTAAATTAGGTTAAATATGGTCTTATACTGGTATGTGCAAACTGAGAGTCACAAGTGAAATGAACTTTTATTTGTGATATTTGCACCCAGAACAAAAAGACAGAAAATTACGGATGAAATAATAACAAAATATAATAATAAAAAATGATAAACAATAATGTGCAATGAGCAACAATAGATTTGATGGGAAACCAAAGGTGCTGATTAGCAAATGTACTCAAGGAAAGTGAGAGGAACCATTGCTTGCCATAGGTGCTGGTAGGACAGCAAAGAACCTTCTTTTGCCACATGTTTCATTCTATATTTAACCACACATTTCTCTCATATTGTTGTTATTAATCTGACCCCCCTCCATATTTATACATTTAACCATCATTGTGTAGTTAGTTATTTTCTGTCTTACATCATGTGCCCATAACGTTCTTCAGCTGATAAAAGGTTGAAACTCCCTTGTGCTTGTGTATTCTATGTTTCTGCACCATTCTACCATCATCTGTAATGAATGATGAGTCCTTTAACTTTATTTGTTGATACTTGCTAATTAGCTCCTTTCTTTATTGTCAAAGCAACTACTGTTGAAAATTAAGTAAGATGCATACAAATATTTCTTGATTGTGCTTAATTTGAATTAGTAATTAAATATTACCTTTACAGCTGGTTGCAACTTCAAAATTCTCATCCTGTGTTTTGTTTGAGATAAACTGATTTTCAAAACAAGTTGTTGCTCATCATGATGGTGTCTTACTTTCCTTCGTTTGACTATACTTCTCTTTTGAAGCTGTGAAGAATGAATACATTTTGTTACACAGTATGTTTAGAATTAACACTCTTAAAATTTAAAGATGTGCTATTGTAATATAACAATAGTTTTGCCAATATACCTTTAAAAACAGTTGAGAGGGTCCTTAAAAAATATAAAATTGATAGCAAATCATTTTCCAGTAGTTTGAGAGTTAGAAACCATGCTAGTGAGTATAATTCAGTTTATTTCAGAAGTCATCAAGAGTAGTATAAAGAAATTTTCTGTTTCAATAACCAATTTTATTGCATTCATTTTCAGAGATGTAAAATTAAATTACAAGCAAAACAACATATGACACTTTGGGTTTAGAAAATTTATGTAAAGAGATAGCATGAATTTAGTGATTTCAAAAACTTGCTCAAAGATGTGCAATAAACAGTTTTTCGTTTTAAGTATCAGACATAATTTTTACTTTACAGCAATGATTCATATCTCATTTCATTCAGCATAAAAAGTTACATACTGCATAGAAAATAGAGTATATAGTTAAAAGGAAAGTAGGTTTTTAGAAGGAAAAAGGGGCTTTTATTATTTTCAAGTCACAGGGAATTTATCACAAAGACGTATTGGAGAGAGTAGAAAGTACACTTAATTAAAGAAGATTTTTTTCTAAGCACAACAGCTATTTTTGGTTTTCTATTTCAGTAATATTTAGGCCTTAAAAGAAAATTTAAAGTTTTCAAACAATGGCACTGGTGATGTCATAAAGCAAGATGATTATATCTGAGTAACATAAAGAATGATACCAGAAGACAGGACTTTAGTAATAACATAACCATCAGATAGGAAATAAAATTAGGTGAAATTTGACACTTGTTTAAGACTGATAGCACTAATACTTTCGGAAATATTAAAGGTTAAGACATAGCAACTGTTATGATACACCAGGAAAAGAGTGGTTTTCACCTTGAAATACAGGGCGCTTCATTTATGACACGTCAACATGCACAGCAAAACTCGCCCGTGGCAGTGCCCCCTCGCTTGCCAGTAAGTCACACCACGCATTGCCCGTGCTCAGGAACGCCTCATGCTTGCGCTGATTTCTTTACCTTATAGCATGTGCTGGAAATGTTGGCCATCGGCTTCAATACACGCTTAACATCTTCTAAGGATGTTTTGGCTAACTCTCTGCAGTATTTGTGAAGAAATATTATTAATTTTAGTTCTTATGTTTTCCCTAAGTTCCACTTCTGTATGGGTAACCCCCGTGCTCCGAAAATGCGTGGGCCGCCCCTCAGATGATATCGCGCCGAACACAGCAAATGTGCTGTTGCAACTCAGTTCTCAGTTAGATTTTGTGAAGTGAAGATCAAGTATACTGTGAAGTCAAGGTGAAGTATACTTTGGAGTAACGAGTTTACCTTTATGATTATTATGTGAAATACGAATCTGCAAGGAGGTGCAGGCGTATGTTTATTGAAAAATTTCCAGGAGTCGAAGTGCCGCACAGGTCAACTATACAAAGATTGGTAAACAAATTACGTGCTACAGGTTCCCTAATGGACATGCCTAAGAAACGTAAATGCTCCGTTCTTACTGATAGAAAAGTTGAAGAAATCGAATCTCGTTTGGAAAACTCTCCCAGAAAATCCCTCAGACGACTCTCCCAAGAAGTCAATGTTTCCAAAGCAAGTGCATTTAGGGCTACAAAAATTCTGAAAATGCGCCCTTATCGAACAACTGCTGTGCACGAATTAAAACAAGCAGATTACATTGCACGAATGAGGTTTGCAAACTGGTTTATACAAAGTGTGCACGGTGGCGAGCTGGATCTACAATTGACATTTTTCACCAATGAGGCGTATTTTTATTTAAGTGGATGTGTAAATAGTCAAAACAGTCAGTACTGGCGTACAGAAAATCCACATCTTATCCACGAATAGCCGCGACACGATGTGAAAGTTGCAGTTTGGTGTGCAATTTGTGTGAGATGAATTATTGGACCAGTGTTTTTTACTGAAACAATTACATCTTCTCACTATGTGGACAATATTTTAAATACCTTTTTTGAACAACTGACAGAAGATGAAAGAAATTACGGTCATTTTCAACAAGACAGTGCAACTCCCCATGCAGCCGAAAATTCTATGCGTGCTTTAAAGCGTGTTCACAATGAGAATCAAATTATCAGTCATGGATTGTGGCCTCCGCGTTGTCCAGACATGACACCTTGTGATTTCTTTTTGTGGGGTTACCTAAAAGAGCGTGTTTATGATTCAAATCCCCGTATGGAAGAGGAACTTAGGGAAAAATAAGAACTAAAATTAATAATATTTCTTCACAAACACTGCAGAGAGTTAGCCAAAACATCTTTAGAAGATGTCAAGTGTGTATTGAAGCCGATGGCCAACATTTCCAGCATGTGCTATAAGGTAAGAAATCAGTGCAAGCATGAGGCGTCCTGAGCACGGGCGATGCACGGTGTGACTTACCGGCAAGTAAGGGGGCGCTGCCCCGGGTGAGTTTTGCAGTGCGTGCGGACGCGGTCAAATCATATATCAAAAGTTAAGAAATATTCTATAGACCATTTTGATAGCAGAATCAGCTCACAGACTTAAAAATTGTGGTAGTAATGATAGATTCAAAGCTTTTGTAATTTCATGAATTTTTATCTTGAAAACTATAGCACCTAGGAGAAAAACTTGCATAACTAAAACTAACATTTAAAACATGCTTCACAACATACTAAAATTTAAGGGGGACAGGAATTAAAATAGTGGCTTTCTTTTTTGGATTATGAGTGACATTGTTTTTGATCAAATGAATATAAGGAGCCTCCGCAAGCCATGAGGCGCGACAGTATTTGGGCAGATTACCAGGTTTAGGGCAGTGTAACATGGAATCCAAACCAATAAAGTGTTTGACACACTTTACATTACATAGTAATCTGTGACAGAGGTGAATATCTAGTGAAGAGCCTTTGAAAATCCCAACAGAGATCAGGTTTTAAACCAGAGATCTTTTGATCTCCAATAAGATGTCTTAACCCCTGACCCACCAAGCTGTTCATTGCATTAAAAAAAAATTATTTTTTACACCTCAAAAAATACTTTCTCATAGAATTTTATGACATTTTCTCATTTAAAACTTTAAATCTTAATATATTATCTCTTTTGGCAATTTACAGAAAAACCTATTATATATGTATGAAGGACTTCTTATATTATTATTTCTTGTGTACATCATATACATTTAAAAGAAAACATAACAATGTTGATTGTCAAATTCAGTAAAGGATAGAGGCAATTATTGCATTCATTCTCACAGATGGGCTAAGGCTTCTAGCTATGTCATTAAACAAACACATGGCATTCTGACCACCATCCTGATATGCAAATAGCTGGTTTTCATTTCTTTCTGACTCTGAACCAGTAAACAGTACTCTGCTGATGAATATCTTAAATGCAATCATTCCACTGTACTGAGGTCTACATATTTTATATGTATTTGTAGTGTCCAGTAAGTATGCAGCATGTTATTGTTTCTTTCACTTCTTTCTCTCATTGATACTTTCTGAATTAATATCTTTGTTTCTTGTCAAACCCTCTTTATGGACGGATCTATCATTTATCCAAGCATGGGCAAAAACTGGAGATTGCCGACCCTACCTCTCAAGTTAGTACCTGGTGCTTTAGCGGAGGCAAAACAAACCCACTACACAAATTTACGATCCCATCAACGAGATTACAAGGTAAATGTTTTGTCCGCATACCATAACTGAAAGATCAGCAACTGAAGCCCTCCATCCCCCTTCACCCACAACTTGTATTTCACTTCTACCACACTTCTAAATCAGTTTTGTTTGTCCCAATTAAGTGCCTTAATCTATATAATGGTTGTTCTCTGGAGCTATTAAATTTATCTAGATACTCATGCAGTATTAATTATTCATCAATATTTAATGAGAAAATCAAGACAAGATGGCAACAAGGAAAAAAATAACTTACCCTGTGCAAAGCTGCAAGCCGAGCTGGATTATTTCTTCTGCGTATACTTTTTTCTTGCAGGGCTATATCAGTAACGTCTGTCACATTCTGCTTCAGTAAATGTTGGAAAAACTGTTTCCTATTACTTGCTGCTAGTCGTTTATGACGTCCCTTCCCATTCACCTGGAAAAATAGTATAACAGTACTATCTAATTAGAATTATCATTTAATTTTCTGTATTCTTAGTTTTGTTGTATTGTGGAAGAATTTCACAAAAGAATAAAAAAATTAAATACTTCAATACAGTGTCAAACAATGAATAGTGATACTTTTATGGCTAGTGAGAGGCTTGCCTTCACCATAATATGAATGACACCTCGTCTGATGCAGAAAGTTGAAGGAGAATTCTAACTTTCAACTTTCAATTGTGCTTGTCTTGGGTTTTTTTTTTTTTTTTTTTTTTTTTTTTTTTTTTTTTTTAGTAAAGGAACAAGTAACTTGGCTTCCTCACAAATGGTTCAATTATCTTTGCAAAAATCATTGTGTATGAAATTTTTTGTGTCTAAAAATTAATATACCAGGGTCTCATATTTTGGAAAATTCATTTTCAGGCATTTATCATGCCTTTATTTTTCAACATGAATTAATAGGAAATTAGATAATGGTGACAATGAAACTGCCTTTATTTCCCTAGCCTACTTTTACTAGGAAATTAGCTAGACAGGAGCCTTTCTTAAAGAAGTTGAATTACTTGGAAAGTGATTGTGGGTTCATTTGCTATTACAGTATGTAAAGCTTAAGGCCAAATATTTGAGTTTGTGAATATTAAAATGACAATTTTTATGCTCGGTACCAGTATGCTAAATGTGTCATTCAACGGAGGCAAGGGTCAAGTACATTAATAGCACTCTTATTTCAAGAGAATCCACGTCATTCTCACAATGTAATGTGCAGAAAGGTCTTAAGTTAAAACTGAATTGATTTAAAGTTTATTAACATTAATATCGAGTAAAATTAAAATATAATCTTCATGGGTGTTCAGCCGGATTTTATCACTATGCCGGGAAAGTCTCCACTCACACATCGAGTAAAATTAAGTCAACCAGATCTTGAACATACTTTTCAATTTTGTTTTAAAAGGCTAGAACTCATCAAGCACATTTTGTTGTAAAGGAAATTAGAAACTACTTTTCTGACAGTGTATGGCGTCATCAACTGAATATAAAAATACAAAAAGTTACCTCAAGGAAATGTTACTTACCTTGCAAGAAAAGCAGCCTTCTGTAGAAATAAGTTTGTCTTGTGAAACTTGATAAGGATCTGGTTCTATTGGGTAAGTTGGTACATTGCCAATATCTTCTGCTCCAAGTCCATGAGTAAGGGGTGTGATAGTTGACAAACAGTGGCCCTACAGGTAAGTAATAAGAATTATTATAATTATTATTTTAAAAAGGTGTGCTGAGATTGACACGATCAGTATACAAAATCCAAACACACAACAAATTGTAAATGAATTTTACAGGTTGTAAGCACCTTAGAATTTTGGTAAATTCTAGTTTTCTTAGTTTCAAGTATAAGGGAGGGAGAAAGCTTTCCTCTAAACATAAGGTTTCATTACAAGTGTAGGTTATGGGAGGAACGTTTCATATAGAAGCTGATACCACAAGCTAATTCATTCAATAAATCATTTTAAAAGCAGTAAAGACCCATAACACTTAATAAAAGCATTAAATAAACTTTGTTTAATAGTAAAGAACCTTTCAACTAACCTGGAATAGGGTAATCCATTATTGTCCAAATTGCAGACAATAGATTTTTGCTACGTGATCATTTCACTATTTCTGAGCACTTTTAAACGAAGTAAAATAATTTTAAAATAATAATAATTTAAAAGAAAGCTAAATTCACTAAAATTCTGTAGTTTCAGACTGTGTAAATAGCGTAAATAAAATTTTAAACACTTCGATAAATGCACTTTCAATTCCAAAATTTTTAATCATATGTTTCCGATAATTTCCCGAACTAAAAAGTAGATTTTCTAAAAGAACTAAAAATCTAGTATAACATATTTAAATTTCAGAATATTCCATGCAATAGAACAGATTTTAAAGCAGTTTGAAAGTTATTTTGTTATGAATCACAACGTGGTTTCACTTGAGATTTATTTGCGAGTAAACCAAGCCACTTACGTAAATAAAACTACTGTCAAAATACGTAACTAATTTCAAAGAAAATTCCGGTAACTTTACTTTTCCGATATAAACAACATAAGAATAGTTATTCAGCATAAACCGAGTTGACTTATGACACATTCTAAACACGATCTTGCTAAATAGATAATTTTGCTATTTCACCACTGATATTCACAAAATTTACATCACTGGAATCAGGAACTAACGTGGAACACTTTGGCACTAATTTTATGGCGATAATTTGCAATCCAGCAGGATTACTAAAAATTGGCTTAAATTCAAACATAGAAATAGGGAAATCCCTATTACTGTCGGAGACTCTCTATCAATACGCCATTTAAACTAAATTCATTTTTAAGCAAGCTAATCATTCAAGAATTCTAATTAAGCACTTCTTATGTACCTTGAGGACAAGACTATATACAGTTAAAGTCTGAACACTTTCTATAATCACAATCATTTTACACTATTTTGGGTAAGTGGTTGGATACTTGATGTCACGTGGATTGGCTATGTAAGCGGGTACCTCGTAGAGGGGGTTTGTCTTTTTATTGTTTGGTCTTTACTCCGGGAACGCGATGTAAGTTGAATCTGCGTAAGTTGTTTTGGTGCGGGTCGAGTGGTAGCCGGAAACTGGTTGAGCCAGACTGGGAACGTGTGTCGGCCATTATGATTTTTTCTTTACCAGATCGGGTTGTTAACAACTACTAAGAACTTTTAAATTTTCAAAAGGGGTTTTTGCTGTCATTTCTATACTCTCCACAATCTGTAATTTTCTGGAAACATTTGTTCGATTGCCTACTCAACTGTAGAATGCTAAATTTCGAAAATGTGACTTGGAAAATAAACTTCAAATTTTTGCACAAGTGAACATTTTGTGATTTCGTAGTAGACTGGAAACCTTTTCTAAGTTTGTAGTTTAAACAAATTTAGTGGCGATCTTTCAGCATTTCAGTTGAGAATTCCAGGCAGGCAACATGGTCATTTAAAATTATCAATGTAAAGTCAGAGAACATTTTCTAATCAAGTGAACTTTCAGTTAAGATACCAAGCCTATACTCCAACCTGGTATCAGCTTGGGTCCTTACAAGGTGCTTTGAAAGAATTATGAAGAAGAATTTCTGAAACACTACAAATTATCTCTTGTAGGTGCACATGATTTACTTATTTATCTAATAAGAAAATGTGATCAGTTTTTTATAATAAAAACAGAACAGCAAAGGAGCAGTACATGATAAATAACATTAATAACTCAGAAACAATAACTCATTAATTGCTCAGAAATAACTTATATATTTTATTTGCTTATATCCAGTACAGTTATCCATACAATTGTACCTCATGTTTTAGATTATATCACTCTGAAACCATTAATGAATATCAGGTTTATTGATGGTATATTTACGATTTGGAAACATGGAGAAAATATCCATTTTAGCTTCTCAGTAACATGAATTCCAATAATAGCATTAACTTCACATGGTCTCACACATCCAGGCCACATTTCTCTGCAATGGCTACCTTAGCAATTCAATCCCCCATCAAATCAACCAAGCAACAACATTACGACCATTTTGATAGCTGTTATGTTTAGCAAACCAAATGCTTCATCCCTTATAGGTTGTGCATTCATGGCAGTAATATATGTTCTGATAAACAATACCTCAAAATTTAAAACTATAATAACTCCCAAGTCCAAAATTATCCATAATATCTACAGATAAACAACTATCTTCTGCCATGTCGCAAACAGCACAGCCCAACAACCACCATAGTGCTGGTCAAGAAGTTCTCCACATGACTTGAATCTTTCAATGACAAGGCTGCGGTCCCCTCCTCCCCCCCCCCCCCCAAAAAAAAATCCTTCTCCCCATCATAGAGCATACTTCAGTAGACCCTGAATCTCAGCCATCTCCTACTACACAAATATTGATATTCTTCTCCCAGTAGCCAGTCCCATAGCTGCCTTTTTATGCTGTAAGATGTATAAATTACACCATGCTCCACTACTTTTAGCAACCCTGTCACAGGAAAATGCTTTTCTATTATAAGGCAAGCAACCTGTTAAACCTCCCATGTCATATATCAGTTAACTTGCAACTACAATTAGTGTACAAAATACATACAACTTCAAATGAACTCTCAGTAATAACTGATAACTAAAGGCAAATGGATCCACTCAGAATCCAGACCACCCATCGGGTGCTCATAGCCCTCTTATGATACCAATAATTTCAATTCCTACCTCACCATTCATTATAACAGGTTTTCCAACAGCTGCAGCTCCTCTAAGCTCAGAAATGGTAAACTGCATTATAATTCAAACTGAGCAGCAGGCTACTAGTAGTTCTCAACCTAAGATAACAAATAATGATTACCTTAAATTTTCTCCTACCAATGACTATCTTCAATTTTCATTCACTTTTCCATTACACCTTCTTCATCCTCTTTACTCATTTATCATCTGTACCCTATATATACCATTGCTTACCAGAGGTACGTAATTCCAAATTACTGCTCATCTTTTTTTTTTTTTAATACTGTAATTGTTTACATATTTTTAAATTTATTTAACTTGTCATTTTGCAAAGTTCATATATACTCTCTTAAATTCCTTATTGCCACTGCCTGTTCTGTCTCTATTTCTGAAGCTGTCCCCACTCTTTTTCACAATCGTCCTTTGTCTCCCACACTGTGTGATTCACATACTTCTGCTGATGAAGGGTATACACCATTGAAACATTTCAGTGGTCCCCCTCCCTCTATCAACCCTGTCCAGTTACCATATGTTTTAATCCCTTATCCTAATTTATATGAACACTAAAGTGCCAAAAGTAATAGCTTATCCAGAATATCCAGATAGCATCACAGAATAAACATATAAATGTGTTGTGCAGTGTCAGGGTTTTCATTTTACTCTTGTGTTTTATGTGAAAGGTTTTCTAATGTGACTATGGCTACAGAACATGAATTAACAGCCTATGAATGTGGAATGATAGTTGGTGCCAAATGCATGAGGCATTCAATTTTGGAAATTGTTAAATTGGAAATTGTAATTCAAAATTCCTAGATCTGCATGTAGGAGTCAGTGTTGACAGATAAGAAATACTGCATGAAAGAAATGCAACACTCAATGTAAGATCCATGACAGATGTGTCCCAGAAAACAGTGCAGCGTAATTTAACATTGATGAGATATGGCACCACAAGACCAATGTGTATGTCTTTGTTAACAAAATACCATCAGTTGCAGTGCCTTCTCAGGGCTCATGAGTATGTTGGTTGTATCCTAGATGATTAGGAAAGGTTGCATAGTCAGATGAGTCACAAGTCCAGTTGTTAAGAGCTGATGATAGGGTTTTGAGTGTGGTATATATGCCATGAGACCATGGATACAAGTTTTCAGGACAGCATTATGCAGGCTTGTGGTGGCTGGTATAAGCTGTGTTTATATGGAATGACTGGCACCTCTGGTTAATCTGAACCAACAATTGTATTGACTGGAAATGGTTATATTCAGCTTCATGGAGATGATTTACAGCCATTCATTATCTTCAGATTCCCAAACAATGATGGACATTTCCAAGATGACAATACACCATGTCAACTGGCCAAAATTGCTCACTATTGGTTGAGGAACATTGTGGGTAATTCCAGAGTTGAGTCAAATTGAACATATGTGGGACATGATTGAAAGGTCAGTTCATCCACAATGTCCTCTATCAGAAATACTTTCACGATAATGGCTGGTTGTTGAGGAAGCATTGCTGAATATTTCTCTGTCTATCAACTTGTTGAGTCAATGTCACGACAGGAGGTATCTTATGATTTTTGGCACTTCAGAGTTTATACCACCACAATTTTTCTTATCACAATGTGATGAGATGATGTTTAACAATTAATTACTAACCTGTCCGATCCTCTGGTAACCTTGTGGGCAGCCACACATAAAATTATTCCCTCCAAGAGAAGTACATCCAAAGGCACAGGGACTAGATGCACATCCTGCACTCACCTGTAGGGAACATAAGGAGCTCTAATGCACCAAAAAAATAAGCAATACAATTGATTCTTGAAATAGACAATATAAGAGTAACTCAGTAGATATTTGTAAAATTTATAAAGAAAGAAAAAATATATTTTCTAACCTGGATGCACAGTAGAACTGATGTATCATACTGATAACCTTCTGGACAACCACAACGGTAACTACCAATTGTATTTATGCAATTAGTTGAACCACATGGAGACTGCTGGCATTCATCTTCATCAACACATTGGTTATAGTAAAAATGTTGGATAAAACCTTCTGGACAAGCACATCTGTAGCCTCCAACTAGATTCTAAAAAAATTGTTCTTTTTCAGTTCTAATGAATCTACTGTTTCCACAATATTTTACACATTTGATTTATTTTATAGTAATACATTATGGTTACAATAATGATCTTATCGGCATCACAGCAACAAGAACAAATGTTTTTTTCTTCTTCTCTATTCTCAGTTCTTAAGTTCCAAACTATGCTGCTTGAAAACTGATAAGTCATGACTGAAAATTAAAAAAAACTTTATTGACTGTTAAATTTAAAACAATGAATAGATCAATAAAGTAAATTTGTGTGTAAAAACAGGATAGACTGTGATTTGTATTAAAACTTTATCACAGACCCAGTTAAACAAAATTGCATCCAACATGCACTGATGTTTATATTTTAACACAGAAATACCTATATAACCATTCACATTATCTTACAATTACCTGACATCCATATTGGCATTTAGAATCATCTGTGCATTCATCAGAATCAGTACAAAATGTCCCAGTAGAGTCCAGCTTGAAACCTCTAGGGCAGATACACTTGAAGCTTCCCAGTGTGTTTATACATGTTCCTGGAGGAGGACAGTTACCTGTATGGTCCTCACATTCATTGATGTCTGCAACACAAAATTAATAATAAGTATGAATAGAGATCTTCCCAGTGTGTTGATGCAATGCTATTAAAAAAGAGCAGTGGTATACTGTTATTCATTGGCATAAATGGGATTTGTAAGACGAGTAGCTTATGCTTGGGGTGGAGCATAAACACGTTGTCTTAACTCTGACCGTGTGTCGCCGTGGATGCTACAGTCTTGGCTTATATAGAATAACCCGGTCGCCACATAGATTTTAACCCCAAAACTATGGAAAGGTAAAGTTTAATGATGATAACTAGTTCATTGCCATTAGATCAACTATATTCTTCAAAATTTCACCAAGCCAAAAACTGTACAGGCAATCAGACAATTTTTCCAAAGAAATGTTTTGCGAGTTTGATTAACCATTCGAGCCCAATAGTTCAAGGAATCAAATCACTAGTTGAAGAAAGCCAAAAAAAGTTCATCACACGCTCCCATTGTTCAATAGTTTAGTTAATTTCAAACAATCCCGAGGCTCCACTTGGCGAAATACTATTTTACAGCAACATTATGATTAACTTGAATAAAAGAAGTGGCATTATTCCAAAATAAAACTTGCACAGTTGTGCTTGATATGAAACTTGCAGGCCTACTCAGCTACATGTTATTGAGTTCGCGGTTCCTGGCAGACTGAGCCTAACGTGGTGTTGCGCCGACTGCTTCTGTACGACTGAGGCCGATCAACTGAATGTATGCATCTATATTACATTGCGCTCCCTGCTTCTCAAAGGTTCCTAGCGACAGCTCTCTCACAAACCGTGGGAACAAACTCTTTTCCTTATTCACGTGGATGGCTGCTAGCAGGCTGATCAGATATCAAATCGCAGGTCAGAAAAAGTTTCGACATAAAATTTGACCTTGAAAATAAAAATAATTCAATCTCTCTAAAATTTTGCAAATAGCTAGATCTTTAAGTAAATGTTAACTTTAGTTATCATACAAAATTTCGTAACATTAATACTTTAGCCAAAAATAAATAATTTGGATACTAACTTCCACTCCAGGTGAATGCCGAAAGCTGATGAAATGCAAAATACTATCTCAACAACTGTAAAACTGCTTTCTAACTTGAATAAGCATAGAAACTGACTATAAAAATGAAATGCACTAATATTCTATCCAATCTAACTCGTGGTTCTAAGAATAAAATTTTGTTATGCAGTTACAAAATTTAACAGATAGCTTACAGCTTATTTAACCTCCACACTGTCACCACTAGAGTGAATGAGAGCACAGCTGTGTGGAATGGCAGAGCATACCTCATATAAAGTTGTGATGCCTACAGGTTGGCTGGTAATGGACTATGTAAACAGCCATCCAGTAGTGAAAGCAAGGACAATAAATAAGCCATCCATTGTAATGATTAACGGTATTCCTTTGGTCTTTTCAAACAAAAAAGCCCTATCAAGGTAAGAAAAACCATGTTAACTGCAAAATACATATTTGATTTTAGAAAATTTAGAAAAAATCAATAATTGGCTGGCAAGGAGTCTATGGGAAAAAATACTTCAGCAAGGGAGCTAAAGCACGAAATAGTTTGGGAACCTCAGCTATACAGCAAGTTCAGAAATTCCTGATCATCTATGACCAAATGTTGTGTTAGTGTTATTATTTGTCTCCAAAAACATCTTTTTCCCCCCAACCTCACTTCTAGCTTCATCATAATATTGTGAAATGTATATTGCATCAGATTAAAATATTCATAAAGTTTTGTTTTATCATCCATGAGAAATTGTCAGCCCCAACTCAGTGCTACAGAAGTTTTTGAACATTGATTCCATGAAAAAACCACCTGAAAATGTTAAAGGAGACTGAATACTGAGTAGGAACACGTCCATAACACGGACGAGCTATGGACATGGGAGAGGGTAACCAGACACTTGGCCGACTGACAGAGAGGTCAACAGTATGGTTTGACCTTTATGAGATCATATGTTAACAAATGAACAACATGGTTTTAGGAAAGATATGACTTGTATAAACCATATTTTCTAGCATGACACAACTAACTACAAAGAATAAGAATTTAATAAGCGTCATTCATACCTTATACCAACTGTGCCAAAGTCTGTGACAAAGTTAATAAACAAAGTGTAGGAAAATAAAACAGCAAGAAAGGGTTCCTCAACATTTCCTAAATGCCATAAGAAATCTATATACAGAAAAATAGAAACAAATAGAAATAATATTAGGAAATAACAATCAACCCAGGTGTAAGACATGGGTATAGTTTATCACCCACATTATATAACTTTCACATATATGATGTCATATGTAGAAGGAAAGGAAAATATTAACAAAAGCAAAACAAAAAATTACCTACCATGAATTTATTATTTGCATGTGATCAAGTAATACTACCTGAGATGAAGATAATCTACAATGATCTATTTATACTCTATACTTAGAAACAAAATCTTACAACTTACAATTATCATCAAAATAAGGAAGGCATCACTCACTACAGACGAAAGGAAAGAGAGCCATATTGAACACAAGAACACAAACAATACAATATTTTATCAAATCAAATACTAACATTTAGAAGAAAAGGTTTGAGAAGAGCAAAGATTTTAATAGCAGACACACCTGGAGAGTAGTTTACAGAATTTTAATATCTTGGGAGCAGTTTGAATGTCTACACTATTAAGGATATAGATTTTAAAACCAAATGAGATTCAGTATGTTTGTGGTACAATTAAAAGTACAAGAAAATGTAAATGTCGAATTCCTTAAAAAAATTTTACAAAATTATATTGATACCCATATTGCTTAATGGACCAGAATGCTGGATCCTGTCAAAGTACTGAAAACAAAGAATTCAGACAGCACAAATAAAATTTCTAATGTCAGTTTAAGGATTTAAAAGGACTGAGAGGATACATAATGATGACATCAGACAAAGATTAGAAATAAGGAGCCTATTGGATGACTTACATGACGATGAGTTAAACATAATGAAAGAATGGATAGTAACAGAATGCTAAAAATTTTATATCAGTATAAAGCCGTTAGGAAATGGGAAGAGTGTGGCCACAGAAAAGGTGGGATGTCTATTTCTCTTATAAAACCTAGAATATGGAACAGTATTATGAAGATTAATCCTTGAAACTGATTTCACACAAATCTTCTACCATATGTGATAAATTATGTATATTTGTTCTACTGTGACACGATATTTCTATCAATGCTCAGCAAAACAGAATAAAATCATAGGTTCTGGATACAGTCTTTTATCATTTCAGTAAACAATGCATCATCATAATACACTGCATAATTTGTTTTCTTGTATACAAGCTACCTAGGGGAAAAAATTAACTATGCATCTAACCACTACATTTTATGCAGTATTTTGTTATTTTTTTTTAAAAAAGAGATAAAAACACTGAAATTTTTAATTTCTAGGCTGGACTAATTATGGAAAATTCTATCTTATCTTTTACTCTTAAAGTATCTGCCTCCAATTTTTCACTGCCATTTTAATGAAAATCTGCTGGCCTCTTTGATAATAACTTTAAGTGTATACTATACAATTACATCTGTAATAAATATGTCTAATTTCCTGCATAGAACTTGATGAGTATATCATTATCTTCTTTGTTTAAAATTTTAGTACAATTTGAAATAAACTGATGAAAAAATAAACAATTTAAAATTATCCTAATGATGGATATTTACCTGTACACTGGTCACCAACTTGATTGTAGCCTTTAGGACAAGCACATTTGTAGCTGCCCTGTGTGTTAATGCACTCATGGCTACATGTATGTTTCCCTGTAGTACACTCATCAACATCCCGACAACTGACACGATCAGGATTCAGTACAAATCCAGCAGGACAAGAGCAGA
Organism: Vandiemenella viatica; assembly: GCA_031002005.1. NCBI lineage: Eukaryota > Metazoa > Arthropoda > Insecta > Orthoptera > Morabidae > Vandiemenella > Vandiemenella viatica. The sequence continues at coordinate 93,235,807 of JARYHS010012519.1, forward strand.
TGAAACTTCCATCAGTATTCTGACAAGCAAACTTGCATGGAGAGGGTGTCTGCTCACATTCATTTATATCTGTCATTTTAAAAGAAGCTTTAACTTAAAATTTTTGTTAGGAAACAAAGAATCATACAAACACTCTGACTCTAAATGGTCATTACTGTTAACAGATGATTTATAATAGTACTTCTTCCAAAAATATACTTTATTAATAGATTAAAATAAAGACAAAAGGAAACTCATAACATTACCTCTACATCTTGTACCACTGTGGTCAGGTTTATAACCCTTGTTACAAATACAACGATAAGATCCAAGCGTATTAATGCAACGACCATTACGGCAAAGATCTGGTATTGTTTGGCACTCATCAATATCTAAAACATAATAATTATTATTGTTAAAAATGTATGATCATATTATCTGGTATTCTATCATTAACATTACCAAAAAATAAATTTACCACATAGAAAATTAAAAGAAATGTTAAGTAAGAAGTATATAAGTATTTATAAAATGAATAGAAACAAGGAAAGAAAGGCAGGTTATTATTATCTTGGGATTTAGGTATGAGCCATCACCCAAGTGACCTTTCTTTCATCTGTAATATTTACTAGCAACTATGCAAACTTATTTAAGAGAGCAGAATCATTAAATACTACAATTTAAAAGATTTTTTTAGAAAGAACAAATTTACTAAACATGGAATATTGGTTACTGCTCAGTGATATTGAGCTTGCTGTCACTTGGATATCAAACTGAAAACAGGTTTGTGAAAGATTCTGTAAATTAGTATGAAAAGTAACTAATAACAGGAGGAAAAAATCATTGGAAATATTTGGATAAGACTTTCATTCAAAGAGCAGAAAGCTCCTTCTTTCCAATGAATGTTGATTGGTTCTCTAAGACCACTTTGTTAGACAGGGGAATATTAGAAAGAAATGTATCTCCATCCTACATTTAACTTTAGTAATTGAATATCTGTATATATGTAATGGAATTTCTCACTCATATCTAAAAAAATCTGAAACATTATGTACAGTCTGGTAGATCAGTGGTTAAGGTATTTGCTTTCAGAAGTTCTAAGTCCACTCCTGCATTTGAATCCTGGTGGAGCCAGGAATTTTTAAGGGTTGTGTTTGAGCTATATCAGGATGTTGTGTGGTTCGAATTCCATGTTAAACTTAGGTCCCAGAGGAAAGGAATTGGTTGTCCTGCCTCTAACAGAATGGCTTATTTTATTAATATTATTTTAAAAAAAGAGAGATTATACACTTAATCAAGACATAAAATTACCATGACCATCAACAGAGAATCCAGGGTCAAGGCAAAGATCACGATACTCATCAGAGCCATGTGGTGGACACCTCTCACAGTGTGGTCCCCAGGCTTCACCCATTGTGCAGCAGCAATCTGCCCGTGTCACCGACATAAGACCATCTGTGTGAGTTGCACATCGTCCACCAACTAACTGCCGGAAACAGTATCCTACTCGTCGGTCTGAAACAGGCAACAACTGATGAAATTTACTAGAAGTTGGCCATTTGATAATATAATGAGTTGAAGATATTTTTCACAGTCAAAAGCGTATTTCTTTTATTTGTAAGCTTAATGCATAATTACATACCGATGCATTGTTTCCTGTCATGGTTGCTCTCATAACCTTCATAACAATCACAACGGTAACTTCCCTGCAGATTAACACAATTTCCATTCTTGCAAATGCCTGGATTTATGACACATTCATTTATGTCACGGCAATCATCTGTCATGCCAACCTGTTGGTATCCTTCGGGGCAGATACACATGAAAGTTCCAATCAGGTTCTTGCACTGATATTTGCAATTGTTGGCAGGTGTCACACATTCATCAACATCTGAAATAAGATAGGAAAAATGCTATAAAAAAAAATTACATGCCAAACAAACATTATGTGTTTAACATGTGCAGAGTGTTAGTAGCATGGTTACTGTACAGTTAAACAAATTAGAGATTGTGAATAGATGAAAGATTCAAGTAACATTTCTTTATTTCTGATTTCATATACATATGCAGTGATTCCATTAACAGTTCACCTCAGCTCAATTGCTACAGTGATTAGTCACATTTTCTCTCTAGAGACCCATGGCTGAATTGATATTATATTTAATATTACTGATGCCCTTGACTTCATTCATGTTTGGAAAGAATTTTGATTTACAGTTATCAACATGTAACCACCATAGTGATGGGAGACTTGAGGCTAATACCACACACAAACATCAGTGATCTACACAGGGCATTTATGGCTAAAGAGTGAAATATAGGGACACATATGTCTTCAGTGGAAGTATTAGAATGCCCTCCATTGAACAATTTCAACCACCATATCTCCCACACACCCAAAGATACCGACATCACACCACCATGGTGCACGTTGGGAGACTTGAGGTTAATGCCACACAAAATCAACAGTGGACTGCGCTAGGTAGTTTTGGCTGTGGTGTGAAACATAGGGACACACATGCCTATTTTCATATCAGGTCCACCATTTTCAACCACCATATCTTCCAAATCCCCTCAGCTACTGACATGAAATCACCATAGTGAAAGACTCCAGGCTACTACCACACATAAACGTCCGTGGTCTTCACTTGATAGTTCTGGCTGCAATTTAAAATATAGGGACACACCTCTTTAGTAGAAATAGGAAAATTCCCTATGTTGATCACTTTCAACCACCACCACTGCCATAGTTACTGACATCTAACCACCATGGTGCATGATGGGAGATTCAAGGCCATTACCACACATAGACACCAGTGGACTGCACTATGCAATTGAGGCAGCACAGTGAAATATACGGACACACGTCTTTGGCCAAAATAAGAAAATATCCTTCATCGACTACTTTCAACCACCAAATCTGCCACACCCCCACAGTTACCGAAATTCGGACAATGTTGTGCATGATCTATGAATATATGCTACTACCACACACAAACACCAGTGATCTGCGTTAGATAGTTTTAGCAAAAAGTGAAACATAGAAACACACATGTCTTTGGTCAAAATATGAAAGTGCCCCAGGTTGACCACTATCAACCACCATATCTCCCACACCCCCACCCGACAAATAACTATCATAGTGCATGATGGGAGACTCAATGCTACTACCAAACAAAAACACTAGTGATCTGTGCTATGTAGTTGTGGTAGCAAAGTGAAGGACACATATGTCTTTGGTCGAAATACGAAAATATCCTTTATCGACCACTTTTAACAACCATATCTCCCACATCCCATAGTTATAAAAATTTGGCCAATGTTGTGCAGGATCAGTTAATGTATGCTTATACCACACACAAACACCTGTGACCTGCGCCACATAATTTTGGGTAAAGTGAAACATAGGGAAACATACATCATTGGTCGAAATATGAAAGTGACCCAGACTGACAACTTTCAATCACCATATCTCCCACACCTCCATAGCTACTGACATCTAACCACTATAGTGCATGATGAGAGACTCGATGCTATTACCACACACAAACACCAGTGATCTGCAGTATGTAGTTGTGGCATCAAATTGAAATATAGGGACACATATGTCTTTGGTCGAAATATGAAAATTTCTTTGACAACTTTCAACCACCATATCTCCCACACCACCACAGTTACCAAAATTTGGTCTACATTGAGCATGATCGGCGAATTTATGCTACTACCACACACAGACACCAGTGATTTATGCTAGATAGTTTTGGCTAAAAAGTGAAACATTGGGACACACACGTCTTTGGGCGAAATGCAAAAGTACCCCAGGTCCACCACTTTCTATTGCCATATCTCCAACTCCCCAATAACTACCGACATGTGACCACCATATTGTACAATGGGAGAGTCGATGCTATTACCAACCACAAACACCAATGGTCTTCGCTATGTAGTTGTGGCAAGAAAGAGAAGTATAGGGACACACAAGTCTATGGTCGAAATATGAAAATACCCTACATCAACTAACTTTAACCACCATATCTCCCACACCCCCACAGCTATCAACATTCGGCCAATGTTTTGAATGATAGGAAACTCCATACTACTACCACACCCAAACACCAGAGATCTGTGGTAGGTAGTGGTGGCTGAAAAGTGAAATATAGGGAAACACACGTCTATTTATATATATAGTAAACAATGAAATCAAAGGCGCTAAGTAGCGAAAAGGAATTAAATTAGGATAGGGAAATGAGCCACCACTTACCTATAGATGATGGATGTAGGAAGCGAACACACACACACACACAAACACATAACCTCCTATAATGTCACAATGTTCTCCTATTGACAAAGGGCTCGTCCCAAAAATTTCTTTATGTGTGTGTGTGTGTTTTTTTTTGTCTTTTCTGTGTGTTTTATATATGTATATATAATTACAAGGAAAGGGAAAATGACTCATTACTCACCAAAGTTGAAGGCAGCAACGAGAGAAGAACATATATCATGAACACACAAATATACTCAATATTTTGGTTATTAAACCTTATGATAATTATCAATATTGATAATCCACCTAGTCATGTAGCAACCCTCGGCGTGTGCACACCTCCCGAGCCTCATGACTCATTTTCTTAATTGTGAATAAGGTTTAATAACCGAAATATTGAGTATATTTGTGGGTTCGTGATATATGTTCTTCTCTCGTCACTGCCTTCAACTTTGGTGAGTGATGAGTCATTTTCCCTTCCCTTGCAATTATATTGCCTAAAGCAGTTTCCTTTTTCCTTAGTTTAATTTAAATACATATACATAGATTGTTAGGAAACAAAGGCGCTAAAAGCGGATATATTAAACATTAGGATAGGATAAAAAACCACCGCTTACCAAAGCAGGGGATTCCTGCGGCGTTGGTACACAAAAAAAAAACACGAACACACCAAGAATAGAATTTTCAAGCATGGCTCTTCCTCAGTAGAAGTGAGATGGCTGCACGCAAGCGGCCGGCAGCCAACTGCGTGAGCCACAATGTTGGTGACTCATGGTGGGGGAAAAACAACATGGCAGGAAGTGAGGGTGGTGGTAGAAGAGCACAGGCTGGAAAATGATGATGAATAGCAAGTATAAAGCAGAACTGTACACAAGGACCCATCGCGGAAGGGCAGTATACCTCAGTTAATGGTCCCAAAAGCCCACCAAGTAATGGACATATGTGCAAACAACTGAAAAAAAAAAATCATAAATTTTAAGTTAAAACTAAAACTAAAAATAAGCAAAATTCAAAGTCACAATCTATAAAGATAGGCTCTGGTGAGCGATGGTTCAATGAGAGAAGGTGGAAGTGAGAGGGATGGGTGGGAGGAAAATTGGTGCTATCTTAAATTTAGACCTGGAGGATTGTCTGGTCCCCAATTGGTACTGATAGGCCAGTTCCCACCATCTAAGTTCTGAAATACTTCTTTTATCTGAGAGGACTCTGATGGAACGGACTGAGAAGCAGGTGTTAAAATTGTTGGTGCCATGTATAGTGGCATGATGAGATACAGGGTGGTCAGGGTTCTTGGTGTGTACTGATTGTCGGTGTCCATTCATTCTGATGGCCAGTGGATTTGTTGTGAGTCCAATGTAGGAGGCTGGGCAATACCAACTCACTTGTAACCGTGCAGCCATCTCACTTCTACTGAGGAAGAGCCATGCTCGAAAATTCTATTCTTTGTGTGTTCGTGTACCAGCGCCATAGGAATCCCCTTCTTTGGTAAGCGGTGGTTTTTTTATCCTATCCTAATGTTGAATATATCCGCTTTTAGTGCCTTTGTTTCATTTTTGTTTGTAATTATAAATTTACAATATCAGTATTTTTTCAAGTTGAAACTTTGGTACTGTTAATGCTAGACTTCATATCTAGAAACTCTCTAGCTACAAAACACATTAAAAAAGTAAATCTTGTTTCCTATATGTTGCTGGCCATTTTTTCAATACATCCAGCTACTGTCTTTAATGCTTAAACTTAATCCTGAGTCTGTGCTATAAGCTTTTCATTTTAGTGAGATGAGTCTTTCTCTAACAGAAGTAGTAACTTCCTTGAGATAATGACTCGAGTTTACATTGTTCCTATACAACGAATAATGAGAAACACCAATCTCAACAAATATTTAATGTCATTTTAGTTCCTAAATTAACTGCTAAAACATTTTCATATATGTTTTAGGTTTACTGCATTTTGTACCTAATAAATGTGAAACCGTTTTGATCTGAGGTTCCACGTAATTCTACTTCATATATGCACACAAAAATTATACTGATTTTTTTTTATTTATATATATATGCATAATTGCACTTATTTTATTTTGGGTTACATGACATCTCTCACTTTTTCCCCATTTGTATGTAGTATATAGGTAAACTTTATCTAAAATCTGAAACAATCCTTTAACAAAATTTAGATTATCATCAAAAACAGTTTACACCCAAAACGATTTTAACAGTGAAATCATGCTACAATAAAATAAAACCGCTTCAAGGTTAATTCCTTTTAGAGGTAAACATTATTCCTTAAATATTGCAATAGGTGCTGCCTTGGAGAGTAAATGGAACTTCATTTACTTGATGCACTCTCATTTTTACATTTCTTTTTAAATATACATATTTTTTTTACAGTATGTAACACACCATCACTTCATTTCTTCATTTTTTTTTCTATTTTTTTTCTTCTCAGTCACACCACATAAATATCATTCAACATCGAGGTCTAGTCAGTATATAAAAACTTTTTTCCTTAAACTTGCCAAACACATTTATACTATACTCCTTTATGTTATCATGTTATGATTATGCGGGATGCAAAAGTGTAAATGTCTGTAAAATACTTAATCTGAATAATGATTTCATGAAAAAGTTCAACTTTTTTATATCTTTTTGAAAATTATAATACAAACCTTTACTTTTCTAACATTTGTTTCTTTAGGGAATTCTTCTTCAGCATCATCCTGTATGTTAATTTAATATATTCTTTCTTGAGTTTAAGCTGTTTGTAAGATTTATCTTAGCAGTTTATGTCTCTTATGTGCTCTGTAAGCTATCTCCAAATCCTCATTTAAAAATAATTTGATGCTGCATTTTCAACATTTCTTTTTTATTTAGTTTCACTGCAATTCATCATTTACTCTGGTAGCAACTTCCCTATCCATCTACTGGTGCGTTTGTTAATGAAATTTTCTTTTAAAGCAATTTTATTAACCACCTTCTTTTGTCCTTTATACATTTATAATTTTAAATTATTTCAATCTTTCATGCAAATTGTTCATCATTCTCCTTGCTACCATATGCCAATCCCTAACTTCCTTAACTAGAAAAGAAAGTAATAATTGTTCCATCATTTCATAAAGTTTTTGGAATAGTTCAAAGTCTTTCAAATGATTCCGCAATAGTTTGGCCATTTTGGCAGGGGCAGATGGGTGAAAAAGTTCCAAGCACATATTAATATTAAGAGAAGAAAGCTGATTGATTGGAATGGAGCCAGAGGGGCACAAAGGAGTAGAATTAGGATAAAAAAGTTTTAGAAGAGAATACTGAAATTATTCTGAATGTAGCAAAGGTGTTGAAGTTATCACAAAATAGTAGGGAAGTGCATTCCATTTTGTAAAAGGGGTTATAGCAATGTGTTTTGGGACAAGTTAGAGAATTTTCTAGTGTTTTGCAAAATGATAAAGGAACTTCTGTGTATGCACAAGCTGATCTGAATGTTGGAGAGTGTCTAACTTTAATTTAGAACTTTTAATTTTTTGAAAAGAAGATTTGATTTATGATTTTGTTTAGTGGTTAATGCAAACATTTAAAGGAAATCTATCAGAAAATGAAGATTCATGGAAAACAACCCAGACAAAGACCAAGGGATGGATGACTGAGCCGAGTCTGTATGGAAGAAATGAGAGGACTGGACCAAGGTGGTGATAGAGGTGTGGTGGAGAGGCCTGAGCACAAATCATATCCAGCCGGTAGCTGGAAGCTGTTGGTGATGATGATGAAAAACTTTCAGTAATGGTTGTGGTGTCCAGAGAATCTGGTGAAGACGAACTTTATCGGAATCAAAATATTCATTTTTTCATTTCATAGCATCCTGTTGGATTCCAGTCATGACTTGAATCAAGTAAAATATTTTTAATTTTCTAAGAAATGACAACCACAAGCAGTTAAGAACTTAGCATTTTGTACTATTATATTCAGAACTTTATATTCAGAGCAAACTCTATATTACGAGTAATATTCTTCCCCAGCACTGTTATCTGTTTAAAAGGAACCAACACATACATAAAAAACTGATGCATGTATCAGTACGTACGTGCACAAGAAGGAAACTTCCAGGTATAATAGGAAATTTGTCCAAGTTATTCTCATAAACAAATGAAAATTACCAAAACATTGAAGCACACTTCGCTAGATTAGAGAATATTGCATCTGGTCTTAGTCTGTATTTTGTGTTTAGAACATTGATATCGGAGAACATTCTAAACAAAATTAGCTGATAACAATTCCTACTATCAATTATCATTGATAACTAGCTTCTGATGCAGATTTTTGGCACATAACTTAAATTATTTTTAAAAGCTTAATTAACCATCTCCCTCTGCTGCAAAGATGAATGCTAATTTTTCTCTGAGCAAATGAAAGCTTTTATTGCACACCCATTAACACATTCACTGTATCATTATATAAACATGATTTCACATTTCTTTTCTTACTATAACAGCAATCAGAGAATATAATGAAACCACCTTCATCCAACAAATATAATAAACAATATTGCATGCACATTAATACATTAACTGTATCGCAATGTGATATCATATTTCTTTTTTTACTTTTACAGAGGTTAAGAGAATATAATGAAATCATTTATAGTGAATGAATTTAAAAAAATCGTAATAAACAAAAAGAGCAATTAAAAATACTGATGCATGTATTAGTGCATAATAATTGTGACTCTTCCAGATGTAAATATATCATCTGATGTCATCCCGTTATTTTCAATGAGTATTAAAACAATTTAAACTTAAACATTTTAAGTATGCATGCACAGAACATTAGGTGCAAAGCATAGAATGTTGTGGCACATGCGTACATAACTTGTAATGTGTAACGCTACCAAATTTCTCCCTAGCATGCCCAAAGAAGTTTCACTTTAATAAAAGATTTTGAAACCTCTTCCTCCCACCAACTCATTGTGTTCTGCCCAACTAGAAATTCCTCTATCCTATAAACATATGAAATCTAGATTTTTCAATCTGTGTACCAAATAGCTGTCTCTTTTTGGTATTTATATTCATTCCATCTTGAACTAATCAGATAGATACCCTTTCCAGAACCCCTGTAGGTGTTAACAGTCCTCTCCTACTTTAATCATATTATATAACATTATGTTATTTGTAAATAACCTAACTTTAATCCAACAAAACAATTAATCATTAAAAAAATGAACAGGAATGGTCCCAATATGCCACCTTCAGGAATCTGCTTTCACTTCCTGCTCTCTTGGAACTGCAGTACCTATCCTAACTCTTTGCTTCCACGATTTTGAGAATTTCTTTATCCAGCAAATCACTTTATTGTCCACCAGAATGATCTTCTATTTACAATTATTTTATAGCACACTCTATCAAATTCCTCAGAGTGATCCATTACTACACTATCAACTTGGTCTTGCTCGAACATTTCATCTGGAATATCTTACATGTAGTCCACTAACTGAGATTCACATGAATATCCTCTCTCACACCCATATTTCTGATTTAAAAACCAGTTCCTTTCCTCACTGAAATTTGTGATGTGTTTAAATATCAAGCTCTCCATTAACTTATCTAACACAGAAACCGAATTAATTGGCTTATAATTTTCAGTTCCTTTATGAACCTGCACTATTTTTAAACTTTTCCGGTTCTCTGAGAAACACCATGTCTCTGACTCAATCTAAATAACAATTCAAAAAATGGTACAATTTGGCTTTTATAAATATATTTGTAGTAAAGTTATCAGTAGCATTCCTTTTTTTTTTTTTTAAAAAACTTATCTTGCTCATATTTTTTAAACTGCTCATTTTTACTTATGTGGAGAAGTTCATGCTCTTCCTTTTCCATCCCTAAAATTGCATTCTGTGAGTGGCTGCAACGGACACAAGTCTTGTGCAAGAAAAGCCACTTATATCTGTTAACTTGAAAAAGGGTTTTAACCCGAAATATTGTATTTTCTTTGTTTGTGTTTTGTTTTGTGTTGCTGCCCTCCTCCCTTCAACTTTGGTGAGTGTTGGATGTATTTCATCTGTCCTTTCCATATAAATATAGCCTCTTTCCTTTCATTGTTACCTTTTTATATCACTGTCTTTTTGTATTATGTCGTTTTGAGGAAATTAATCCAATGAATTCAACACATAAATGACCAAATTTTCTATTTCCTTAGAGTTCACCTCTTACCTTGACAATGTCTTCCATCCGGTGCCAATGCATACCCATAAGGACAGATACAACGAAATGAACCAGGTACATTGTGACAACGGAATGCACACTGACTTCCCATTTCTAGGCATTCATTCACATCCTCGCATACCTGAAAATTTTTATGAACATCCATGTCAACGTTTTATTTTTGTTTTTGGATATAGAAGTATCATTCTATGTTAGAAACACATTCCTAAGGCATCACAAGTTGAGAAAAATTTATGAGTGACCAATGGTATGTGAAAAAAGTTTCAGTGAAAATTAGCTTAAAACTCTGTCAAAAATGAATTACAAATTCTTAAGCTATGCCACCACTGGGTTTAATATGAGATCACTTGAATAATGATGATGAAAGATTTCATTGCATGTATGTGTTAAAATTTTTTTGAATATAAATAGAACAAATTTGGCCTTTCTAGACACATTTTGCATGATTATGATACTTTTTACACGAAGGTAAAAAAAGATAAGGCATAAAATCAAATGTCTTTTATATTTCATCCCATCGATCCCACTGCTGTCATTATTTACCAAGATGCTGATGGGTATTCTTAATTCTCAGTGACATAGATGATGATAAAAACATGATGTAAAAGTGTAAAAAGTAAGAAAACCTGCATTGGTCCTGGAGCAAAACCTTCATTGCAGGAACATTCAAACCCTCCTTCCACATTAGTGCATGTTCCATTTCCACAAATACTTCCAGATGTAAGACATTCATTCTCATCTAAAACCAATAGTTATTTTATCATCAATATGTATAAAAAAATCTCTAAGCACATAGCAATAAATTCTAAACAGAGTAAACATGATATAATTACAAACAATAAAATGTTAAGAACTGAAAGAAATAATCATTTGTCATAATAAATGAGAAGATAGTTACAAAACAGAAACATCAAATTACAAAAATATGAAAGTAATTGTCTCCACTGCTATTCAGGAGAACCAACATCAATTTACTGAAGCCACTACACTTTTATAAGAGGATATTCTTATAGTGAAAACCACACCATAGCCGAAATGTTGTATTTCAATAAAACAACATGGCTCCAACCAGGGACTCTAGTAAAAACTGAAATTGTCCATAATCAAAGAAAAAGGTTTTCAGCCAATGACCTTCATGAAAGGCATGTGATGCCCCTGTCATATAAATTGTTTTCTCACTGAGCAAGGACCTTCCTTGACTGAAATTTTATTATCACTTTTTCATTATATGAGAACATTTTTCAAACAAGGATAGAGATAGTAAAATCATCGTCTTAGATAACAAATGCATAATATTTTTGATGTTTCCCATAGGACTATACTTCAACACATTTACTCTCTAACCCATATACTAATTAATCTAAAATACTGCATGTCTTTGATAATTTCATATTTTTTCCTTGTAATCAACCTGCCTCCACCTTTGGCAAGTAGTTGGCTTTTCTATCCATACCCAAAGCTTAGTGCCTTTCAGTATTTTTCCATTATCATGGTCAATGTTTGTATTGACACAGTGACAGATCTAGGAATTTTCTGAACCAGGGTAAAAACTTTGAGAATGCCACCCTGCCAGTTCCCATTGTCGTCACCCTGAAAGTGACATAAATTTGCCACCCTTCAAACATGATTTGGCGCTCCCCTGAAGTTGCCACCAGGGGCAAGTGTCCTTGTCAACCTCGCCCCCCCTCCCCTCTTTTCTTGATCCAGCACTGTATTGACATCATAATGTCATGTAATTTTAAGTTATGCCTTCTTTCTTTATATCTAAAAAAAATTATGCTATCAAGCATCTTTTTATCCTATATAATGAACCTGCTTCTGTAACACATTAAAAATATTCTTCAGTCTGAAGTATTGTCTCTGGAACAAAACAGATTTACAAGTAATTCAGCTTCAAAGGAAACACAATTACCTATGCATTTTCTGCCCGTTTCATCCAGAACATAACCTGTGGGGCACTCACAGCGGAAAGAACCATCTGTGTTTATGCAATCTCCACCTTCACAGGCATTTGGCATAAATGAGCACTCATTGAGATCTTCTCCTGTGTCAATTCGTCCTGGACCTCTTGGGCACATACGTTCAAATTCATCTGAAACAGAACTACTATTTTAAACACAATCTATAACTCGGAGATTAAAGAACATTAAATAACAAAATGCATTTTATCTGGAGGTGAATTAAATGTTTATAATCCATTGCACAACATGTGATTACAATTGTTTTTATCTTGGTTCTGAAACCATCTATCAAAGGTTATTAGAAGAATTAAAATTATTTGTCACTTCAGTTATCACCATATTCTGTATCTTCTTCAACTATTTTAATTGCTAACAACACTATCTTTTATTTCTTGAGATAATTCAATCATCACAATGCAGGCACAAAGATTCCAATTACATTTTTTTTTAACTGTGTAATTTTTAATACTGAGTACTCTTTTAACAACAGAAAATTTAGAAACAAAGGAGCTATAAAGTGGATAAATTAAACATTTGGATAGGAAAATAAGCACCGTTTACCAAAGTTGAAGATTGCTGCAGTGTCACAACACATATTTTGATGCCACAGCAATCTTCAACTTTGGTAAGCAATAGTTTTCTCCTGTTCAAATGTTTAATATATACATAGAAAAATTAAGCATATGGCACTATCAAAAATGTTTCAATACCCTCCTATTTTAGATTTACACTGATTAAAATGACATAATTATTAGCTAAATACCTTAAGGAGAGGATCAAGAAATTACTTGTCAAACAGTGGAAGGAACAAAGCACTTTGAAAATACAGACTTCAATGAACAATCATACACTAATGTTATTTAAATCTTGGCTGAACAAACTGGTAAGGTGCGTTAATTTGGAATTGAATACAGTACTGCTGATTTTATCTAAGTCAGACATGTGAAGTGTATCAATTGGGACCTTAGTAGATTTCAATATAAGAGGGCTGTCCATTATGTTCTGTTTGGCTACAAATAAAATCCTGCATAAAGAAAAATATTTTGTTATATACATATTAAAACTAAAGCTTTTTACTATTTTCAATAAAGCTGCCATTTAAATTTAAGCATTTGTCATAACTTCACTAATTTAAAAACTCACATAATTCAGCTGCCTAGGTACTTAGCCACCCTTTTTGAAGCTTATTGTAAATAGAAAAGCTACAAAGCCAGTCATTTCTATCATCTGAGCGAAGAGAATAAAATAAATTGGTGCCAAGTTCAGCCTCTGAGGGAGATAATAAAAAATGCCCAATTTGAAATGATTCAAAACTTCTTGAGTTTTTCGAGCACTGTTAGGGCAAGCATTGTGGATTCCGGTACTTATCAAGCACAGAACTTCCAGTAGCCTTATTTATTGGTGACAACCTCATAAACAACTGTACCAGAAGCTTGTGGTTACTGTTTGGAAAGTTCAGAGATAGTAAATTTTTTATTTTTATAAACTTGCTCACAACAGAAAGGCTACAGCTCTTCTTTCTATCATGACTGTTTCTTCTTATACTTTTAAAAAATCAGATCCATTGCTGCACATCACCTTCAATAATAATGTTTAGGCCATATACAGTACACAAATGATGGTAAATGTTTGCTGCTAAAATGTTTTGGCATAAAGAAATCTTATTAGAGCAAACAACTTGAATGTGGTGATTTTTTTTTTTTTTATTGCAGCACTCATCTGAAATTATAATAAGTGAATGGGTGAAAGAACATCGTTCACATTGTCACAGGGTGTATGCTGATATGGCAATACTGCTGTGTTCCATCCCACCTCTCCCCCCTGCTACCTGTGCTATGTTACAACAGCAGTTTCTTTCCATCCAATCATGTATTAGTCATGACCTATACCCAAACTGGATGGTAAAAGGTAGGTTACCAGAAGAAGTCACAGGTAAATTAGGGGGAAACACATTCACATGATAAAATCCCAATGGAAATTAAGTAAAAATGATTGCATAGAAAACACCGATATCCAACTATTATAAGTAAACTGTATGAACACACTGAACATAGTTCTATAACATAATGGCTATACACAAACGACAGATAGTTACTGGAGTTTGATCTAAGTTAAATGAAAGAGTTGTCAATTAGGCTTCTCCAGAGGATTGAAAAGTTTACCACAGAGATAGAATAGTTGGAAGAGGCATATTTATGAGTATTATGGTTAGTAATGTCTATTACAGCCCACTGGTATTCATAGATAATAAACATGACTTATTAAATGTAGAGATTTGGGGAATATAAAGAAAAAGATAAAAGTTATAGCTGTTTACTGTAGTGGGATACTGAATGAGATATTGAATGAAAAAGCCTGATGATTACTATATGTGGGGTCCCAACTGATAGAGGGAAAAAGTGATCATGAAAACACTGAGATGGAAGATGTGGATGTGTTCATGAAGAATAGGATAGAGAGGGAATACCTACCAAATGATAAAATAACAAATTTCTATGAAATCTGAGGAAATTGATGGGAATGCAGATTGTTGGGCTTAAGGATGGGGAACAAGTTACTAAGGATATGAAAAGGCTGAGATACTTAGCAATTGGTTTGCTGGACAGTTGGGAACCACTGCAGAGGGAAGTAGTGTAAATAATGAACCCACTCATAATAATAGTGATGGGCATGTTAGGAAATTAGGAATATAATGTGACACAGAAATCTTGCTTGTGGTATGACAAGATTCTATGCTCAACTATGACAGTGTTGTATTTTTATTCCCTGATATTTGTTATAGTTAATGAATTTAATTGCTCAGTTCATACCTCAAAACGGTTACCAAAATCCTTGTAATATTTAGAATGAAATGTCTCACATTGCATGGAACCCCGTGAAAGCCTATCGCTGTGGAAACAAAACATCAGAAGCCAATTCTCACTCAATTTATTTTGCAAAATGATGAAGCTGTTGCAGATATCAGGAAAATTTATACATTTTGAATGTTAAAGTTACTCAGTTTCGATCCTCATGAAGACTGCAGATTACCACAACAAGCCAAAATTAACAGCCATGTGACTCCTACTGTAATTCCTGATTTACCCAAAATTCTTCATGAAAATTGATAATTACTATTAATGAAAAAAAATAATTAAAAGTTCACTTTACTGAAGAATTTGAATAGTTGTAGGAGTTCACATATCTATTAACCAATATTCATCTCTGGAAAATTAATAAGTCCCATTTATTGTTAAAATTTTCTGTTACTCGTTGCTACAGAGTGGTAAATTTTTCTAAGTGTTGAATCATCCCATCATGACACTAACTGATGCAGATTCTACCTGCACAGAGAGGTGCCTAGTTTAAAAAAATTTAAAATGGCTGTTTAAGATACTAATACTTACATAACAATGGATACATTTTATATATATTTCAGGTATCTTTCACTACAACAGCCTGTTTCAATGAGCATTTGTATAGGAGAAATCAAACCTTAAAAATCCTAAATTAAAAGTTTATTGAATATAAACTGGTAGAAAAACTGATAAATGATATCAGCTGAATTGCTACATGCTTTAAAGCATGTCAATCCTGTACTAATTGTCAAGGATTGGATACCAACTTGGTATAAATTGTTTTTTCCTTCCCCCCCCCCCCCTTCCTCCGTGTTTTATTTTTTGCTACTATCTGATGTGTGGCAAGACAAATGTATTTATACTTTGATATTTTAGATACCAGATTTCCATTTTGCTCTTTGGATTCGGTTAATATTGTTGTATTGGTTTGGCTAGTTTACATGTAAATTATCTGCAGAATTACTTGGAACCAAGTCTCCAGAAATTTACAAGCCCAATCATCCCTCCAATGGATAAGTGCTCAGCTACAGTAGCCCTTAATCAGTTATTAAATGGGAATATCTTTTGTCACTCACCTGTGATCCCACAGCCTCTGTCAGCCAGAAAATTAAAGAAATCCTACAGTTAATGAGCCACTCCAAGGTCTCACTTCTTACTCCCAAAATCTGCATAACCCTACCTTATAACTGCTTTCAAAGTCTATAAGCCAGGTAATTCGCCGGCCTCGGTAGCGTAGGGGCTAGAGTGCTAGCTCCGCGTGCCGAAGGCCGCCGGTTCGAATCCGGCCGCGGGCGTGGATGTTAAGTGTTGTGTGTCTGTGTGAATGTCCTGTCCGTCCTGTGGCGTCCATACACAGAAAGCAATAATTACCTTGAGCTGGCTGTATGGCCTCCGTTGCCAAATGCCATTAAAAAAAAAAAAAAAAAAAAAAAAAAAAAAAGCCAGGTAATTCTGGGTGCTACATAGTTGCTGCTTTTGGATCTCCTAAAGAATTCAGCTCTGCATCAGTGGTCCGATGTCTACAACCAATAAATACTCAGTTCCACTTCCGTATCAAGAATACACAATACTTCCTTCTCCACAGTTCTCACACTACTTTCTGACTATTCCTAGTGAAAACCGATGTGCACCAATATTTCCCATTGCTATGGGCTCAGTGAAATGGAATATTTTTTAGAGCAATACCCTCCCAACAATCTCCTGATTATATTTTTCCTCAACATGCTGGCCCCCTTTATACTTAATAACTAATACCCACAAGGAAAAAAATATCTATCATGACATCTGCAGCATTTACATGGGTATCCAGATGGCCCCTCTTATGCAAACCTCTTTCTTGTCTGTCTGGAACAGTTATTTTTAGATCTGGTCAACCCAAAGGCCTTCAAGTGGCTCAGGTTAAAGATATTTTTATGATCTGGATACATGAAAAAAAAAAAAACAATCATAATAACCTCAATTCAAATAGTACTCTGAACTTCACATGGTCATATTCTTACACACAGACCACTTTCCTGGATGTGGATGTGTCCCTCTATTACTACTATTACTCTACAAATCACTAAAAGTGGGTGGCAGAGGGAGCGTTGCTCCTATCCCAATGTGTAATTGTTTATGCATGGAAAGGGACATATAGGATATGGCAGGAGGCACCATGACTATTTTGAGGAACAATCCCAGTATTCGTCTGGAGTTATACAATGGCTACCTCAGCACATGTTAAACCTATCAACATATAAAAGTATCTCAATTTTGACACACCATGCTATAAGATGTGTAACATGCAGCATAATTCCATCCCCTTCACCAATCACCAACCTCAACACCAGTGCAAATTTTGCCATTAGAGACCATGTAAGCTCTGAAACCACCCATGTCATAGACCAGTTAACTTGCATATTACGTTTCATCAACATTGAGCTAATTAGAGGTGGAAAGGACTGGGAGCAAGGAATGGGACAAATTTTCCTTCATTTCCAAGACCTTCTTCAATTTTCATCTCATCCCCTTTTATGATTCCACCATCTCTACCAAACATGAACCACCAGTCACTAGAGACAATTTGTTTGTTTGTTTTTTTTTAAATTCATTGGTTTCTTCTGTTTGTATGCATATTTTTATTCATTATTAGTACACTTTTTACTGGTTATTTATTAATTTTTTTAATGTAGAGTATTTCTTCCAACTTGTTATCCCCATCCTGCAATTTTGTCTCCATTTCTAACCTGCCACCATCCTTTCCATCTGCTCGAAAAACATCTACCTTCTATGTTACTACTGAATAACTGGTCAGCTAGCTGTTAGATCATGCAGCGTCTACCTCATTCTACCGTTGACGAAGAGACATAAACCCAAAAATTACAATTCTCAAGGTGTGTACATGTCTGTCTGTGTGATGATGCCATTGTTGCCTAAAACTGTGGTAAGTGGTTATTCTTCAATTCAAATGTTTAATTTATCCTGCTTTATAGCATCTTTATTTCTTAAACAATATATATACTAACAATGACATGTTCCACTTCCCAGAGCTCCTTCCTCATATGAAACTATGCAATACAAATGAAGATAATAATAATAATACTGCTTACTCCTTCGACTATTCACAAATTTAATGCTACTGGCATGCACTGCACTGCATGACAATCCTTTCATTCTCCCGATTACGATAAACATTTACTTTAGTCAGACCATTGCTTGATTATGGTGGTATAGTATGTGACCCACATTTTGAGTACATCAGTAGGAGTTGGAGAGCGTGCACAAAAGAGCTGCTAGATTAGTTTCTGGAAATTACCACAGAACCCAATCAGTAACAGATATGATAAAAGAACTGGAAGACAGAAAGAGAATGAAGAGAGTCATGGGAATGTACAAGGTGTATATTGATGCTGAGGCAATGAAAGATATTAGTGTAAGAATGTGATAAGCTTTGGCGTGTGCACACCTCCCGAACCACATGACTCATTTCCTATAACATGAATAAGGTGAAAACCGAAATATTGTACATGTTTGTGCTCATCATATATGTCTTTAACTCATCGCAGCCTTTAACTTTGGTGAGTGATGAGTCATTTTCCCTTTCCTTTGTCATTTCTAAGAATTAAAAGTTATGAATGGAAGGGAAAAGATGACCATGACCACAAGCTGGCTTTCGATTTCAGGCACAAGGGTGTAGGAAGATTCTCTTTTTTAGGTAAGGGTGTCAAAGATTGGAATGATGAGAAATGATGAATAATTTACCAAAAACATTGAAAGAATTTAAAGTTGAAATTTGTTGAGGGAAAATGTAGGCAGGTGCAAAGGGTGAAGATGGATGTGTAAGGAAATTGCCACTGGATCATGTGATCCATTGCAATTAAATTAAATTATTTATTTGTTTGTCATTACTGTTTCTATACAACTCAAGTTAAGTACTTCTGGATCAATTTGCTTCAACAAATATGGAATCACTGTCATTTTGCAGCCACAATTTATTTGTAATGTGATGTGGGAATTAAATAATATATTTTTGGTGAGCTGATCACAGCTATAGATATGAAACATTTCTAAAGTTTCTATTAATACTCCAGGTCCTTGTAACAGTAAAGATTTCATGTCTTCACGGAATTTTTCACTTTTATCCTGTTATTTACTGAAATATCCTACTAGTACATACCAATATTGTTGCAAAGTACACCAGACCTAGTACTCAGCCTCAAACAAAAACTTTTTATATGCTGCTGCCTCATGAAAACATTTTCCAGCCTATCAAGTTTTATTTTGCTTGATATAACAAATGATCCTGAGTTGTTAATTTGCTCTTCAACTCTATACATCACTCACCAACACTGGAACTACATAGGGTTCACCTAGTACTATGGTACTACTCTACTTACCATTACAATGAGCCATCTTTTGTTATTGAATATTGTAAACTTAATGCAGATGAACATAACTGAGGTGGTTTGAAATTCCAAGCATTTCAAACCACTTGAATCATTGAAGCAAGAAATAGAAATATACTGCTAATGTACACACAACACCATTTTACCAGAGAATGCATGAACCATACCTGTTCCAACAGGAGGGCAGGGTTCACAGTATTTTCCCCAGGCTGCACCCATGGAGCAGCAGCACTGCTTTGCAGTGATGTACGTCATGCGGGCAGCCGAACAATGACCTGTGAACATCTCTTCATGGCAGCAAGAAATATAGCAGTATTAGCACACTGATAATCAATACCACATTTTTAAGACAGATACAATAAGAAGAAAGACAGATGTGAATCATAAAAATGCCATAATCATACCACTTCTTTCACATGAAGGTAAATACCTCCTAAATGAGAGGGGGGGGGGGGACAACAGTGGGTAACAAAGAGATGCCAACTTTGAAATTATTGGCTTGACAAAAATATATTTATTTATTTCAGTGTGTAAACAAATACTGAATCTGAAAATGGGAGAATATGTGGCTGAGGATTTCCTTTAATTTCCACATGCAAAGCTTTCAAGGATAGATTGATTATTTGATGCTCATGGTTTTGTTGAAGAACTAACTTGAATGATCATAAGCATGTTTATATGACATCAAATAACAGTATCAATTGATTTTGTAAGGAATTAAAATATTATTCATTTGTTAATTAATTTTTGATAGTCACTGAATTTTATTTATCTAACTTTTAGATAAATACTAAAAAAGTATTTAGATGGTAGAACTAGAGTTTCTATAGAAACCAAAACAACTGTGAACACTTACATCTCTGCAGTAAGTTGTTGTTAGGATATTCTTAGCTAAATAAGCCATTATGATTTTTCTGCAGTTTAGAAGTATCACGTCGATATATATTAAAAACATTTTCACTTTCTTAAATTTTAATTTCTGGGAGAAAATATGCGGGTCATTTAAGCTATTTAACATGTTTATTTGTTAGTACTATGTTGCCAGCATTGACCATAATCAGAAAAAGAAATTGTGGTAATACCTTTTATTACATCCTGCTAATACAGTGCAGTTTCAGATAATGACAATAGACAAAATTCTTCAGGCAGTTCAAACACCACATTATGTATTAAAATTATTGTGTGCACCTGTTACTAACTGACAAATATCGCAATAACAAGAAAGAGGAAAATGCTTTTAGGTAATATAATTCAAGCCAGGATAATGAAAATAAATCAATCACTTACTGAATATGAAGTCAGGCAGGCTATGGAAAAACAAAACACATGATGTGACAAATACAAATGATGTTTGACGTGATTGCTTATCACATGAGCAAACAATAAAAGAGGCATAGTGCCAAAAGGGTTCGGCTATAGTGTAAAGGTCGCTTTTTGTATAATAGGGAATTAGTTAATAAAAGAATTAAGTAAGTCATATGTCACTTAAACGTGACATGGTGCTGGACGAGCACACAGTTAAATGTTACTCAAGTGTAGCTCTTGCTAGAACGTTCGGCGAGAATGCCGTGTTCAGCACCTTAGTCGGGTTGCCGACCGCACAACTGGGTCAGCCTGACCTGCACACATGACAGGTTCGCATATCAAACCCCTATATTAAGGCTGGAAAATCATGCCTCGGCCGCAGCTGTTGGAACCGCGCAGAATCTGTGCCAGACGTGGGAAGCCCGGGTCGCGACTTCGACACTCCGCCGCCTGCTATCCAGCCAGCCCCGAGCTTCCAGCCAAGATCTTTGACACAACTACTGTAAGTTACTGTTCAGTTACTCCGTGGACTCTTGCCAGAGGTGCCGACCTCTCTGTAACTAATCACTGGAGTAAACCAAGGTGCCAGCCCAATGCGCCTTATCATTTAACTTAGAACCAGCCCTTCTCTTGGTACTTGGTGTCAGAGCAATTAGTTAAATATCTAAGCTAACCAGAATATCGGAAGCCGAGAGAACGAGCAGAGATCCTGGACGACGTGAACTCCTGGCAAGTAAGTAACTTAGAGAATAATACCTCCGGCCTCCACTCTGTCAATCCTGACGGACGAATCAGTCAGGCTTAGCCACATGGCTGATTAACCCACAATTGCTAAAGTGGGACGTCACAATAGATTGTTGGCACATGGATGAAGTATCAGTGTTTAGTTGTCCAAGGACATGACAAACGACCACTCACAAGGAGACCTTCAGACATGTTAAGAACAGTTTTCAATCTCCTGCATATTGTAACCTATCTGTTAAATTTTGTAACTGCATAGACAAATTTTGTTCTCAGAACCACGAGTTAGAGTGGATAGAATATTATTGCATTTCATTTTCAAAGTAATTTTTCCATGTTTATTCAAGTTAGAAAGCAGTTTTACAGTTTTCAAGATAGTATTTTCAATATTTTTAATTTCATCAGTTTTCTGCATTCGCTTGGAGTGGAAGTTTGTATCTAAATTATTTATTTTCAGCTAAAGTATTAAAGTTAGGACATTTTTCATGATAACTAAATTTAACATTTATTTAAAGATCTAGCGATTTGTAAAGTTTCAGAAAGATCGAATTTTTTTTTATTTCAAGGTCAGATTAGCCAACGTTAAGACTTCAGACGTGTGATTTCATATCTGATCAGCCACCCCTGGGAACGAGGAAGTAGATACATTCTCACGGTTCGCGTGAGTAAGCAGTCGCTAGGAATATTCGAGAAGCAGGAAGTTCTATGCAATATAGGACCGTGCGTGCAGTTGTTCGCCGCTCAGTCTGCCAGGAACCGCGAACGTGATAGCATATAGCTCTGTAGGACGGAAAGTTTTATATCAAGCACATCAGTGATACTAGTTTATTTTGGAATAATGCCACTTCTTTTATTCAAGTCAACTATTATGTCGTGTTAAAATAGTATTTCTTCAAGTGAGGCCTCGGGATTGTTTGCTTTTACTAAGCTGTTGAACAATGGGAGCGTGTGATTCTCTTTTGTTAAATTACTACAACTAGAAGTTTGATCTATTGGGGTTTGCTCTGGCTCGACTGGTTAAGCGAACTTGTAAAATATTACTTTGGAAAATTCGTCTGATTGCCTGTACAGTTTTTGGCTTTGTGAACTTTTGGAAGAATATACTTATTTAAATGGCAATGAACTATTTATCATTATTGAACTTTACCTTTTCATAGTTTTCTGGTTAAAAACCTATGTGGCGATCGTATCATCTTAATTAAGTCAAAACTGTTACAACCAAGGCTACACACGGTTATAGTTAAGACAACGTGTTTATGCTCCACCCCAAGCATAAGCTAGCGTCTTACAATATATGTTAACTGTCCGCTCTATAATTTTTGGATTCGTATTCAAATCCCTGTAGCAAAAATTTAAGCATGATTATTTTAATTTAATTTCACCTTCATAATACTTTAAAAAAATCACATTACTTACAATAAATACAACAAACTCAATTTTGTCAATTATAACACCTATGGCTTCATAACATGCCTCGCCCATAACCACTGAAGAAATCTGGTCAGGAGGTGAATCTGTTAATGAATTCAAATCTGGCAAAAGCATTTTGCAATATTTATTCACATGTCCTTTCATTTCCTCACTGAGCTCCATTTTTATTATTATTTCATCATGATCATTATCTTCTTTTCAACTATTTACATCAACAATACATGGAATTAAACATTTTGACTGTAGAAAACAGAAAAAACCAATGATCTTTTTGATGTCATTTAAAATAAATCTTCATGGTAAACATGTATAGAAATGATGGACAAAGATGAAAGAAAGTAGAAAATGTATCAAAACAACAAAGTTAAAAAAAGGTGAAAAAATACTGTAAAAATGGATGCTTTCCCAGCATATTCACAATCCAGCAGCACACTGTGAAGTCTTCATTTCTGAAAAATGGTGCTGAATTGTATGTAATGTGACATGTTTTAATTATTATTCCATATGATAAAAGTAGGTAAATAAAGATGAAATCAAATTAAAATGATCAAAAATATATGAAGATAAAAAAATATAAAAAATCTTTGATACTATGGGGATTTGAACCTGAATCTGAAAAAGAAAACCAGATCAGACAACTGATCATCTAGAACACATGGCCTTTTGAAAATATGGGCTAATAATTCTGGTAGATAAGAGACATTGGGATTATTTGCTTACGAATATCTCAAAAGCTAGGGCGCATTTGAAGAAAAAATGGTATCACACATATATGTGGTGTATAACCTTCAAGATATATACGGGAGATTGAAAACCATTCTTAACATGTCTGATTGTCTCCTTGCTAGTTTGAAAACAATCAATATGGGTGTTGCACTCAAGAAGGGATGGAACATTGAGGAAAAGATAAAAAGTAAAAATATTGGCATAGGATTAAAAATTCAAATCTTAATAAAAATAAAAATAACAATTCTTTACAAAAAGATGAAGTAGGGTTGTTACCAGAGATTGAGGACATGGAGGTTTCTGGTGGCAAGATGTTGTTGATAAACAATTTTATTTTGAGTAATTGAGATGGGATGATGATTTCTGTCAAACTCGGATGAAGCAATTACTGCAGTTGGAGGAAATCAGTTTGGCAAAATGGGTAGTCTAAGTATCTGACATAAACTGTCGGCTTGTGATTCTTTATCATCACAGACATCTGATAGGTGGTGAAATCTTATTATAAATTAGGGTATTGAAGTTAAATGGGCTGGATATAGTGTGGTATGGGTGTCATGTCTAGTGATAAGATTTGGGGTTATCATGTCTAGCGATGAGGTGGATTTTACAAATGGTAGGACTGGATTAGGTGTTTCTGCCTGAGTGTATGTTGCAAGTTATACAAAGTTTAATTTTAATCACAAGGGAGGAAACATGCTCTGGTGGTAATGTCCCTATCCTCCCACATTCCCATGTCTTGATTTTTTTGCTACCTTTGCCAGTTCTTTACGAATTGAAACTTTAAACTCCTTCAGTGTTTTTGGTAAACTGTCCATTATTTCCCTTTGTAATTTATTCCAATCCTTGAATCCCTTACTAACAAAAGAAAATTTTCCCTCACCCTACTGCCTGAATTCAAGTGCCATCTTAAGATTATGATCATTTCTACACCTCTATATAGGACTCCTAATCCTTCTACCAATATGCATTATTACTATTACAAGCCTTAAACAAACCAACCACTCTTTTTACCTGTCTTTCAATGACTTCCAACCAAGCTCCTCAAGCATATCAGTTACTTACGGCATCCTGCAGTAATTTCTACAAACAAATATAGCTGCTCTCTATTGTACTCCTTCCAGCTTCTGAATTTGATATCCATAATGTGAGCACTACATCACTTCACCATATAAAAGTAGTTGACTGACCAAGGTCTTGTAATCCAGTTGCCTCACTTCCCTGATACATGAGATATTGCTCTGGAAGCATTCATGGAGTAGTTTGATGGAGGTAATGGACTAGGGTATTCCTGTTGTGGGTGATCTGACTAATCATTTGCAGGGGGATGGTGGTGGGAAGGGTGATGGAACAGTTAGGATTCTGGAGAGGAATTTAATTTTACAGAAGAGAAGTAAAAAGAAAGAATTTATGGCATAGATGTCCAGGAGACCATGAAGAGTAGTTTGGCCATCAGTTTGACAGAGTTTTGATTTGCCGCACGTACAACTCTGTCGTGGCAACCCCTAACCTAAACCGGTAATCCTATTGGGTAAATGAGACCTACAGTATAATTGCACCACTGAAACATTCTGGCATACTTCACATTACACAGGCAAAGGCAGGGTGTCTGTTATTAAAATGTTACAAAATAAGCAGTATCTCTGACATAGGAAGGATGGTTGTGATTGGAAATGTTGGTCCACTGGCTCCAAAATTCCTTCCATAGGCAATCTTAAGGCCTCACATGCAGGGTTATTATGGTCATGTTATATGCAGCATGATACATACTAACTCACTTGCACCTACAGTTATTTAGGCAGTGGAAGAAATGGTGGGGGAGCAGATGGTGGAGATGAACTGTTAAGAAAAGGACTATCGACATGTCGGAAATGTATAAGATATGTCTAATATGTACATATTGCAGGTGGTGGTAAAATGAATATATATATATATATATATATAACAGAGAGTACCTGATGCAAAAAAGAAATTTGTTAAAATTATTATTAGTTAATATACTGTATATATATATATATATATTGAACATTGGATAGGATAAAAAACCACCGCTTACCAAAGAAGGGGATTCCAGCGGCGTTGGTACACGAAAAAAACACGAACACACAAAGAATAAAATTTTCGAGCATGGCTCTTTCTCAGTAGAAGTGAGATGGCTGCACCCGGTATATATATTATTCACACATCTCATGTTCCCTATCCTCTGTTATTTATGTTGCCCAAAAGTTGCTTCCTTTTTCCTCAGTATAGTTATAATTTTCTTTTGACTTATATTAATAATTTTAGTTTTGAATTTGCCTTTTCTTGTTGTTGTTTTGAGCTATCCTTCTGTCACTCATAATTAATATTTTAAAAACTCATGTCCATACTCTTCCCACTTTATTCCCTTCATTAATAACCAACCATCCTTCCCTCATTAATGTGACTGTTGTCTACAGCTGCACACATGTGGTTCATCAGATGTTTCATTGTACTCTCACATGACTCCCAAGGCATCACCCAAAATTTTGTGGATTTTAGTCCATCTCATATTTTGTATAATCACAACACTCTTGTCTCCAACTTCACTAAATGATGGGTTACTCACCCTGTGTTTGATTGAATCAACTGAATTTTACTACTATATGTACTACATGACTTGTTTTTCTCTTTGATTGAAATTTTTGGTCAGGAAAACAACAATTAACAACTACACACAAGTTAGAATTTTTTATGCTAAAACTTTACCTATACAATTTCCAATAATTTAAACACACCATTTCTACACAATAGGCATTACAATGTAACATCCACTGTATGAACTAAGGTGAATACATCATGACAACGATCGATAGCTAAAAAACTTAACTTGAGTACGTATATTAGTTCTAGAAATGCCCAAAAACTACAGAACTGATCTCGATGTGCTTTTCGTCATTTTTAAGTTAGGATTAGAGTTGAAATATGTGATATGTTTTATATGTTTTTACATTATGTGTCACTGAAGCTGTAAATGAAATTCAGAACATATTGCTAGAAACACCAAAAATTCAATCACTAGATATTACACATTTCATATTACAATAAACAAGCAATCTGGTGACTCAGTGGTTAAGGCATCTGACTGGAAATTAAAAGATCTCTGGCTTGAATCCCTGTCTCGGTGTGGATTTTCATAGGCTCCTAACCTGACCTACACCTCTGGCACAGCTTGATGTGTAATGTGAAGTATACCAGAATGCTTCCATGGTTTGCATCCACTGTAGGTCCGCCATACCCGATATGATAACTGGATTAGGTTAGGCAGCTAAGATAGGGGCAGATTGCACAGCCAATAAGATACCCTGCCTCCAGGTGATTATGATCACATGAATTTACTTTCTCTGTTCAAAGTGATTAATATATATAAGCTAGGTTTTAACATTAAAGTGAACTGTGTTGATAAATAAAAGCAGTTTAGGAAAATATTTCTGGATACTTGATACTTTACTAAAGCTTGTTTGGTAACACTGTCGACAGCAACATATTTGTTGTTATATATGAGGGGGTACCCAAAAATAACTGGAATAGCACTGCAGAGCTTGTGTAGTATGCGTTTCTGCTGCTAGGCATTTATAGGGCAACTCATTGGCACTGTTGTCGACCGGGCTTGTTCCGTTAATCTGAAGTTATTGTTTTTGCTAGTGCTGTTTTGTTAATGTTTCATTTTTGCTAATGGCAAGTTTAAGTGATCAATGTGCAGCTGTGAAACTTTGTTTTCTACTAAGTAAAAATACTGTTGAAACTGTTTTAATGTTGAAAACAGCTTACAAAGATGATGCTATGGGAAAAACTCAAGTGTACGAGTGGTTCGCTTGGTTTAAAAATGGCGACATGTTGTTAGATGACAAACCTGGTTCTAGACTTCCATCAACTGCCCAAATTGATGAAAATGTTGAAAAAATTTGAGAGCTTGTGCTCTCAGAGTGTTGACAGACAATTGGATCAACTGTCAGAGATTAGTGGGTTATCTTGGAGCTAGGTTCAGCAATTTTAACCAAAGATTTGGGAATGAAAAAGGCTGCTGCCAAGTTTGTTCCTTGGGCTTTGACTGACAATAAAAAAGAACGTCGAATTGAAACATGTCATGCTTTGAAACAACAGCTTGAAATTGATCCAGATTTTATGTCAAAGGTCATTACTGGTGATGAGTCACGGTGCTACGGTTATGACCCGTAAACAAAGCAACAGTCAAGGCAATGGACATCCAAAAAAAATGTGGTCAAATCAAACATAAAAACAATGCTCAATTTGCTTTTTTGATGTCAAGAGCGTAGTTTATTCAGAGTATGTTCCCCCACATCAGACCATCAATCAAACCTTTTATTGGAAGTTTTAAAAAGATTAGTCAACAGTGTTCATAAAGAAAGACCTGATTTGTGGCAGACAGGAGACTGGTTCTTCCACCACGACAATGAATCTGCACACACAGCTGTCTCTGTTATGCAGTTTTTGGCTAAAAGTGGCATGGTGCCACTGTCCCACGCACTTTATTCGCCTGACCTGGCTCTGTGCAACTTTTTCTTATTTCCACATATTAAAGAGGCATGAAATGACACCAATTTGACAACATTGAAGAGGTTAAGAAAAAAATAAGGGAGGAGCATTTCTAAAGATGACTACAGAAAATGTTTAGAACAGTGGAAGCACCAGTGGGACAAATGTATTAGGTGTAATGGAGAGTATTATGAAGGGGATAAGGTTATTTTGTAAAAAAATTGAAAATATATAGATTTTACAAAATAATACCGGTTTTTTGGGTACCCCCTCATACATGCCAGTTTCTCCTATAATATAGCATTTATTAAGTTTACAATTAATTGTTTTATTCAGCAATCCATTTTCGATATTTTTATAATTTTTCTTAGATGATGCAATTATTGTTGAATGAATCTGTCTTTTCTACAGTTCTTAAAACGTTTATACATCAAATTCTTCACTTTTCATTTAATATCCTACTACTGCATGAATTGCTGGGGTGATTTTGATGAAACTTGATACATATGTTTCTGACTAA
The DNA here is from genome assembly GCA_031002005.1 of Vandiemenella viatica. NCBI lineage: Eukaryota > Metazoa > Arthropoda > Insecta > Orthoptera > Morabidae > Vandiemenella > Vandiemenella viatica. Next base: position 93,264,673 of record JARYHS010012519.1, read on the forward strand.
AAATATTGAAAATAAGATAGGATAGGGAAAATAAACAGTTACCCGTCACTTACCACAGATGAAGGCAGGAGGGCGAGACACGTAAAAACACAAAAACAAAAGAATTACACAATATTTCGACTTTAGTCTTCCTCATGTAGGAGGCGAGACATATGGCAGGGGGAAAGATGTGGTCACATCCGAGCCTGCCACATGAATTGATTCATGTGGCAGGCTCGGATGTGACCACATCTTTCCCCCTGCCATATGTCTCGCCTCCTACATGAGGAAGACTAAAGTCGAAATATTGTGTAATTCTTTTGTTTTTGTGTTTTTACGTGTCTCGCCCTCCTGCCTTCATCTGTGGTAAGTGACGGGTAACTGTTTATTTTCCCTATCCTATCTTATTTTCAGTGACTAAAAGTATTGTAAGAGTAAATCAACCCTTGCCCATCTTATTTGGGTACACTGTAGGTGAATCATTCAAATACATATAGCAAATGGACTAATTGACATAGAATTTGATTCTGAAGTGCAGGAAATTGAAATCTATTATGAACTTGAACATTTTTATAACTGATAATTGGGAATTTCTAGAAAACTGCTGAATTGAGTTTGATAGGATTTTCAAAGTAACAAACCTTCTATTCTGAATTAGGAACTAAGGCATATTTCATTACACTTTGTCACCTGGTGCCAGAGCTCCATTTCAATGTATCGACTTTATTGAATACAATTTCAGTCCAGGCCAGAATATTATGATACATGTGGAACTACTTCCATCAACAAGAAAGAAGGAATCAGTGAAATGGTGTTCTAGATAGCAAATTAATTAGTTGAAGGTTTGGAGGGCTGTGATGAGTATACAACACAAATATAGAATACTTCACTTTAAAAGCAACTCAAGCTATATTAAAGAGAAAATTCTTTGTACCTTATGCTGTGATACTGTCAGTTGTCATTTTGGTCTAGCTTACAATTTAACATAACCCTAACCTATGCTAAGACTGCTGCTTAAAAATTTAAACATCTACCATATAGTCAATATTTCATTGCCTATATTTGAATTTGTAACTGGACTGTGTCCGTTCTGTCAAGCATCATATATAAAATACTGTACTTGGATTTCCCAATTACAACACTTGTGGGCCTGACTTAAAATCTGATGTTCATCTTAAGTCTCTATGAAACCTGACACTGGTGCAGAAAATTAAAACCTGTTCTCAACTCTTATATTTTTAGTGAATAATCTGACATAATTTGAAAACTGTTGGATCTATTTTGACAGAATTTTCACACTAACAACCCTTATATTCTGATTTAAAATATGATGGAAGTCTGAATACTTTAACAAAGCAATATTGTTTCACTTTTGGTTCTTATTACACACAGGAGGAATTCACTACTTAAACTGCAAAGATAGCTATATAAAATGATAATGGCACACGAGGAAACTAACGCTGCTCAATTACAATCACAGGCGATTGAAATAAAAATTACATTTCTTATCTCTACACATACTCTAGTACTGATATGTATTCAGTAACCAATGCATATCTGATGGGTTTTGATATTATTAAGGAAATGAAATGTTTACTAAGGCTTTAGGATCTTATGCATGAAAGTGAACATGTGTATGTTCCAGTATCACTAAGACACTGATAAACCAAATATGATTGGGTCTTCACAATTTGAAAGACCTGACTTAGAACCTATGGTATGCCTTTTGGTACTCCACAAACTGCCACATGAGCATAAAATGAAAACAAACACATAATCTCAAAGTTCTCAATGTTTCATTGATTTCTGTAAGATCATGTATTCATCTAGTTGACTAGAAGTAAATCAACCTTCTATTACATCATCTTAATACAAACCTCTTTGATATGAGTCGTAACACAGGTCCTGTCGCACATCAATGCATTTCATTCCATTCTGGCTGAGGACAAATCCTTCCTGACAGTCACATATCATCCCTCCATCAGTATTGATACAGGCTCCATCTTCACAAATTCCCTCATTCTCAACACATTCATCAATATCTGAAAAGAGGGTGCATATTGATTAAATAAGATTGCCGAATTGAAAAAGTTGTAGTGTGCAGTGGTGGGAATGTTTTGTCTCTTTACAACTATGAAAAATGACATTTTTATACAATGCTACTTCAAAAACTTGAAATTTTTAATCATATATATATATAGTGACTATGAAAAAATAAATAATAGGCACTAAGTAATGAAAAGGAATTACAAATTAGGACAAGGAAATTAACCACCACTTACATTAGATGATGGTTTTGGAGTGCAAAGACATAAAACAGAAAAAAATCCCACAAATCCCAATTTTAGCCCTTTGTCAACTAGAGAGCATTGTGGAGGGCTGGGATTCCAGGAGACTAACAGAGGACAGGGAGAAGGGTGTATATACATATAAACGAAAGGTGCTAAGTAGCGAAAATGAATAACAAATTAGGATAGGGAAATGAGCCACCATTTACCTTTAGATGATGGATGTGGGGCATTAACACACAGAAACAACAAAAACACACATGATAAACTAATTTTTGGGTCTAGCCATTAGTATTGTCCCAGTGATCTCTAAGGTCTTAGAAGCTATTATCTATAGGCAAATTATTAATTACTTTGAACAAAATAATCTTTTTAGTGAATCCCAATTTGGCTTTCGTTCTGGATTAGGAACTGTTAGAGCTGTCATTTCATTTATAAGCAACTGCCTGAACAATGTTGATAAAAAGAATCCTATGGCTGCCAGACTGTATGACTTGTCAAAAGCTTTTGATACTGTATCTCATAGTGTACTGCTGGATAAGCTGAGGTATTACGGTTTTCAAGAAAATGCCTTACTGTTGATACAATCTTACTTGAGTGGCAGATATCAGAAAGTGGTGTCGAATAATTGTGAATCAGATTTCTTACCAGTGAATCATGGGGTCCCTCAGGGTTCAATTCTAGGCCCTTTACTTTTTATCATATATGTGAATGATCTACCTAAAAATATCTTGGATCCATGTGCGGATAGCTATCTCTTTGCTGATGATCTGAATGTAAGTTTTAGTGCCAATACATCTGAAAATATGAAGTCAGCAATAAAAGATGTTTCTGGGATTGTTGAGGACTGGTGCACTGCCAATCTTCTGTGTCTGAATAGAGATAAAATACAGAATATAGAAATAAGTTATTTCAAAGATGATATCAACCATATGAATTGTGTTAATTATGTTAAGTTTCTTGGTTTCTCTATAGATTCCTGTTTAAGTTGGAATAAGCATATACAAGCAACAGCTTCTAAATTGTGCCAAGGGATCTATATGCTAAGAAGACTGAGGTCTAGGGTGAGCAAAAATGTATTGAGAATGGTCTATTATGCTCAAATTCATAGTCATTTATCATATGGGGCAATACTGTGGGCACATCAGTCCTCTGCTCTAAGGTTATTCAGACTTCAGAAAAAAGCAGTAAGAATTGTAGGTAACCTTCCTTCCCACAGTCACTGTAAAAATATTTTTCTAAATTTTGGTATAATGACTCTACCAGCTATATTTACCTTTCAGTGCTTAATGTATATTAAGGAGAACTATGACAAATATGAACTGTTAGGTGTGAGTCATACTTACAGTACTAGAAATAGAGATAACATAGGTTTCTTCAGGTGTGGGTATAGCTGCACTCAAAAAACTTTCTACTATGTATCCATCAAACTGTTTAATGCCATACCAATTAAAATAAGATTACTTCCAAATAAAATGTTCAGGAATGTAATAAAAAAATTACTTGTTAATAACTGTTTGTATAAAATTGAAGATTTTTATGAGGTAGCAGCTAACATGATATAATTTGGAATATTTATAATGCATTGATGTATTAATTTTTACTGTCTTTGTAATGCTACAGATGTTCTCTGTAGTTTATACAATAAATATACAATACAATACAATAAACAGGAGAACATATGGGAGATAGGTGTTGTGAGAGACTGAAAGATTGTTGGCCAGGAAAATAGTGGCAGTAAATTCAAACTGAAGACAGGTAGAGGGCAGTGATTCAGAGCTAATACTCAAGCATAGATAAATATCATAACAGATCTCTGGTAGGTGGGAAGAGCAAAATAATATAACAAAATATAAATAACAATATATAGATGTTTTAATTAATAATAATAAAAAAGGATGAGGAAGTTTTGGGAAAATAAGAAGAACAGCGAGAAGAATAAGAAGGACAATGCAAATTAATGGTTCCATGTGCTCCTTAGTGGGCTAAACGATATAATAATAATAATAAAAAAGAATCTCTGAAGTTAAACCTCACCTCAGGATAATGGTGGTTCAATTTAGGCAGTGTGTATGGAGGCAAAGAGAGGATACAGTAAAAATATCTAAAAATAATAATAATGACTGGGTATGATCTTAAAATAAGACCACGTGGTTGCCTTGTGCCCAGTTTGTACTGGTAGGCAAGTTCCCACCTTCTTAGGTTAGAGGAGTCTGATTGTATGGACTGTGAAATAAGAGTTGAAATTATTGGTGATGGCATGGGCAGCTACTGGGTGCTTTAGGTTCCATTTGTATACCACCTGTCGGTGGCCATTTATTCTTCTGGAAAGCGATTTGTGGTCAATTCTATATATGAAGCCAGGCAGTGGTTGCATGTTAAATGGTATATTACATGGGTGTGTCCTATGATCAGAAAGCTTTCCGCAGTGACAGGATTGGTGAAAGTGGTGGTGGGATGCAGGGCCGGATTAAGACAGTGCGGGGCCCATAGCAAATGTGAAGAAGAGGCCCTAGATTTTTGACGTCCAGGGGAAATTGTAGAGCTTCTAAAAATAAAAAAAGGTCACCCATCTAACCTCACGGGGGCCTCCCTAGGAGGCGCGAGGCCCCCCAGAAGGCGCGAGGCCCCTAGCATTTGCTACCTCCTGCTACATGGTTAATCCGGTATTGGTGGGATGGTGTATGTTGCACATTTTGCAGTGGGGTTTATTGCATGGTAAAGAGCCTTGGGGTTGAATGTTGGGATGAGGAAGACTATATTTATGGACTAGGAGTTCACTGAGGTTAGGAGGGCTGCTTAAACAATTTCTGGATCTCATTTCTGAACAGGTTTGCAGAAAATCATAGCCCTGCCAAAGGATTTTGTTAATGGATTTGAGGCTTGGGTAGTATTGCGTAACCAGGACTGGATTGTGGTCAGTTTTTGTGGAATTGGGATGATTGGTGGGGCTGAGCAGGTTGTAATGTTGACCGTGAAAGCTGTTTGTTAACCAAAGCCGGAGGATAGTTGTGAGCTATCAGTGCTTCTGAAATATTGTAACATATGAGACTGTTGGTTATGACTCCCCTGAATGCTAAGACTGTAGGGGAGGAAATGTTTAGTATGATAGGTGGCCATTGCCAAAATGGAGACACTGTTGATGGTTAGTGGGTTTGATGTTGACTGAGGAGTTGAGGTAGCCATTGGAGAGGGACAAATCCACAACCAAGAATGTGGCCTGGTAGGTCCATGTGGATTTTACTATATTAAAGTTAATAGGTTTGTTCGGGAAATTTAGAAGGTGATCTAAGCCAAATGTGGGGTTTGAGGAGGATTTCCTCCAGAAAAGTCTGTTCCAGATGGTCCATGAAAGGTCAGTGTAAGAGGGGGCCATGCAGGTGCCCATGGCAGTGCCACAGGTTTGATGATATTTATTTTTATTTATTTATCAATCTTGTTCCATGGATCCCTGCTGAGGAAGTACCTCTGGGATGTGAAACATGTCATTGTTGATACATATACACATAATATGAGTCATATCATAGTAAATATATATATATATATATACATATTTTACAAATACAAGAAATCATAATAAACATACATTTTTGCAACTGAGTTTTTCAAACGTCATAATGAGTACAATTAATTATTTTCTTCAAATTCTTGAATGGAGTAGAAGGAGTTGCCAATAAGATAATCTCTAAGTTTTTGTTTAAATACATCTTTATTATCTGAAAGCTGTTTTATGCGATTAGATAGTTTATTAAACAGATGTATCCCAGAATAATTAACTCCTCTTTGTACTAATGACAGAGATGTTTGTGTTTTATGCAAATTATTTCTGTTTCTTGTATTGAAACTGTGTACCTGTGAATTAGATATAAACAGGTTAAAATTTTCTATGACAAAGCTCATGAGAGAATATATATACTGAGAATACATTGTAAGAATATTGAGTTTCTTAGAGTTGTCTGCAAGAAGTTCTTGGTTTTACCCTACACAGAAACCTAATAGCTCTTTTCGGTGATATGAAAACTTTTTTACTTTGTGAAGAGTTTCCTCAAAAAATTATGCCATATGATATTACTGAATGAAAATATGAGGAGTACACCTGTTTCATTAATTCTAGATCTGCTGTTAGAGAAAGTGTTCGTATTGCGAAGGTGTCACTACTTAACTTTGTCAGTAGTGTAGTGATATGATCATGCCAACAGAGTTTCTGATCTATTTTAATACCAAGAAATTTTATACTCTCTGTTTCTAAGATTGTGTTGTTTTTATAGTTTATACATATATCTGGCTGTGCATAGTTTTTTGTTTTAAACCTAATATAATGTGTTTTTTTCAAAATTTAATTTTAATGAATTTGCCTTAAACCAATTTGCTACTACTCTAAGTACTTCATTTACATTAAATTCTATAGTACTGTTTGGTGTTTTATGCACAGTCAGGTTAGTGTCATCTGCAAATAAAACACTCTTAACTTTGTCGGATAAATTTCCAGGAAGGTCATTGATGTATAACAGAAAGAGGAGGGGACCTAAGACAGAGCCTTGTGGAATTCCATGTTTTATTTTCTCCCAGTCTGATGAAGCATCTTTACTTATTTTAGCATCAAAAATTGAAACTTTTTGCATTCGGCTTTCAATGTATGATTTAAACCATTTACCTGCGGTCCCAAAAATACCATAGTATTCCATTTTTTTCAAAAGTAATTCATGATTTACACAGTCAAATGCTTTTGCAAGATCACAAAATATTCCTACAGGATTCATTTTATTATTCAGTTCCTCAAATGTGTTATTTAAAAATGAATATATAGCCATTTCTATGGATGATCCTTTTTTGAACCCAAATTGTGAATTAGTGAGGATATTATAGTGTGTAACATGTTTTATTACTCTACATGACTTTTTCAAAAACCTTTGAGAATGTTGAAAGTAATGAAATGGGACGATAGTTGTCTACACATGTTACTTCTCCTTTTTTAAATAATGGTTTTACAACAGCATATTTTAGTCTATCGGGAAAAACACCTTGTATTAAGGATTCATTACAAATGTGAGCAAGTACATGACTGATACAGTCTGAACATCTTTTCAGTAATTTACTTGAAATATTGTCATAGCCAGAAGAATTTTTAGGTTTTAATTGTTTAATGAGTTTATTTATTTCTGAGACTGTTACTGGTGGCAATTTCATCTCCACAAAGCTATTTGGGAAAGCAGTCTCACGAAGCCTTAGAGCACTATGTGGGGATTTCTTTTCTATGCCTAATTTATCTACTACTGACGTAAAATGATTGTTAAATATTTCACAAACTTCCCCTACTTCGCTATACACATATCCATTTTGTTCTATTTTTATGTCTTTAGAGTGATTTACAGTTTTTCCTGTTTCAGTCTTTATTATATTCCATATTGTTCTCATTTTATTGTCTGAATTTTCCATTTTCGCCGATATGTACCTGTTCTTGGCCTTCCTTATTACATTTCTTAGTATTTTAGAATAAAGTTTATAGTGAATTTTCAGCGCATAGTTATCTGATTCTCTCATTTTTAAATAAAGGTCCCTCTTCGTTTTACTAGAGATTCTAATACCCTTTGTTATCCATCCCATGCCCAGTTCATTGTTTGGAGTGTTGAGAATTTTCCATTTTTTGAAACTACCTTCAAAAAGTGTTAGAAATATATTCAGAAAGGAATCAAATTTCGCATTAACACCCTGCGCATTATATACTTCTAACCAGTTTTCATTGTTTAAGGTATCTATGAAGTGTTTTATATTATTTTCACTAATATTTCTTCTATAAACCCAGCTTTTCTTTATCTGTTTAACAGTGTTCCTGGACTCGATACATAATAGCTGGGCATCATGATCTGAGATACAATTTATTACTGGAAGTATGCTGTAATTACTGCACTGAGAAATATCCATAAAAAAATTATCAATTGCAGTCCTGCTATTATTTTGTATTCTTGTAGGAAAATTTACAAGTGCTGTTAAGTTAAAAGACAACATCAAGGCTTCCATATCTAATCTATCATTGCTGTGATTCAGAAAGTCAACATTGAAATCTCCACATAATACTATTTGTTTGCTATTTGTGAAACTTAGTAGCAAAGACTCTAAATGAGACAAAAACAGTCTGAAATTACCTGAGAGGGCCCTGTAAATTGCTATCACTATCAGCTCTTCCTTATCATATTCTAGTTTAGTAACACAACATTCAAAGTGTTGTTCTATACAATACTTACTTACAACTACACTACTGCATTCAATATTATTTTTAACAAAAATGGCAACTCCCCCTTTCTCCATTTTACATCTGCAGAAATGAGAGCTTAATTTATAATTTGGGATGGACAGCTGAAATATTCCTGTATCAGACAAACGATGCTCAGATATACACAAAACGTCTACATTAAAATTTCTGGAATCAACACAGATAGATGTTGCCTTTGAAGGAGAAATTGTCACTGTTGAGTCAGGTGGGCTAATTTGATGAGGAAAGATGTCATGTACAGTCCCTGGCCATATTATTAGACGCACTGCAAATCTTTAGTATTATTTGTAATAATTACGTGTTGAGTACTATTTCTCATGCAATTAATCATAAAATTAATAACAGTTGTTTAGGGCACTTAGTTCGTTGTTGAATTTTATGTCTGTTGTTGCTATTTGACATTGGATTGTTGACTTATTGTGGCTATCAGTGTGCATAGTACGGTGTACAGGTACATACCTGCTCAGTGGCGTTCTCGCGTGTAACTGCTCTGTTTCTTTGTTCACTTTTATTATCATTTGTGTAATATCGACATCACAAGTGATTGTTTAATAACCAGATATTACTGATCGTGACATTTAAAAATGCGTAAAAGAGGAAATATTACACCATGTAAAAAAGTAGAAATCAAAGCCCTCGTTAATACAAAAATGTATTCCAATCGCGAAATTTCACAGAGGTTGAAATTATCAGACGCTAGCGTGAGGCGCATAAAGAAGAAAATTGATTCAGGTGAAGAATTGTGCCCCAGAAGGAAGAATAAATGTGGAAGAAAGTCAATTTTCGCCCCAAGGTCAGAAAGATTTCTCAAAAGAGTATGTCTAGAAAAGAGATTTGCAACAACGAAACAGATAAAATCTCAACTGGAAGAGGCTAATGTGAATGCATCTGAACGCACTGTTCGCAGAAAGTTGAAGGATATTGAATTCAAGGCTTGTCGACCTGCTAGAAAACCCAAGTTAACAGCCGCAATTAAAGCAAAATGTCTGAAGTGGGCTAAACAGTGGTGTGATAAGGATGTGGACTTCTGGAGATCGGTAATTTAACTTTAAAATTATTATTTACGATGTGATAGATGCTATGTACATTTATTCATAATACATTAAATAAGTTTCTTGATTTTTACAGGTATACTTCACCGATGAAAGCATGTTTGAAATTTTAAGTAACAAATGTCAGCATGTGCGCCGTCAAAGAGGAGAAAAATTCCATCCCGACTGCATTATTCAGACCATAAAACACCCAACAAATGTGATGATTTGGTCTGTCATCAGTGACAAGGCTACAGGACGTCATTATGTAGTTAAAGGCATAATGAGGCAAGACCAGTACAAAGAAGTCTTGCAAAAACGGTTAATACCGCAGGTCAGAGAATGGTTCCCGAATGGGGAACCATTTATTTTTATGCAGGATGGCGCTCCCTTTCACACAGCCAGGTCGGTATAAACCTTTCTGAAGAAACAAAATAACCCTCTGTTGAACTGGCCAGGTAACAGGCCAACATGAACCCCATAGAAAATGTATGGGAACTCATGAAGAGGGAGATGGCAAAAGAAGTCATCACAATAAAAACGCAGCTCTTGGAGAAGATCATCCATGTGTGGTATCATCATCCATAAATGCAGGACACTGTACGTGCACAATCCTGCATCAACAGCATGCCGCGTCATATTTAGGCTCTCATAGCTGCAAAAGGTGGCTCAACAAGATATTAAAACTAATGTTTTCATTTTCACAACATTTTAATATTTTGTTGTGATTATTTGAAATAAAATATTTTCAACAAATACTGTGTTTTATTTATTTGTTATATCACCTGTGTCATGAAGCAGACTATACATAATAATTTTATTGCAATTTATCTATTAAAAAATTTATTTAGTTAGCCACAAATCAAAATTTGTATAAAAACTGTAGTGCGTCTAATAAATTGGCCAGGGACTGTATATAATATCAACATTGGGCATGAAAAAGCTTTAAGGCAGGCATAATGGTAGTATGAGAGAGGGTGTCATATATATATATATCTCAGAGTCCTACCTAATAATAGCAGGCTCCTCTGAACTCAGAAGGTGGAAACTTGCCTACCAGTACAAACTGGGCACTAGGCAACCACATGGTCTCAACTTCAGATAATACCCGAACATTATTATTATTATTATTTTTACTTATGTTTACACTTTTCTAATCCTCTCTTTGCCTCCATCCCCATTACCTATATTGAACCACCACTAACCTAAGGTGATGTTTACTTCATAGAGTCTTTGTTTTCAATTTTTTAAATTATTATTATTGTATTATTTTTTATATATTTTTAAATTGATATATATATTAATTTTTCATACTTAGATTTAATTGTATTTTGCTCTTCCCAACAACCAGAGATCAGTTTGGATATTTATCTTTTATAGGGTATTATCTTGAATCATTGCCTCTACTTTTCCTCTGTTTGAATTTACCCCCAACATTTTCCTGGCCAACAGTCTTTCTGTGAGGCAGACTGTTTCATGTGTATAACTGTTTATTTCTTGTTCATTGTTAAGTAACTTAGTGAACTTAAATTGTGAATTCAGTATTTTGGTGACGATGTTTGTCATTCACTTCCTAGACAATTGTATGTGCTATAATGACTCAACTAAGTAACGTAGGGCAATATTGTTTGCTCGCAAAATATTTTTGATCGTTTATTTTGACTAAAGATAAATACACCACGTAGGTGGTCAATTCAATGTCAATCCCACAATAAATGGCCGGGTTATGGCATTCTAAGATTATAAAAATCATTCGAAAATAGATAGTCGACCTACTCATCAAATATTAACTCAATTAAAATCAAAATAAACTTTAAGTAGCAAAATTAATTAAAGCAATTAAACCTTGTAAGAATGGTCACACCTAACTACATACTTCTGTTCACATCAAATCTACAACAGTACCTTCACTTTAACAGTTGCTATCCCTCACACACCAAACATTCCCTTTCTTACATTATGACCATCTGTGGCAGACACACCTGTTCCAATGAAGAATATCTCTCCAGATTCACCCAAAACCTGTCCTGGGCTCTCATTTCCTGCAGTTATCCTTCTGATCTAGTACACAAACTAATTTCTTGAGCTACAAACCCATCCTCCACAAAACCACTCCAATGCCTTCCCTCTTGAAACTAACCACAGCCCCACTTTCATCACTTGGTTATTTCCTGGTCTCGAGTCAATTAACCTAATCCTTCATTGTTAGTATGACTTTCTACATTCTTCCTCTGGGATATGCACCATTCTTCATAAAATCTAACCCACTGCCCAATCATATGTTTCAGCAGACCATCTAATCTCAAGAATATCTTGGTTCATAAATACTCACCCCGTAATTCCCCCAAACCACCATATGGAACATTTCCATGCAATAGACTCCACTGCAAAGCATACACCATGCATCAGGCTACCACTACCTATTCAAATCCAACCACAGGCAAAACATTTCCCATCACTAGACTTGCTAATTGCATCATAATACACCTCACATATCAAATTACATGCATCCATTGTATAGCTATTATATAGGAATCACCACTAACTCACTTGCCACCAGAATGATCAGCAAAAGATAATCACTGTATCCCATTTAATGGCAAAACATGCCACAATTTGAAAAATTTCAACAACTGTTTTACAGTTAGGATGATCAGACTTTTCTCTGACGCCACAACTTCTGTTGAACTGTGTAGATGGGAACTAGCCAACCTGAATATCCTTGCCCCAGACACCTACCAGGCCTCAATCTCGAACAAGGCCTTCCCATTAGCCCCAGAACTTATTAGTACTAGTGTTCACATTTTATAGATCTTATATTATTTCTTTTCAAATTAATGATCTTAAAAAAGTTTTAAAAAATATATATATCCGCACACTGTAAGAATGTTGGTATTGTTCCCCACTTCCCATGATTATATACCTCCAGCATTATCGATCCAGTATTTCTCCCCTTCCCATCTTCCCATTACCACCAATGCCGGCCATGCCATGCAACATTCATTCAACAAAGCAGACGTCAGTGTTTGCATGTGTGTCTCCGGGCTAAGTGTCTCACATCTTGCAAAAATAAGGTTAATGACTGAGATATTGCATCTCTTGCATATGTCTTTTTTGTGTTTGTCATTCACTGCTGCCGTCATCAGTGGTAAGTGTGGGGTCTTATTTCTCTATCCTAAGGTTCATTGCCTTAATAGCACTCTCATGCTCATGTATATATACCCCTCCCTGTCCTCTGTTAGTCTTCAGAAACACCAACCCTCCACAATGTTCTCTAGTTGACAAAGGGCTAAAATTCTATGTGATTTGTAGGTTTTTTCCTCCCTGTTTTACGTGTTTGCGCCCCACAACCATCGTCCAAGGTAAGTGGTGATTCATTTCCTTGTCCTAATTTGTAATTCCTTTTTGCTACTTGGTGCCTATTATTTAAATTCATTTGAGAAAAAAAGCCTTAATATTGTATAATTATGAGTTTACCTTCACAAGAATTGCCATCAGGGCTTAATTCATAACCTGGTGGACAACTGCAAACAAATGATCCCATCAGGTTCTGACATTTACCAGGCGGTGGGCAAGTCCCTGGTTTCTAAAAAAAGAGTATGAGCTTCTAAAAATTTCAGAAGATAACAAGAACAAAAAAGTAAATTAATTTAGAAGCAAAAGATTAGCAAGGAAAATATCTGAATGCAAAGAATAAGGCGTCATATCCTAAAACAATATAAATTGTACATTATATTACTTTAAGTTACATAACATTATATCATAGTTCACTAGTTTATGAAAATTTTCACATTTTTCAAAAAAAAAGAAAATAAATTGTAACCAATTCTAATAATGTGAGAAACTTACATATTTCAAAATACTTTAAGACAACATAAAAACAATAGTATATATATATACATGGGGGGACAATCCATCACTCACCAAAGTAGAAAGCGGGAAGGCTGCAACAACACAAAACAAATTTAAGATTAGACTGTAGGCAGACTACTTCTGTTGGGAATTTCATGAATACTATAATTGCAACTCACACATTATTTCAAAGATTTTTATTGAAAAAAAGAAAAAAATATTTGATATAATTTCAGGAGAATGAACATTTCTTACATGACTTACAATCTCGAGGTTCATACATTTCTTTGCATTTGCCTCATTATCTACCTCTTATGATCTTGACAATATGCAAAGCCAGGAAGGGGGGGCGGGGGGACAAATAAAGTGGCTCATCATTTGCCATAAGTACCTTGTCTGTTGGACAAATATTTGTGGAATTTTTTAATTACAAATTTTTTGCACCATTTTTTAAAATTGATAATGTCAATAATGCTCTGCTTCTGACTTGATTTAGATTGCTGATCATTAGCTGTATTACGATCGATCTAATTCCCTATTTTTTTTCCCCTAGTCAATTTTTGCAGTGTCTTATGTTTCTCTCAGTCTGTAGTTTCTATTCTGCTCCACACATTTTCATTTCATTTTGCTCACATTTTTGGGTGATTTAGGAACTTTTTGTTTCCCATGTAAAGATATTTTATGATTCAAGTGTCTGTAATTTTGTTTAAAGGAGAATACAATATTCTATTATATTTTAGCCACAATATCCATCTTTCAATTTCAATAGTCAGTGCTCATCAGAATGCTTTTAAAGTCGACAAACCTCTTCTTGAATGTTTTAAATGTACCGAAGTCGTTAATGACACCTTGCTGTATGATTAAGTCAGCCAGCGACCAAAAGTAGTGATAATTTTGCAAGTTAAACTAGAAATGTGCATCTTTTATTTATAAACTAACATCTAAATTGTTAGATTTGGTCAATTGGCGAGTTATAGAAATTTGTAAGTAAAATGGTTTTGTAGCAGTCATTTAGGCCAGAATGCAGCTGCATTGAGACAAAGTGTAAGGTGTCCAAAGTGTTTACAACAAAACATGATGTGCACAGTTCACAATATATTGGGAGAACCTTCAACAGTACAGGAGGGTGACAAGAAACATGACAACACAATTGGTGTGCACATGGTAACAGTTACTATGAGAGTTGTGGAAGGTTAGATTAGGAGGTGGGAAAAAATAATCACTATGAAAAGGTAATACCATTGCCAATAGAGATAATTGAAAAATAAACATAATTCTGAAAGAAAGACACTAAAAGACCTCTGAAGAAAACTGGAGAGCATGGTCAAAACAGTTGAAGAGGAAGGAGCACATCATGGATGCATCACAAAGCATTTGGTAACATGATGATGGGTGTGAAAAATGTTTAATCTTTTAGAATTATAAAAAGTATTTGCTAAGTTTACCAATTGTAGGACAGTTCAATATACAGAGTTGAGAAGGGCTGGTAGTTTCTGAAAAATTTTGGATTTCACTGTGAAGCAGTAATGACAACTAACATGAGAACTAACTTTATGGTCTTGGTTATCGGTGTTAAAACTGTGGCTATGGTCATGCATCCTAATACACATCTGGTGTGGAGTAAGGAAGGTTAGTTAACGTAAGAAATAATTTTGGTCAAATGGCATGACCAACCCTCTCAAACTGTTCTTGCAGTTTAGAGACATAGACCATATCACATAGTGAAAACTGACTCCTTGACTTCTTCAGTTTTTGGTCATTATCAAGTCCCAAAACTTTTATGCATGGATCTATTTTCACATAACCTTTCTTGGATGTATATAATTCTCGGTCTGTTGGTTACTTACATGTATCTGACTACTTCAAGCACAAAAATTTCCAGAAGTATCTTTCATCCAGCCTAGCCACCTGTTGTGATAAAGAAGGCCTCTTCAAGTGCTCTGAAAACCAGTGGCAAGTCCTTGTATCCCACTACTATCCCATGGATCTTATACAAAAACATATTTTAAATGCTTCAATCTGCTACCCAATCCACCACTTCTGTCATGCACCATCAAAACCCAAGAGATGTCACTCAATTCTCTCTTGGTCTGGACCCCTTTAACCAAATTGTTTGACCTCAGTATGAATTCCTGTATTCCTTCCCTGAAATATGCATCTTCCTTTCCAAATCCTTTCCACTGCCCTTCTCCCCAATCCTTGTCACATTGCAGCAGACCATCTAACCTTAAAGTCATCTTGTGAAAATAGAAACGAATGACTATCTCATGTGGGCACCAATGGTCAACACAGCCACTGTCAAATGGTGATTTTGATTAATGCAATTAGAATGTAGGAGGTGGGGATATTACTCATGGGAAAGTAGTAAAAAGAAGATAAATAAAAAGTATTAACAAATAGTGAGAAATTATATATATATATATATAGCCTAGCAGTACCTGCAACTTTGTCCATGAATTTCAGATTTGTGATGTTAATTCACAGATAAGCTATCAAAGAAATTTTTGATATTGCCAGAAACTTCATTCAAGTAGGGTGGTAAAATACACACCTCTCTCTTAAGGAAATTATATCACAATTAACAAAACACCAGTGGGGCAAAGAAACTAATATGATGTGTGAATTTTGTTCAACAAAAAATGTTTAATAATTTGTGGAAACTTTTATCTTTAATTTATTAGCTTTCCAACTGCACATCGAAATGAATCATAATCTACTTTACCTAACAACTGCAAGGAGACTACAATAATTTCTCATCGACCATCAAACATTTACTGCAAGTATAAGGCAAATAAGTCTGATAGAATCGTGGTGAACAAAACATAATTTCATCTCACAGCGGAATATATAAGCTAGACTGTGACACCACGTATTGGAATTAAATGTAACTAAAAATCTTACTATCTACCTCAATAACATATTGTGTGAATATCGTCTGAATATGCCAAATGTTTTGTCAGTGATAATACTGTTTACACGTGCATAGGATTTTATACATAAAGAAGATAGACTGTAAATTATTACTTCTAGCTGCTCCATTTGCCTTCAGTGTTTGCACTGCTTGCCAATCTTAACAATCCCAAACCCTAATTCTAATTATTTCTAACACTAAACATCCTTCAAAACCACTTATTAAATGATTTTTAATATGTTTTTGATGCTAAAATTTGTAACAATATCAAATTACAAAACTCACGTGTAACAGTAATGAAGAAAAACGACCACTTATCATAATATTATTTTCTCACATCAAATTCGAACAAAAAATAATTAACATTTTTGATTCATAGCTTGTTGCAACACACAAATTATTATTCACTTGAATACATAAGCACGTCGTCATGTGTAGGTAAATTAAATATTACTTACACTTATTATGCTTAATTAACATTTTATTTTAAAACATACACTATGTTTAACATACACATACTGAAAAATCAAAACAGTAGTTATGTAACACCTTTCTGAACAATGCTTCTCAAATACAGAGTTATCTGTGGAATTGCAGTCAACGTAATCTAATTGTAAATATAGGTTCTGGTGGCTCTTAGGTATGAGTAGGGAAATAAAGTGGTGTGAGAGACCTTGTAAGGAACCTTGGAGGTTGATGAAAGAACAGACTTCCAGAAAGATCAAGTTAGTGGGGTCAGTGGTGTGGGATTGATATCTGGATGTATCTGAGAGCTGTCTGAACTTTCATCTTGTAATCACTCCGATCCATGAAGACAGTGGCTGAGCCATTATCAGCTGCGAGAGTTATGATGTTTTGAATTTTTGAAAGTTCCCATTTTTCTGTGTGATTTGAGTTACTGGCATGGGGGAGTTTAAATTTAGGAAGAAAGGCAATAGGAGAAGAGAAGTGTGATACTGCTGAAGCAGAAGAAGGGGGTAGTTTGGGGAGAAGGAGGTGGATTTAGTATAGGTGTGGTAGGCTTACTGGAGTTCAACCATGTATTTCTATATTGATGATGAAGGACAGAGCCTAAAATATTATGTTCTCTCTATAATGTTTTCTTTCTTTTTTTTTTTTTTTTGTACCTGCAGTGCTCCTTACATTCAGATTTTTTGGCAAGTGATGGGTTTATTTTAGCTTTCATTTCTGTATTACTTTTATTATGGCATCATTTTTTAATTATTATCAATTCTAATGATATCATAGGTTAATAGTTATTCATTTTCTGTGATTCAAGAAACAACTGTTAGCATGTGCTCTGCCCCCAGCATGATTAAAGATTCCCTGAAATATTTTAAATCATGATTTTTATACTTTTGGTGTCATCACAGCTGTTCTACCTTTAAGCTTGGTAAGTGATATGTTTCTTTCCTATCTTGTTTTGCTTAAATATATTTTAACTTCATAAATTCATCAACAGTTAAACAAGTCAAGCAGAAACCAGTAGGATTTGGACAAGATAAAAGTAGGCCATCACATACCAAAGAAATGACAAACAATATTTTGTGCAATGTAGTAATCATCATAATAGCAATAACGGAGTTGTGAATAATGCCATGAGGCAACATTAATATGGAAAAAGAAGACAAAATTATACCCATCACTCACTAAATTCATAGATAAGACAGCAGCAGCAGCAGAAAAAATATCTATAAACAGAAAAAAATCATATGTTACTGAGCTCATGCAAGAACTTGGCAGTCAACACAGCTACATGTGATTGATGTGGCTGTGTTGACCACAGGTGCCTGTGGAAGCTCAGTCACATATTTCTATTTTCACTGAGTTTTTCTTTCAAGTTTGTGGAGTTTTTCGCCACTAAACTAGATGTTACTTCGGGCGTTCCTCAAGGAAGTGTAATAGGACCACTTCTTTTCTTAATTTTTATAAACGATCTCAGTGACAACGTTAATAATGAGTTTGAACAGACAACATACCTCTCTACACTCATCAACATCTCTACAGTGTTGACCATCTCCAGCAAGCACATAACCCTCTGCACATTCACAGATGAAGGAGCCCATCACATTGCGACAGCGACCATTTCGGCACAATGTAGGCATGATTCTACATTCGTCCACATCTGAAAAATGAGTAAATCAAATTTTATTCAGCAATGGAAATCTAATCTGAATAAGAATTAACTTTAAATAAATGTAAACAGCCAAAAATGTCTCCAAAAGATGCTTCTATGTCTTGGAAGCGTCAATACTGCTGCATAGAAGAAGAAAGTATAATTAACTTTTCCATTTATACTAATGAATGATGTAATCTTTGGGATACATAAAAAGAAACATTACATTTATCTTCCAACATTATCCTAAGAATACTCCACTATCACATAGACTTGCTCTGTACAATTTTTATCCACTGGATTTACTGAGTGCTTCAAATTGATGACTGGATGCTTATTAAACTACTATTTATATATAGTATGGTCAGTTTGGAAAGGAAAGGGAGGAAAATAATGATAGAATTGTTCCAGGAAATATTTCTTACATTCACATGACAAACAATGCAAAAACCAGACCCAACTTGTGTAGGCTTACAGCAGAATGATAATTCCAATATCATACCTTTCATAAGAATAGGTAAAAGGACAGAAGCTAATGGCATTTTAGAGCAGTATTGTGTAGATTTATGAACACTTCAACTTGTCAAAGTGACTGTGTTCATTAAAGCACCACCACACTGGATCAGGGCAGTAAAATGGGCCTAGGTTCAAATCCTGAGCCCAGAGTACCAGCCGTCTTGATTAAAATTTTTAGGTAACTCCCCCACAATCATCCAGGCAAATGCTGGGATGGTCCACAATCTGTGTCTCATAAACTCCACATTTTAACAAACAAAAATACACTTGTCACACAGATCACAAGTTACAGATATCATAGATATTTCCAAACACATATGCTCCACATTTATAATAAGTTTCCTGTGACGAGGGTGGGAATAAAACTCTGTCTAGTAGAGCTGAACAACTCAACATATGTCTGTAGGGGAAGGGTGAGGAAGCGCACACACATGCACACACACACACGCACGCACGCACGCACGCACGCGCACGCGCGCACACACCACACACACACACACACACACACACACACAATCAAAATGCTGACAAGGGAATTTTTGGTGTAATCCCTTTGTGAGTAGAACAGGATATGAAGAGACTTCAGAAAGTAATTATAGATTATTATTGCAGGTCAAACAAGTCTTATTAAATGCTGCACTAGACCAGCGGTTCCCTAACTTTATTGGCACACGACCCACTTGTAAGTAATTTTTTTTTTTTTTTTTTCAGGACCCATCTAATATGAGAGTCTATCTAATATCATAATGGGAAATGTTGTACGACTTCAATACACTATCAGCTATCCTATCCTACGAAAAGGCAAATTTTCGTACAAAGTATATACTATCAACAAAAACAAGAATTGACAATACATAAAACAACAAACATATTATAGAGCGGGAGGAGGCTGCACAGGCCATCACCTCATCAAGTTGACTGCTGAAATTCCACAATTAGAAGTAACTCGATCAGCATATTAAAATGCAACTGGTCTGCCAAGTAACTTTTTGGTGGAAACCACCTGCAGACCCAATTTTAGTGGTTGATTGGTAGGTTTATCATTGTGTTTTACTGCACCCAAATGTATGAAAATGTGGAAGACTTGGAGCAGGAAAACACGTGGAAAACTTACCAGTCAACCATTAAAATAAGTTTTGTAGGTATTTTCCTCCAAGATATGATTTGGCACATTAGTGGCATTTTAATCTGAAAATTGAGTGTAAACTACTCCCAGAATTTCAGCCGTCAACTCGATGAGGTGATGCTTTGTGCAGCCGCCTCCCACTTTATTACAAAGATAATGAAAATTACATTTAATTATTAGGAAAACACAACTTTACAATCAAGTGGCAGGTTGGGATGTGACCACATCTTTCCCCCCTGCCATATGTCTCGCCTCCTACATGACTAAGACTCATGTCAAAATATTGTGTAACTTGTTTATGTTTTCGTGTTTTTATGTGTTCGTCTCGTCCTCCTGCCTTCATCTGTGGTAAGTGACAGGTATCTGTTTATTTTTCCCTGTCCTATCTTATTTTAAACTTTACAATCAGTGAGATTTCTGGTATTGGTGTTTTCTGTTGAGGGCATCGATATAGGGTTAACACTGGTTACTCTTAACTTTAAGTCACTGTATACACATATTTTATTTCTGTATTTGTTTTTCAAAAACAATAAGATATATTTTTGTGGCAAACCTCGATTTTTCTGTGACCCATCAAAACACACGCCGTGACCCGCCAATGGGTTGCGACCCATAAATTGGGAACCGCTGCACTAGACTACAAAGTGACACAGATACTTTTCAACACTTGCCACCAAGTCTCTGTAAACAATGGTCAGAGTGATCTACCAATTATTCAATTCCTTGATGATAGAAATCTTCTACTTTGTCAACTGCTGTGTGGACATCCTAATCATTGGAAAATGTCTTTTCCCCAGGTGTTCTTTCAACTTGCCGAAAAGATGGAAATAACATGGTGCAAGATATGAAGTATGGCATATACTTCCAACAATGAGGATATTCGCAAATCAGTTCTTGAATGGCTTTTGTGACCGAGGAGTGGATTTCTATCATCAGGGAATTGAACAGTTTGTAAAATGTTCTGGCAGTTGTTTACAGAGACTAAGTGAATATGTTGAAAAGTATTGTCATGTATCTGTGTCATTTTGAAATGAAATGGAGCATTTAATAAATGCTACCTGGCCTACCATAATAATGCGTAACCAACTTTTTATAGTCCCTCATACCACAGTCCAAGTGTCTGACTATGTTAATGAGGTTTCATTCACAAAATTTCCTTACCTGTTTTAGTTTTGTGAAACTGTACTGTCATGTCCTCTGGGTGCTTTGGATACATAATCCAAACACACTATGGAACTAAAACCTTCAAACAGTTCCATTTTGTAAAAAAAAAAAAATTGCATACATTTTCTGCAATACTTGCTTTTTCATTATATAAGTATCATACCTACCTATACAGTCATTATTAGGGCTCAGTTTGAATCCAGGATAGCAATGGCATTTGTAATGACCCACTGTGTTAATACATGTGCCATTATTGCAGATATTGGGGTGACGAAGGCACTCATCAATATCTACACAAGTATCACGGCCGGGTGCAAGAATATAACCATCATTGCACAAACACTGGAAACTTCCCTGGAAGTTTTTGCATTCACCATTGTTGCAAATCCCTGGACGTTCCAAGCATTCATCAATATCTGTAAAAAATAAAAAGACAAATGTCCTTATATGGTTAGGTGTAGTAACATAATATTGATTTTAAAATTCTGGTAGAGTACAAAAAAAATATAACCCAGATGTTACCTGACAGTGAATACAAAGGGAACAGATTAAAATCTTCAATATGATTTCTATAGCATTCAGAATGATTTTAACTTCATAAATTAAAAGCAATAACAAATATCACACTGTTCATAGTCAGATAATGTTACTTATGGATTCCCACTTCCCCTCTCCACTTTAAAACGAGGACCAGTTACAGATTCCTAGGACTTAATGGTTGGGCAAACAAAACCATTGAATCCAAAAGTAGAGTAGGAACATGATAAATGCAGGAAAACAATAGGGAGAAGAAGAATTAACCATCATAAGAAATATTTTTAGAAGATGTTGAAATTATTTCAGTACAGCACAAGCGGAATTTTCTGTAGCTATAATATTTGTTAATAACAACAAATCTTCTTTACTTTCCTCGATTTTAACATATAAACTGAAGTTCTAAAAGTCATGTGACAGGAAGATCCAAATATCCAGAACAACAGTGGGACCACAGAACCAACATAAATGTGCCATACATGTCAGGCTTTTATTGGTTCTCTTGTGAGTCATGTGAAAGATTTTCTGAAGTCATTATAGCTGTACAACATGAAGTAACAAACTTAAAACATTGAAAGGTGGTTAGCATTAAATAAATTAGGCATTCAATTTCAGAAACTGTTTGTGAATTCAACATCTCTTGGTCCACAGCATCACAAGTGTACTACAAAATATGTAATTTCTGGCATTACCTTCTGCCATGAACAATGCAGTGGCTGATCACATCTGCTTAATGAATGAGACCAACAACATATGCATTGAGGTGTAAGTGTTGACAGACAGGCAACAAAGCAGAAAGAACCACAACACTCAATAGAGAAGGTATGACAAATATATCTGTGAGGGCAGTGCAGCGAAATTTGCCATTGAGGGGATATGACAGCAGAAGATTGAAGGGAGTGCCTCTGCTAACAAAACATGATCAGCTGCAGTACCTATCCCAGGGTCATGAAGATATCGGTTGGACCCTCAATGACTGGAAAAAGGTTACCTGGTCAGATAAGTCACAATTCCAGTTTTTAGGAGCTGACAGTTAGTGATTGAGAGTGGTGCATAACCCAAGAGGCCATGGCACCAAGTTATCAGGAAGGCACTGTGCAAGCTAGTGGTGGCTTAATCCTGGAGCTGGCTGTGTTTATTGGCATGGACTGGGATCTATGGTTAAACTGTACTTGACTGGAAACTTTATGTTCAGCTATTTGGAGGCCATCTGCAGCTATTCATGGATTTCATGTTTCCAAACAATGATGGGTGTTTTCAGAACACTTGAACTCCAACAGGAGTAGCTTTCGATAAAGCATTCCGGTCATCCTGATCAGGGTTCTCCTGGATCACTCCAGGCGAATGCTGGAATGGTTCCTCACCTATGTCCATGGGCGCCTCCTGCCATATCCGGTATTACCCTTTCAGATAGGTATTACCCTTTCAGATAGGTGCAATGCACACTTCGCCACACACTTTTAGTGAATCGCTGAGTAATAATAATAATAATAATAATAACACCATGTTACATCTTTCATGATTGGTTTGAGGAACATTCTGGGGTAGTTATAGAGAATAATTTGGCCAGCTAGATTGTCAGACATGAATTCAATTAAATGTATCTGGGACTCGATCAATAGTTTAGTTTGTGCATTTTCGCAATTAAGGATGTATGTAGAGGAAGCATGGCAGAATATTTCTTCAGGAGGCTTTTGATGACTCATTCAGTCAATGCTATATTGGGTTTTTGCCTCACCAGGCATGAGGGGGTCTCACACAATGTTAGGAGGTATAGCATGACTTCTGTCAGTGTATATGGCTAGGTATTGTATTTAAGAGAAGAAAGCGAGTGCCATAATCTTACGGTGGACCATCTATTATTTTTGTATTATTAATGAAGATCAATCAAATATTTACCTAAATGATTGCAAAACTACTGACAACTGTAATCAGAATGCAGTGGCAGTATCTAAACTCAAACTAGTTATTTCTTTTCAAATAAGTGCTGAAGTGTTTTGTGACACTTAATTAAATTTATGGATAAAAATGAATCTGTTGCTGACTTGAGGATCTAACTTGTAACCAGAGAATGGGGAGGGGAAAGGATGTGTGGTACGGTGCAGCAAGTTTTTAGGAATAGTGATGTGATTGTAAAAATAGAAAGAAAAGGGTTTTCTGCTAGGTGGTAGCCATAGGAGAGGCATAGAGTCACTTCTGCAGGATTACTTAATGTAGTGACAAATGATTTTCATTTTTTTTTAATGTTCATGAATTACAGTCGATAGTTATGTTGCCTACAGATAATACAGAGTGTCTCATAAATAAAACTTGAATAGAAGGCAGAAAACATTACAATGATTCAAAATTGCATAGAAAATCAAAATTTGGAATGTATGGCAAAGTGATAGCAGAGGTACAAGAACTGAAAGGACACGAGGCCGACATTAGGGAGGAAACCCTTAGTACAATTCATAATGTGACAGGAGGTGTTAGAAGTTTTAATCATTACTTTCAATGCATATGTTACAAAGACAGACCAAGGACTGGACTGTTCTCTATGAAAACCAACACAATTTCTTCAATGGCAAGTTTATGAATCACTCATGGCCTGCCCTCACTTTACCTTTTACCTCTTGAAGATCAATATTCACCCAGACTGTAATGTACTTGTGGGATATTATATAGAGTATTTTATAATAGGATAGCCATGATATAATAGGTTTTAAGTAGCAAAATGGAATTACACATTAGGATAAGGAAATGAACTACCACTTAGCTTAGATGTGGCGTGAACACATAGTAAAGACAAGACCACAAATGACATAGTAATTTTCTGGTCTTCTCCCTTTATCAAAATGGTAGGTGAGTGGATTGAAACAGGAGAGGTATTTGAACAGTTACAGGGGTATGAGGGTGAGGTATCTAAATGGGTAGGTGATGAAATGATCATAAATACCAAAAAGAGGCAGCTTATTACATACACAGATAGAAAAATAATGGCATTTTTCACAATTATAAAGTGGAGAAGGATAAAATGTAAATATCTTGGCATAACGTTTGAGATTAAACTCAACTGGGGAGGAAATATTGAGCTGGTGATAGGGAGAGGTTTCAAAACTCTTCATTTATTTAAGAGGACGAAGAGAGGTTGTACCAGGAAATTAGGTTACAAAATCCTAGTCAGATCATTTCTTGAGTATGGTGGGGCAATATGAGAATTATGAATTGAGCATGGAAGGGAAAAGATGACCATGACCACTTAATTTCAGGCATATGGTTGTGGTAAAATTTTCTTTCATAGGTACTGGAGTCAGGTATTGGAATAAAATACCATGGGAAATGATGAATAATTTACCAAAAATGGAGAAAGAATTTGAGATTACAATTCATAGAGTGCAGAATTGGTGGGTACAAGAAAGGGGAGAAATGAGTGTGTAAGTAAATTGCCACTGAAGAGTGCACTTTATCACAATTAAATTATGTTAAATCAGTGGAATAAATGAACAAAGAAAAGAAACAATTATTTAGATGACAGTGAATACACATACAAATAAAAAGGAAAACAGAAAATTTTGAAGAACAGATTACCTCAGAAAGAGCAACATGATCACTGCAACAGTGAAACCCACCTGTACAGTCCCGTAAGCTCATTCCTAGCTTGTATCCTTCGGGGCACTGACATTCAAATCTGCCAGGTGAGTTAACACACTGCGCATTACCATGGCATGGACTTGGTACCCGTAGACATTCGTTTTCATCTAAAAGTAACAAAACAGTACTGAAGCTTTATATTTATTTAGATAAGGTTAAAAGATAATGACATCGAAATATCTTTCTTAAATTACCTATGCACTGATGAGATGCAACATCATAGGTGTAACCACGATCACAGCGACACTCAAAGCTTCCGGGTACATTCATACAGGTCCCATGATTACACATAAGTGGCATGAGATGGCATTCATCTATATCTTCCATTTTATTACTGAGAGGGTTTTCAATCTGTCCAGGCATTTTTGTTCCACAAAGTAACTTATATTCATCTGAAAACAGCATGAATAGCATATTTACTAAAAACATATTGTATGTCCTGAATATGAAAGTAGTTCTTGTTATATTGGCCACAGGATGTGTTGGTTTTGACCAAATGTTATTATACAAATTATTTTTTGTGATGATAAATAAATTTACAAAAAATTGCAAGAAACTGATCCTGATTATAGAATAAAATGATCATATGATTTTTATTGAATTTTATTTTGCAGTGTAAGAATGGCATTGTTATCTGGTCAAAGCTATATTTATCTTTGAAGTACTTTCATATGTTTGTATACTCTGCATACTTCAAATTGTTGCAACTTAAGCAATTACATACCTGTACCTTGCAAAGGACAAGGCTGACTGGGTGTTCCCCAAGCCACACCCATTGAGCAACAGCAAACCTTTCTAGTTTGATTGTGAGACATTGGTGTTGTACAACGACCTTGCTCGCACTCCAAGTAACATAAGTCCTTTCTCATGTCCACACACTGTTCTGCAATATACAATACCTACTGTCAATATTTCATAATTTTAAATTAATTCAATTGAAATGGAATGAATACTCCTTTTATACTTTGAATGCAAATTCCCACAGCCATCTACTTTTGGCATTTACGAATTTTTATTTTAAATTCTTTCAGTGTTTTTGGTAAATTATTTATCACTTTCCTCGGTAATTTATTCCAATCTCTTAGCTGTAAAAGACAATTTTTCCTTTTGCATGAAATCAAATGCCAGCCTGTGCTTATGGTCATCTTTTCCATTCCATGCTCTATTACAAATTCTAGACCAACATCTTTTCCAGTCCCTTTACCAACACATACCTAGTACACTCCCAGCACTCTTTTCACCCTCCTGTCAATCAATGACAATCCTGCTCCTTTATGATATCAGTTACTGATTAGGTGAAGGATTTTTTTTCCATTTCCTACCACCTTCCCAATGTGTCCTCCCCAGGGGCTTAGCTACTATGGGGCTAGGCGGTGCAGTGCACCGGGGCCCCTACGCTTAGGGGGCCCCAAGCATACCTCAGGGGGCCCCTAAGTGCACCTCTGGGGGCCCCCAAGCATAGTTCAGAGGGCTCATGGGGGCCTTCACGGCAAACTGGTGACCTTTTTTCCGTCGTCTAAGGGGGCCCCTGAGACACAGGAAGCCCCTTACTGAGGGCTCTTACTGCTCAGGGGGCCCCAAGCACAACTCGGGGGCCCTAGCCTCAGCTCAGGGGGCCCCTACCAGCAACACAAAACAAAAAACAGGTCGCCCAACATGTGACACTTTGAAGTAGCTGGGAATTCAAAAGATTTTTATCAATTTACAATGCCGTGAAACTCTTTAGTCTATATGTATCACACAAAATTGTATATGAAATGCTTGGATACCCTTTGTGATAAAGAATTATTACTACTGTAAATACTTGGTGGAGAGAGTGATGAGGGGATGTACTAAAGAAGTAAGAGAATTGGGTTAAAAAATTTTGGTCAGACCAATACTTGAATAAGGTGACGTGAAGTGTGTAAAGTAGAGCTGCTAGATTTGTTTCTGGAAATTACCACAGAACATAATAAGTAAGTGATAAGATAAAGGAACTGGAATGGGATTCATAGTAAGGAGAAGGGTGAAGAGAATCGTGGGAGTGTATTGATGATGATGCTTTGAAAGATATTGGTGGAAGAATTAGGAGAGCTGCATGGAGGGGAAAAGATGACCATACATAATATTCTTGTGTTTGGCAACAGAGAGCAATCTTTATCCTGATCCACTTGATGATGGTTTGTGGCATGTGTTGCATCAAAACAGAAAATAATTATATTAAAAATGTCTCAAAAAATTCTTTATACCTCCAAAAAACTCAATTTATGGTAGTTTAAAACTACTACAAACACTCAAAATCCATGGCCAATGTTGAAATATGTATGAATATAATGAAGTCAACACTTGTTAGATAAAACTAGAATACAGTAAAGAAAGATATATAATCCTAGGCATACTATGTGTACACCGATCACCTCCTAAAAATTCCAAAAAATCCATAGAGGAACTAAAAAATACCCTTCAAATATTACTGAATAATAACAATACTGTACTGATAGGAAATATAAATATTAATACTCATAACCATTCAAAAAATGATCAAACTTTACAAAATAACTACATATATACAATTAGCACAAATGGATTCATTTCATACATCAACACTCTTGTTGGAATAATCTCCAAATTTGAAACATATATTAACCACATTTATGTGAAATCGTAAAGAAATGAAGTTTGCCTCAGCTCATAAGCACTAAGGCATCACTGACCACAGTCCTATCTTTTTTATGCAAAACCTAGCCAAACCATGCAAAAAATGAAAGAAGAATAAGACACTGAAATCAATTGTGTAATTCTTAAAAATTTCTTGGCAAAATAAAAATGCAAATTTGTTCTAATACAGCAAGATGCTCCCAAATCAACAAATACTTCATTAAGCTATTGAAACAACACATCTTAGACCACACATTTTATACCAAGCATACCAGGTCAATGTTTTAAAAAATTACTCCATGGATTACAACAGGACAAATAGCCTCTTTAAGAATGAAGGACAAACTACATTATACATTTGTAAAGAAAAATTCCACAAACCATTGCAAAGTAAGCTTAGAACTTCTTACACAGAGATGAAAATTATATAGGAACTGAATAAATAGGCTCATCAGAATTACAAAATAAAAATAATACACCAAAATAAAATCTTTAAGGAAAAATATTACTGAAATAACATGCAGACAGCAAAATAGAAGTTGCCTATTGAAAGCATTTTTGGTAGAGGCACCTGGAAGACATCAGAAGCAATCACTATAGCAAATAAATTTGTGGATTACTTCTGTAATATAGACCTACAAATTGCTGACAAAATTAAAAATACAACTGATTGAAACCACAAATGAGATCAAGTATAATGAAACCTCCAAAAAAATCAGCCTCAGTTTACCTTCTTGCCTCCCATGTTGGAAGTAGAAAATGCACTGAAGAATGAATGTGCAATTGCGTATGATAATATAAGTAGTAAACTTCCAAAGACTATGAATATATTTATACTGTAGCTACTAAAACATATCTTTAACAGAAGGGCAGTATCCAGATCCATTTAAATTACCTGTAATAATACCAGAGTAGTCTGGTAATTCAGTGATTAAGGCACTAGCTTTCAAGAGTTAAAGGACTGGTCGCAGATTCAAATCTTGGTGGAGTCAGAAATTTTCAAGAGTGGTGTTAATCATATGGGCTCCACCAGGAAATTCTGTGGTTCAGATCCCTTGTTAAATTGTAGGTCCCAGAGGAAAGGAATTGGCCAACCCATCTCTGACACAATGAGTTAGTATGTATAATTTGGGAGGATCTAAACAACCTTCGAGTTATAGACTAAGTTAGTTATCATAATATCAGTACATAAACACGGCAATAAAAGAGAATTATACAACTAAAGGCCAAATTCCCTCACAAATCACCTTACAAAATAGCTAGTAAATTGTCTTAAAAGTAGGTTAATGAACTACTTCAATAAATCCAGAATGTACTTAGATAACCAGTTTGCTTTCAGACCAAATGCAAGTACTCAGCATGCTATGTATACATTGACAAATCACTGATGCAAGATGAATGGACATTCCAAAAGAATAATTTCAATACTTTGAGATTTTTTTAACAAAGCATCTGGCACTGTTTAACATACTACACTACTCACAAAAATCAAGAAACTTGTCATATTTGGCACGCCTCTGAAGCTTCTTTAAAGTTTTTTTGTGTAACAGGACACAAATGGTAAGAATTTGAGACACCATATGTAAAACTGATGATGTCAAATTTATTGTTCACCAAGGAACAGTACTAGGATCCGTTCTGTATCTAGTTTACATTAGTGATCTCTGTGAACTAAATTTTAATTCATAGAGTAATTTATATGCTGATGACACAGTTGTAACTGTGACGCGTAGCACTTGAGAAGACAGCTTCAGTGCAGCTCAGAAAGTCCTAAACACTGTTCAGCAATGACTAAACCACAATCTTCTGACAATAAATGAAAATATGTTTGCCTTTCACACAACATAACAATGCAACCACCGGACTACCTAACACTTATACTCCACCAATCCACATTTGATAGTCATACAAAATGCAACTGCATCAAACCAAAGAAAGCAACAAATATTATGTACCTAGGCTCCGAACAAGATTGGAAAAAAAAATAAAAAAATTAAGAGATGGAATTAGCATGCATCAAATTTAGTTGCCAAACATCAAGAGATTTTTGTGTATTTTAAAGGATAAGAAACATTCTCCCAATCAGAGCACTAAGAACCATTTATTTCACTTTAGTTCAAATAAATGGTGTAAACATATGAGGAGGGTTACTTGGTTAGTACATGGTTCAGATTTTTATATGCAGACCTGCAAAGTGATGTATAAAATGTGATATAGCTTTACAACTTGTAAACTGTACGAACAAAATAAGGTGCTCAGTGTGTCAACTTTTTACATGTTCAACAGTAATGAACTTACATGCCAACATTAAAGTCTTTAGTGTTCAGCCCACATAAGTACTAGACTACAAAACACTACTAGGACAAAGACATTAGAACTGCCTGGTTCCACAAATTTATAATTAGCCACAGATATTATCAATAGGTCAAAGCATATACTGTAGAAATTTCTCTCTGTGTGGTTGTAGCAAAATATGACTTTGTAAATGGATAATAAAATTTCACATATCTGTATAACCATAATGTATATATGCAGCAATACAACATATACATGTAAAAATAAGGAAAGACAGGGAAATATGACCCAACACTTACCACAGATGAAGGCAGCTGGGACAAGGAACACACACAAAAAAAAAAAAAAAAAAAAAAAAAAATAGCAAGAGAAACACAATATTTTGGCATACAGCCTTATTCATGCAGAAGTGTGAGACACCAGGTGGAGTCAGATGTGTACACAGAGACCGCTATCTGGTGAATGGCGTCGCCTGCGTGGATGGTAGTGGAGGAGGGGGGTGGGGGAAAGCTCAAATATTGGATCGATAATTGATACTGTTGACGGTATATTATCATTGAAAGTGGTAGACCAATATAATAACTGAGTGAGGATAAATATATACAAATCAAATTTTGAAAAACTATATGTGAAAAATAAAATGTCAAGAATATAAGAAATGTAAATAGTAGAGATAATAAGTGCTGGGTCTGATGGGAAGAATTTATTGGAGATTGAGGCCAAGAGGATGTCTGGTGTCCAGGATATTCTGATAGGCTAGTTCCCATCGACGTAGAGGAGGTTGCGTTGTCAGGGAAAACTCTGTACCAGTACCAGATTAACCATGTAGCAGGAGTTAGCAAATGCTACGGGCCTTCCACCTTCTGGGGGACCCCGCGCCTAGGAGAGAGATGGGTGACCTTTTTTTAGCTCTACAATTCCTCTGGACGGCGAAAACCACCAAGCGCCTCTTCTCAGCATTTGCTACGGGACCTGCGCTGTCTTAATCTGGCCTTGACTCTGATCGCCCTAACTGAGAATTAGATGTTAAAATTATTCAGTTTGTGGGAACTGGCATGTTTATATAGCAAGATAATGTATATAAAACATGTCTTTATACTTATTTTCTTACTAATAATTTTTACGATTGCTTTGTGTATGTAACATCTTATTAAGATGACTATGTTACTAGTGTTTTTATTATGCCGATATATAGATAGTAGTATATCATTACTCTAATAGTCATTATTATGCATAATTATGTATATGTAAAATTATATATATTTCAAGAGCTGTAAATATTACATAATCCCCTAAGAATTAAATCAGTTACAATTAGAAGCCCGCAAATAAGTCTTATCTTATGTGGGATTTACTATATAATATATGTTAAACCACATTAAAACTGTATAATTGTTCTTGTAAATAAAAATAATAAAAGAAATTAGCCTTTATTTTTGTAATTACCTGAAGTCAAGTAGGTACAAACATTTCAATTTATTTACTTTGTATTTTATGTGCATCATTCAAAAATCACATAATTTTTTAGGACATGAATATTTCTTTTAAAAAAGGTTGTGATAATATGACAGCAGGATGCTCCTTGTTTTAATTTGTTAACTTACTTCCATTGGCTATAACCATATAACCCTCAGGGCAAGTGCAGTGGTATGAACCTTCTTCATTTACACATCTTCCTGGTTCACAAAGTGTTCTGTCTTCTTCACATTCATTGATGTCTGTGAATAATTACAATTAATTGTTAATTTTTTAAATTTAATACTATATTTTTTTTCTAAAGCAAAATAAAAATGTGCAACTTCATAGTATTAGCAGTACATATGTAAAAACAATACTTAAAATAACATTTTAACATTTGTATATAATGAATTAAAATTCCTCCTTATTACTCTTAAACTGTGATTACTAGTTTCATCTTTTCTCTGCATTGTTGACCAACAGTGATAAGCATTGGTCAATGAAAAATATTTCAAGTTACTCCAAGGGTAAAAATTAAAAAGTAGTGTCTTACCAATACACTGAGCATGATTTTCATGTAATCGGAATCCATCGTTGCAAGAGCACATAAAACTCCCAAATGTGTTGGTGCAGTGTCCATTTCGACACAGGTATTCTAATTCTTCACACTCATTAATATCTTCTAACACAACCTGCAGCAGTTGTCACCATTAAAATGGGTTTCATAGGAAAGAAAATAAATATATTATCAGTGATTATTATCCTGTGCCAACTGATTTGCCTTTAAAAGATGTGTTAAACAAGGAAAGTGAAAGGAACATCACAGATAGTGCAAATCTGGTGGTCTTTTGTTAGATCAGTAACAAGTATATAGGGAATAATACTTATGGCATATCCCAGTGAGGAAATTCTTTACTGTCACAGGGGGGATTCACGTACAAAAAATATTTCTTGTCATTATTAACATAAGTCTAAAAAATCATGGTACTAATTATCAAACATGGTAACATCTAAATGACAAACTTAACACAAATGAACGAAAACTGATTTTTATTTTTGTCAATGTTCCCACCATCTGTTTTTAAGTACATGTAATTTTTTAATGTTAATGTATTTATCATTTTTCCACATTTTACAGAAATTGAATTTGTTTAGGTAGTTAGTATATTTTGCAGAAAAATAAAAGTAATTAAAAATTGAGTTGCAAGGTTTGGTAATTAGTATGACATTATGTAAGTGATTTTATTTTTTATTTTTATTTTTTATGGAACTAGGTAAACCTACAATGCCATCAGCATAACAAAGATATTCTCCTTCTTTATGGAAAACCCTGAACATTTAACTCTCAAAGCTGATGTACATAACCATAATACTGGGAATAAGTAATACATCCACAAAAACACTTTCAGTAGTACCAAGATGGATAAAACTTCTGGCAAGTTCTTTATTCATTTTCCTGCCATAAAAAACAGACAAAGTACTGTTGTGTGTTGGTATAAATTACGATGCCAAATGAGGGTTAAATAACAGAGAGGTTATATTGTTATTTATAGATGATAGAGTTTTGAATGCCTATGTATTGCCATATGTCCAGAAAAATATTCTGAAATATTCTCTGTGAGAAGAACTTTTTTGTTGAATCAATTTTATTAATTTTTCTGACTGTGAAACGTAAGAGGTAGTGGAGGTTAAAGGTTGGAATGCCATAAGGGGAAGCTGTAGTTTTATGATGTTGTGGTAGTGTAATCAATGTGGACTTGTAGTCAACCCTAAAGTAAGTTCTTGTAGTACAGTGTTCTCTGATCATTATTTTTCCTGTGAAGTCATCTACATGAAATTACACACAAACAAGAGATTCACAGGTGAACCATAAATTAACTATAGTCGTTGACTCAAACACTAATGAATTCAAAATAAAAATATAGTAAGCAGAACCAAAAAACACTATGTTCAATAATTCATAGGAAAGATGGTGGCACAGGAGTGGAATGTAGCAAAATGGAAGTAAACACTACTGAATGGACACGGTACTGTGAAAAAAAAAATGGTTGAAAAAGTAAGGAAAAAAATGTGCCAAGTAAGAAAAATGTGAAAAGAGAAAGTGATAGAAACAATGAGAAATGCATAAATAGGAGAAAAACAGAACAAAGCTGTTAGTCAACAATTTTAAAATAATGTTCAGGATACTGGTGTTAAGCAATGAAAGTAAGGAAGGATAGGGAAAATAATCCATTACTTACCACAGATCAAGGCAGGATAGCTATGTGGTAGGTCTACTTATGTACATACCTAACCCCTAGCCACATTTTTCACCTCTAATATAACTATGGTGTTTTTACAGAAAGTAAAGTATGTTACGGTTTTGTGTTCTGGCCCTCCTGCTTCATCAGTGTTAAGTGACATATTATTATCCCTATCCTTCCTTATTTTCATTGACCAACAACAGTTACATTGTTAATACTATTGCATTAAATGCTCATATTTCTATACATGTCATTATACATGAACTTTTTTTTTTCTGAGCAGCTTTGTCTCACCGTTACAGTATTTGGACGATAACCAGGTCCTCCAGGACAAAGCAGATTATATTCATCAGTATTGGGAGCAGGACAAGCCTCACAACGGGGCCCCCAAGCCAGACCTTGTGAGCAGCAACAGGTTGCTCTTGTCACTGGCTCTCCAAGCTCTTGTGTACAACGTCTGCGCCCCCCCAGGTAATTCTTCCACTGACAGGTAGCACCGGGACTCTCGTCGGTCTTGAACAGAAGAATAAAATCTTGCAGTTATGAACTTATAAAATTTAATGAACAGGAGATTTAATTAGGATAATATCTAGAACTTATCTTTCTATGCAATAGTGCATAAAGAATGGATGCTACAGATTACGACAAGTAGCAAATGTCATGATCTATTTTAAATGCTAATGGTATTTAAATCATATTCTGATATTTAGGCTTGATCAGAAATACTGTAGGCTACTAAAGATATATTATTCTATTGTTTATAAGATGGCTACATTACCAATAAGAAGGAGGTGTTGTCAAATGGAGCCACCAATCATGAAGACTACCCAGATTTGTCAACAGAAAAAGTCAGGAAGCTCTATTTAATTATGTTTTGACCACTGTATTCATCTGGGTTTTAACTGAGAAAAGTTCTGCTCTACCAGATGTAATGACTATACTGATTATTGGGGTTAGTGATAACAGATAATGTCAGAAACTATAACTGTATTGTGTTGCCTTTGGATAGTCCGTTTGTGCTTGAAGACCAGTCACCACCTGACTGGATAATCTTAATCTGGGAAGGTGAGTTGATGTTAAAATCACTATTGCCATAGAAAAACTAAATCATCACTGTATTCTTCAAAAAAATTTACAAAGCCACAAACGTAGCCATCAAAGTCCCTTTAGAAAATAAATGACTGCAAGTGCTACAAATTGAATCGAGACAAGGCAGCCTCATTGACCCCTTAACTGTTTACAGTCACATGAGGCTTGGTAATCATTTCCTACGTGCGCTGAAAAGTTCAAAATGGCCACCAGAAAATATTGCATTCTGCTACAGCTTGCTACTGCCCACCTAGTGAAGCATACCCAAGCATGCCACAGAGGTGCGTAGTGACTGCCCAACTGATTTTCATGAACTGCCACGAGGGTTTACCCCCATCCTTATTCATAGGTATCACTTCTCGCAGTGTGGGAAAGTAAAAATTTCGTTGTCAACATGACGAAATCCAAAATTCATTGTCGCTAATTAAACTCCTATCAGTCTGAAATCTTTACAGTAGACAAGCTTGCAAACGTTTAAGTCAATCCTAATGAATGTTTTTTGTAGCTATTATACTTTAGCCGTAAAAACTTATTTTCTTCAAATTTCTAAAAATTGTCCATAACTATCAAAGTTTTAAAACTACAAAGTTCAAACAACCTTTAGAGTAATTTAATTTTGTTCCTCTTTTATTTGATAACAAATTCCACTTGTTTACTATTTTCTAACAGGGTGAGTAAAATATGATGTTTAATTTTGAAAACTAATATCTTTTGAACTATTTACCTTACTGTCTGAAACTTGCTTTAATCAATTCTATGTACCATTTTCTATAAGAAATCATCACACTCTAACTGAAATAACAGCTCTTTAATAGCTTTTTTTTTTTTTTTTTATCAATTTACAATTTCACCCCCCTTCCTCGACAGTTTGAATTCTTTCAAAACCTCTGGCGGGAACCGACATCGTGGGATTAATTTTAATTATTTCTTATTCAGATATCTGCATAACTATTGCATAAATTCAAAAACCAATTGCAGTTTCATGCCTAGAAAAATTTCCTCTTTCATTTAAACATAAACCCTCGATGGATGTTTTGTCTCCCAAAACCTATTGATACAAAATTTTCCAAATATTCTCCAAACATCCTTTAAAATTCAGCTACCTTTCTCAAAATGTAATATGATATGTAAGCTGTAATCACAATTCTTTTAAGATATATAGTCTTCCTATCTTTAAAATTGTGGCTTCTAGAATTTTAGACATGTTTACTGTGTCATAAAATTTCCATACTAGTTCCAAATTTCAAAGTCTCTTATCTCTACAGAAAAAGTTCCTGAGGTTACTAATCTCATTTCACTAGTTAGTGTCTGCAATAGCTCTGAAAATGGAGGTAACGTTTTCTGGCTTTATATAACTGTTTACCCTGAAATATGACTTGAATTATCTAAGCAAAAGAACTTTAAACCTAATCTGCAATATTACAGAAGTGAACAGGATGCTTTATGAACAAATTAGGTTATGAAGTAAATTCTAGGTCACCTTACACAGAGTATTTAATTTTACAGTTCTCCTTATAAAATCTCAAATAAAATCAACTAAAGTAATAATTCTTGTCCTTTATCCACAAGAATATCACATAACTTTTACCAGACAATAGTGCCATTGAAGTTTATTCCACTGTTAAATGATACAGTTTCATACAGCAGCACTGGTATCAATGATGAATACTGTACAACTTTAGCAAGTTTGTTGTGGATAGATAAGGAATTTTAGGCTACAGTTCTATAAAAAGGTAATACTGTTAGGTGAAAGTGATTGCATATAGCGGGATTGGAATCAGGGCGCGTTACAACACAGATTCAAACAGTTAGAGGTTATGGAATGTAAGCAAAAGGAGTAGCAACGCCTCCAAAGTGGAACAGATTGTCAGCAAAATTAGGAATTAGCAAGACGTCATTTGGAGAGAGCTGGTAGGATAGGAATTATTATATAATAATTCTCTCGAATCTTGAATGGCGTGAGGAGTATCTTCTGACCACCATCGAAGATACGGGATATTTTACGCACGGTGAAAGACAGCCTCGGTCTTCGAGTCCCGGGAGTTTATTCGATCCCTTGTGAATGCGGCAAAGTATACATCGGCCAAACCATAAGAACTATTGAGGAATGCCGCACCAAACACCAACGATATCTGCGGTTACTACAATTGGAAAAATCCGCATTAGCAGAACATGCTATAGCAAATTTTCACAACATCAACTTCAACTACTGAAGTTTTTGTTAAGATATCAGAGAAGCGCTAGAGATTCGAATAAGTGACATCAGCATCAACAGAGATGGTGGTTTCTTCCTGAGTGAGGCTTGGGAGCTGATCGTCGGAGAGCTGAAACGGCAACGTGTTCGACACAACTGTCCGGGGACATGCCATTTGGACGCGTCAACCAATGGGAGTGCTGATCCGTTGTGAGCCAGACTCATATTGAGCCAACCAGGAGATAAGTTGTTGTGATTGATCGGCTCCAGAGCCCCCTTTTAGTCCGGGGTAATGCCGCTGGTTAAGCAACGTTGAGTGTGGATAGCACTTGGATGAGTGACCGCCCAGGATGCCACCGTGGAGCCACGAGATACAAACCACTTAACGCCGTCTGTTAAGCAACGTTGAGCGTGATGTTGTTAGACCCTTTCACAAGATGCAGCCGAACCGGTCGCACCCCATCTGAGGCCAATGGAAGCGCCGACCAATGGGAGAGCGGAGGGAAGTTTCTCTGACAGCGGGCTATTTATAGAAGCCAGGACTCGCTCACGCAGTCATCCTTGTTCCGTGTTCCGTGCTATCCGCTCCGGTAACTTCCTTATTTGCGCTCGCTCGAGTTATTTCGTTACTCCAACTCGAGGAACTTCCTCCCCATTTTCCTTGTTGTTCCGCTGGCGTATACAAGCATATACCTGCGGCGTGGAAATGGGCACCACTTCCCTGTCGACTGGTCCGCTGGCGGGAGAGTGTTTACGGCTTCGATTGTCACGTTAGAGGGGCATCCTCCCCTGCCCACCGAGTTGCAGGGACTTTCCGTGCCAGGGCCTGCACTTAGTGCAGTAACCCACGTACGGCAGAATTAGGGTCGTTTTGGATGGGGCAACCTAGCGGTGATAACAACCATCCAAATGGCATTCCTGAGGCCTCCCAGAAGACAAAATGGATGCTGCAGGATCCAGCACTGGCGTCGAGTCTTCAGACAACATTGTTGTACAGCTGTTCGGCGACCAGCAAGCTTACAAGAAGATACTACCAGCTTCAGAATTAGGAACCACCACTAACAAACAACATAGAAGAGAAGCAGCAAGCACCAGCGCTACTACTGCTACAGCTCCGGCAACTCAAGTACCAATTCTGATAAAGAACATAATGGGCATAAACCCAGAAATAGACCGCATGATACAAAAGAGCCTCAAGAAGAGAGGCAGTAAAGAACCAAGCCCATCTGTTTCCATAGTCTCAAAGAAGAAGAGACAAATGAAAAAGAAAAAACCGGGCCCATTGCAAACTAAGAAGACTAAGCAAGGCAAGAGGCCAGAGAAGAACCAATTACCACGCTCAGTCACAACAGCTAAGACACCCCAACTCAACGAAGCCATTCACACAACAGTTGTCCAAGCACCAGCAGCGGCTGAATTCCAGACAGCTAGGAAGACTGTCCGCCCCTCAAATAAAGACACCCAGCGGGAACTGCAAATGGAAATATCGAATCCATACAGCCTGCTGAATGAAGAAACTGACCAGAACCAAACTCAACAACAACAGCAGCAGCCAAACCATCCAAAGCAGCAGTTACCACCAATCGTGGTACAGTTCCAAAATTTGTACAAACAGCTTTATCAAATGGTAAAAGGGGTCCTGCAAGCCCAACCATTTCAAGCAAAAACTGCAGGAGGAGATAAAGTCAAGCTAACATTCAACTGTACAGAAGACTACCTTAAAGTTACGGCTACGCTACAGAGGAAAGGCATTCCGTACTATACCTTCCCCACTGCGGCGGAGAAGCAGCTCAAAGCAGTTCTACGTGGAATACCCACAAACATGCCCACTGTGGATATCAAAGAAGAGTCAGAAGAGCAGGGCTTTGACATCTGCACAGTAGCACAGCTAAAAAGACCCAGAGGATCGGACCTCATGCCCCTGTACCTGGTCGTCTTACCTGACCGGCCACAGAACAGGAAGATATTCCAACTGGAGTCATTAATGTCTCTCAGAATCACAGTAGAGAAACTCAGGTCGTCAAATGGACCAACGCAGTGTTTTAATTGTCAGGCCCTGGGCCATGTTGCAAGACACTGCAACATGCCATCTGTGTGTGTTAAGTGTGCTGGCCCATACCTGTCCTTGAAAAAAGGAGAAAGCAACCCGAAATGTGCAAATTGCGGCGGCTTGCACGTAGCCAGCTATAAGGAGTGTACAGCATTCAAACATGCTCGCGAAAGGCAATGCGGCATTGCTGCAGAGCAGGCAGCTGATGCCAAGAAAAAGTGTGAAGCACAGAAAAATCAAAACTCCGGGGATCAACAGAAGCCTGAGGAAACTCATGGTCCCTCTGCACAAACCCAGAATCGACAGATGCCATCTGAAAGTCAAAACCATAAGAGGCAGGGGAAAAAGGATCCTGCCCCAGATACCAACAGACCTCTCCAGAAAGCAACAAAGAGACTGCTTCAGGAACACAATTCATCGGGCTCCAGGAAGAAAAATGCGGCCCCACAACCACCCAGAAACAACTCTCCAACCTCCAACGCGGAGGCAGTTAATGGTTCAACGCAGAAACCACAAGCAGCTACTTCACCTCCAGAAGCAGAGCAGCAAGTAACCTCTCAACAGCCACATCAACACTGCAGTCAGCCATGTCAACGCCCCGAGGCCACAACCAACGGAGGCAATATGGAAAGACTTCTAGACCTCGTCGGTACATTACTCAACATGTTAACATCCCTGCTCCTTAAATTTGACCAGCTCGCAGCGGACATGAAGGCTGCAGTAACGCCGGCCTGGAGGGCTGAACAACCCATGGATACACAAACCAACCATGAACAGGACGCACATTGAAAACTTGACACTGTGCGTTTGGAATGCCTGCGGCATTTACCAACAAATCAATGAATTTTGGCAATTTCTAGGTGATGAAAACATTGACATATGTCTCATTGCCGAGACTCATCTAAAGCTCGGACTGAGAATCCCAGTAGCAAACTATAATTGCTAATGTAAAGACAGACCTACCGCAGGTGGAGGCGTCGCCATAATTATAAAATGCGGCATTCCTCAACACCAATGCAACAACTTGAAGCCTGCGCAGTTGAAATAGGCACTACAGTTGGACCGGTTACAGTTATAGCTGCCTGTAGACCACCCAGACCGCGGCTTGAAGAAGATGACTTCACAAACCTACTCGCCATCAGGGGAAAGATGTTAATTGGAGGGGACCTAAATTCAAAACACCCTGAATGGAAATCAAGAGTAAGAATTCTCCACACTCAGAGGTTTCCCAGATGTTGGAAAGAAGCGGTGGTCATAGCGGTTCAGAAGCCCGGCAAGAACAGTATGCTTCCCCAGAATTACAGGCCAATTAGTTTGCTACCGGCAATGAGCAAAGTCTTCGAAAGACTCCTCTTGAAAAGACGGAACACCCACATCAAGAACGAAGGCTGTAACAGAATAGGATAATTTCATAAGAAAATCATAGTTTTGTGGCATGAAATTAAACAAAAAATGATATATTTACTCCTATAGCAAGGAAAAGTAAGTTGCCATGGCAATAATAAATCAAGAGATAGCTAGAGGCTAGCGACGTACAGACCGAACGGTTGCTTTGTTACCAGTTCACTGCTTAAGAACTTTGCATTCTTCGGATACTTTAAGACCGATGTAGTTCCTAGAAGAATAAGAATTGGGAACAATAAATGTTAATCTGTTAAAAGCGTAGAACTGAGTTATTTATAATTATATAATCAGGCGCGCGACATGGCGACCGTGACAGGACTTGCATTTGTGTGATGTTAAGCTAGAATGCTGTATGTATGTATGTTTACATTATTAGATATTTCAAGACAATACCGCGACAGGACTTGCATTTGTGTGATGTTAAGCTAGAATGCTGTATGTATGTATGTTTTCATTATTAGATATTTCAAGACAATACATGTTTTATTTAGTTCATTTCTGTATATTGTTAGTATTAAGAAGAGAATATTTTGTAAAATGTTTTGTAAAAAATTCTAATAGGAACAGAGGAAAGAGTATCGCTGGATGCAAGGTTATTCTTATAAGTTTACCAATGTCTTTTAAGCAAAGACATGGTGAACTTGAGGAGGCATGTAACAGAACAGGATAATTTCATAAGAAAATCATAGTTTTGTGGCATGAAATTAAACAAAAAATGATCTATTTACTCCTATAGCAAGGAAAAGTAAGTTGCCATGGCAATAAGAAATCAAGAGATAGCTAGAGGCTAGCGACGTACAGACCGAACGGTTGCTTTGTTACCAGTTCACTGCTTAAGAACTTTGTATTCTTCGGATACTTTAAGACCGATGTAGTTCCTAGAAGAATAAGAATTGGGAACAATAAATGTTAATTTGTTAAAAGCGTAGAACTGAGTTATTTTTATTTATAATTATAACCAGGAGCGCGACATGGCGACGTGTAGATGACTCGGCAGTGAAAAAGTGTATCAACCAAAGCAACTTGGCTATGGAAGGAAAAGCATTTAACAGATACGACGAAGATTCGACAACGCCGCTAGAAGAATCGCTGGAATTTACGGCGACGAGAACGACTGATATAATTATTTTCATCTCTGGCTGTTCGAGCATATCTACGACGAACATCTGGTCGCGGATAACAGACACGACGAAGCTACAGTCTTTGGAGTAAACATATGTCTGCTGTCGGCGAGATTTGTTCACGAATCTTTCGTTTAAGTTAAGTATATGTTTATGAGGCGTTACCAGTGGAGCGTCCTGACGTAAATGACTATAAAATACCTTCCAAGAGTGAAGCTTTGTAGTTAATTTCATGGTTTCATTTTGAAGTCGGAATATTTACGAACTTTGGAGTTGAATAGAACTTGTTAAATCATTTCATTTCTTGCTTGTTTGGTACGTTTTATTTATACTTAACACTCGCGTGCCTTATTCAAACGGTACTATTTATCAAATAGTGGGCAACTCTTTTACAAAGATCGTAATTTCTTCTTGTAATCTTCCTGTTGTAATTACGAGAAATACCTATTTATTTTTTCGCAGCAACTTTTATCAGTTCCTGAATATTAATCTACCTGTCTCTCTGATTCTTTAACATGGAGAGAGGATTAACTGGTGAATTATCGCCGGTAAAAGAGGTTAACTCACATACAGAATCCAATCTTCCTACTAACACAATGTCAGATATAAACCTTCCCACCAACAGTATTATGCTGAATAGTCCGGATAGGGATTCTTTGAACGTGACTCAATTTTCTACATCCACTCCTGGAGAAGATTTTCTGGGATTTTCTAATCAATCTCAGCCAAATGAAAGGCTTGAACAAACACCCTGTACCAGCACACAAACCACCAAACCTTCCACAGATGAGCTCCTTGTCCTATTGATTTCAAAAATAGATAGTCAAAATGCAAAGATTTTTGAGTTACAAAACACCTTTGAAAAACAATTAAGTAATAAATTATCCCAATCTCAGGTTATCATGCAAGAAATAAACAAGAAGTTAGATAAGTATGTAGAAAGGGCTGAAAAACAGTATACAAGGATAGATGAACTAAAAGTATGCAATGAGAGTCTAGTAATTAGAGGGTTTGAACAAAGTACGAATGCAATTCATTGTGAATCATTAAGTAATACAATTGAAAGTAATGATAGTAGGCCTAATACTGTAAGGGAAAAATATGAGATGAGTGAAGTTACAATTAATGGTGATGTAAATCATGTAAAGGATAGACAAATTGTTAAAGAAGGGTTTCACTTAAAAGATAAGTTTAAGCATGAAAGTAACCAGGTGGAAACTTACACGAAGACAGTTGAATCAGTAGAAAAGGGTTGTAAGTCTATAAAAATGTTTGATATCAGAGACATCAAAGGAACAGGTGACTTTGATCAGGTAAAAGAGATGGAAGAGACTTTAATGAAGGTAGATGGATTAGGTAGTTTGAAGGATGTAAACTGTGACATTTTTTCCATTGTTGGGGAGAATTATGTTTGTGATTATGAATCAAAGCAGTTAAAGAATAATGGTGTTGAACATTTTCAGAGTTCTTTACATATTTTTGAATTTG
This sequence comes from Vandiemenella viatica, assembly GCA_031002005.1. Lineage (NCBI taxonomy): Eukaryota > Metazoa > Arthropoda > Insecta > Orthoptera > Morabidae > Vandiemenella > Vandiemenella viatica. Next base: position 93,308,073 of record JARYHS010012519.1, read on the forward strand.
GTTTGCCATGTTACTGTTCTGGCAAAGTAAGATTAATTGTAAACAGAAAGTTGTTTTGTATGAATAACTGGGAAAAGGTGAACTGGAAATATAGAAAAAAAGGTTGTTTTTTTTTGTAGAGGAGTAAGCTATGCTTACTGCCTCATCCTGTGTACAAATTCAATCAGGACATTGAATCTACAACTCAGAAAATGATCACTTAGTTTAAGGTGAATGAAAAGATTTAACACTAGTGCAAGGCACAGGTGTGTAAATATAAACTCTATCATATTGGAATTTCCTATTATAATTAAGTTATAGTTAGCATATTGTTGTTATTCAGTGCCACAAAACACTTGTAAATAGTACTGATTGTTGTGGTTGCGCACAAATCAACTGTAATGATAGTAAAGGTTTATAACCACTAAGTGGAAGCTGTCATTTACCAATATTGACGATCTTGGTCAGATGTGCAGTCTTCGGCTGTTACCACAGCATACCATTACATAAAAGTTTATTGTCTATTAGGACTTTCTTTTAAAAAATATATAGTTTGTAAGGTATACCGGAGCATTAGAATGAGTGGAGAAGAAACGAGGTATTACTATGATAGAATAAATGTGTAATGAATTAAAAAAGTAAAATATCATATAGAGAGGGTACAACAGCACAGTCAAGACTCAGTTCCTGTAAATAAGGCCACTATCTAGGCATTGCCTTTAAATGATACCGAAAGGTTCGGGATTTGGTTAACACAGACATAGCTGAGGTCCAGGTAGAACCTATAAATGACTCTGTTGTTACATCTCATAGCCTAGATATGAATATTCAAGATGAAGTAAAGTGGAGAGAAGTTATTACTTATTGGGAGAATATAATGTAATGTACTGAAGAAATAAAATAAAAATGAAGCATGTCCAATAGTTTAATGCTATAAAAAATAATTTTTTGGTCCAGGTACCCTTTTCCTTACGGAATAACTACTTCCAAGTAACTAATCTATTGTTACAAACATATACAAATGTGGTTGAAACGGACAGTAGAAATTGTTATATTCATGGGAAAATGATTAATAATTTTTATTTTTGCCCAAAAAGATTGCCTGATCAATAGTTTAAAAGAAATGAAACTACTTAGATCAGAAAGTGTAGCTTTGACTTGGAGAGATGTAGTCAGTTACATTTTACTTTGATGTCATGGTAATGTGATGTTAAGCTAGAATGCTGTATGTATGTATGTTTACATTATTAGATATTTCAAGACAATACCGCGACAGGACTTGCATTTGTGTGATGTTAAGCTAGAATGCTGTATGTATGTATGTTTACATTATTAGATATTTCAAGACAATACCGCGACAGGACTTGCATTTGTGTGATGTTAAGCTAGAATGCTGTATGTATGTATGTTTTCATTATTAGATATTTCAAGACAATACATGTTTTATTTAGTTCATTTCTGTATATTGTTAGTATTAAGAAGAGAATATTTTGTAAAATGTTTTGTAAAAAATTCTAATAGGAACAGAGGAAAGAGTATCGCTGGATGCAAGGTTATTCTTATAAGTTTACCATGTCTTTTAAGCAAAGACATGGTGAACTTGAGGAGGCATGTAACAGAACAGGATAATTTCATAAGAAAATCATAGTTTTGTGGCATGAAATTAAACAAAAAATGATATATTTACTCCTATAGCAAGGAAAAGTAAGTTGCCATGGCAATAAGAAATCAAGAGATAGCTAGAGGCTAGCGACGTACAGACCGAACGGTTGCTTTGTTACCAGTTCACTGCTTAAGAACTTTGCATTCTTCGGATACTTTAAGACCGATGTAGTTCCTAGAAGAATAAGAATTGGGAACAATAAATGTTAATCTGTTAAAAGCGTAGAACTGAGTTATTTATAATTATATAATCAATAGGGAAAATAAACAGTTACCCGTCACTTACCACAGATGAAGGCAGGAGGGCGAAACACGTAAAAACACAAAAACAAAAGAATTACACAATATTTCGACTTTTCAGTCTTACTCGTGTAGGAGGCGAGACATATGGCAGGGGGAAAGATGTGGTCACATCCGAGCCCGCCACATGAATGAAGCACAGGCGGAAAAAACGCGTGGTAGTGGAAGAATTGCCGGGAGGGGGGGGGGGGGGAAATAGGCCTGACCAGCGATAAAAGTGAAACAAATAAATATAATGTCTGTGTAGCTTAGTTAAAAAAGTTATAATTGAAAATATATACAAAAAATTAAAAAATAAAAATAAATAAAGAAGGAAAAAAAAAATTATATAGAATATTAAAAAAAAAAAAAAAAAAAAAAAAAAAAAAATATAAAAATAACCGACTGTAAAATGAAATGAGAGATGGCAAGTGACAGGTTTAACGTAGGTTTAGGCCAGGGGTGTGTCTGGTGTCAAGGATATGTTGATAGGCTAGTTCCCATCTGCGGAGTTCTGAAGGGGTGGTGGTATTTGGAAAAACTCTAATAGCTCTGACTGTGAAACAGGTGTTGAGGTTGTTTGAATTATGGAAGTTCGCATGAATTGCCACGGGATGGTCTGGGTTGGAAGTATAAACTGTTTGCCTGTGGCCATTCATTCTGTAGGAAAGTTGTTGAAAGTTATTGGTCTCACCACTCAACAACTTTCCTACAGAATGAATGGCCACAGGCAAACAGTTTATACTTCCAACCCAGACCATCCCGTGGCAATTCATGCGAACTTCCATAATTCAAACAACCTCAACACCTGTTTCACAGTCAGAGCTATTAGAGTTTTTCCAAATACCACCACCCCTTCAGAACTCCGCAGATGGGAACTAGCCTATCAACATATCCTTGACACCAGACACACCCCTGGCCTAAACCTACGTTAAACCTGTCACTTGCCATCTCTCATTTCATTTTACAGTCGGTTATTTTTATATTTTTTTTTTTTTTTTTTTTTTTAATATTCTATATAATTTTTTTTTCCTTCTTTATTTATTTTTTTTTTCTTTTTTTAATTAATTTTTTGTATATATTTTCAATTATAACTTTTTTAACTAAGCTACACAGACATTATATTTATTTGTTTCACTTTTATCGCTGGTCAGGCCTTTCCCCCCCCCCCCCCCCTCCCGGCAATTCTTCCACTACCACGCGTTTTTTCCGCCTGTGCTTCATTCATGTGGCGGGCTCGGATGTGACCACATCTTTCCCCCTGCCATATGTCTCGCCTCCTACACGAGTAAGACTGAAAAGTCGAAATATTGTGTAATTCTTTTGTTTTTGTGTTTTTACGTGTTTCGCCCTCCTGCCTTCATCTGTGGTAAGTGACGGGTAACTGTTTATTTTCCCTATCCTATCTTATTTTCAGTGCCTCGCGGCAGTTTCTTTGTTTCCTTTATCTAATTATATAATCAGGCGCGCGACATGGCGACCGTGACAGGACTTGCATTTGTGTGATGTTAAGCTAGAATGCTGTATGTATGTATGTTTTCATTATTAGATATTTCAAGACAATACATGTTTTATTTAGTTCATTTCTGTATATTGTTAGTATTAAGAAGAGAATATTTTGTGAAATGTTTTGTAAAAAATTCTAATAGGAACAGAGGAAAGAGTATCGCTGGATGCAAGGTTATTTTCTTAAGTTTACCAATGTCTTTTAAGCAAAGACATTGGTGAACTTGAGGAGGCATGTGACAGAACAGAATAATTTCATAAGAAAATCATATTTTTGTGCCATGAAATTAAACAAAAAATGATATATTTACTCCTATAGCAAGGAAAAGTAAGTTGCCATGGCAATAAGAGAAAATCAAGAGATAGTTAGAGGTTAGCGACGTAAAGGCCGAACGGTTGCTTTTGTTACGAGTTCACTGCTGAAGAACTTTGCATTCTTCGGATACTTTAAGACCGATGTAGTTCCTAGAAGAATAAGAATTGGGAACAATAAATGTTAATCTGTTAAAAGCGTAGAACTGAGTTATTTTTGATACCAAACTTTCAGTTTGGGTTTCAACAAGGACACTCGGCTACACAACAAATCATGAGAATCATTGTAAGAGACACCACCGCCTTCAACTTAAAAGCCGTCTGTCCGCTCGTCCACCTAGATGTGGCTCAAGCGTTTGACGCCGTCTGGCATCAAGGCCTTCTGTACAAGCTTTACCAACAGGGTATCCCCGGCCCGTTGGTAAAGCTCATAAGAAGCTACCTATGTGGGAGGACATTTAAAGTGAGAGTAGGTGAAGAACTCTCCTCAAGACGCCCCATCAATGCCGGAGTGCCCCAAGGGTCAGTGCTGGGACCCGTGTTGTATAATTTATACACCGCGGACATCCTGGCCACAGCTACAGTTCGAACTGCATTGTACGCGGATGACACCGCATTCTTAATCGCACACAGAAACAAGGCCGTTGCAATTCAACACTTGCAAGAAGTTCTGCAACAGACACTAGCTTAGGCAAGGAGATGGAGAATCTCCCTGAACACGGCTAAAACACAGGCCATAATGTTGACACGGCGCTTGGGGAAACACCAACCTCAACAACAGCAAACCCCAAAACTCACACTAAATGGGAAAACAATTGAATGGGCACGAACGGTCAAATACCTTGGCGTGACCCTTGATGCCAGACTATAATGGGATCCGTATATGCAGGATCTCAGAAGACGAGTTGCTGCCCGACTACAGGAGCTATACCCTGTGCTAAACAGGGACAGCGCGCTCTCCCCAAGAACCGGCGTCAGCGTATACTGCAGTTTGGTGCGCCCGGTGATGGAGTATGCGTGCCCAGTGTGGGGGTACGCATCCAAAACCTCGCTAGGCAAGCTGCAAGTGATGCAAAACCGGGCGTTACGTAGAGCTCTACACCTGCCTGTCCGATTTCCAACCAAGGACCTTCATGAAGCAGCAGGCATACCGCTGCTAGGTGATAGAATTAAGGCTATCAATAAGAACTTTTACAGGGCAGCATCAAAATCATCAAACCCACTGATTGCCAGCCTTGGCGAATATAACACTACCTTTGATAAGCACAAAAGACATCTTTCTATATTGTATCAATGACAACTTAGGAGCAAAAAGTAAAGACAAACCACAAGAAAAGTGCCTACTCACCACTACGCTTGGAGGAAATGTCACAAGACAATACCCTCCACTGCAAATGCTTCGTAAAAGAACAAGCATCAAATGCTCCTCTCGTCGTCGCTCACGCAGTAACATTTTTAGCTTTGTTACGACAGCTTACCTGACAAAGGCAGCGGAGGTTGCTGCCGATATGTGTATTAAAGAAATTAAGTTTAATAAAAATATTATCTGGCAGATAACCTGTGAAGATTTTTTTCAACTCCTTGTGATATTTTCTCTAGCTTCAAAAGCTTGTCTGTAAAAAATTATTAAAGCGGCAAACATAAGATTTTCTCTCACTGGCACAGTATTTGAGCTGTAACGTTAATTCTGGTTTTAAAATAACCTACTCATTCTTACTGATCTTTTGATGTATAATCCAGCTTGTTCACAATTCTCAATCATAGTGCAATTACCAACTGCATCTTAACTTGAAATATATTTATTTATTGTTACCGACCTGAAATGTGTTTGAAACGCTTCAGGATGCAATTTTCTATATAATAAGAAGTTGTTTAACAATTAACTAGTCTCATTCATACAGTTTCAAATTTTCTGTTAAAATCTGTTTTCAAAACTCATGGTCAGCTACAGTCATTTTTTATATTTATTATTAATTTACTTTTTCTTATTATGGCAAAAATACAAATACTCATTCAGTGTGCATTAGAAAAATTCTACTTTCTTTTAAATCTCCTTTCGAGTTTGTATCTGCCTAAACTACGCTGTTCGTAATTTCTATTTTCTACTAAAAATCATCATTTTCTCTTAAAAATGTTACTTAACCTTTATCTACTGACCATAAATTTTTATAAATTGTAGTCTAAAATTTGATACATCTTTTGAGCTATAAATCTTTTCTGTAGCTTGAAAACTCAGAACTTTAGAATTACTTAACCGTTTTTCCTGGTTGTTTTATACATGGGTGAATTTCCATTTCAAATCAAATATCTTATCAGTACTAGTTTAGAACCCTTAAGTTACCTATCTTGCTTTAATCATTATGACATCTCTGAATATGAAGGGAGTGTTTTCTATTAAAAAATAGGAAATTTTCTTTATAATAGCAATGCTGACAAATCATTATGATAGAATTTTACTGTTTACTCCTTACTTCCACTTACCCTTTGAAAACTGCATTTTAAACATCCTTTACTGTTGGATTGCTATTATATCACAACTCTTTAAACTAATGCTGATAATTCATTTGCAATATTTAGGTTATATGATGCTTATTGGCAAACTTTAATGTTTCTCTAGCATGGAGCAGAACTGAACTGAGGTACTGTAAGCTAAGGAACAAACTTTTTCCCAAATACTGATACTTCCTCTTAAAATTATATTTCTGACTTTGCCTTTAAATCTATAGGAAAAAGCACGATAAATTTAGATCTTGCACTATGCAGATTTTAATTTTATGTAGAGGTAGTAAGTAAAAAAAAACATCTGAATGTTAGTATAAATTTAATATATTAACTTACAGAGCTCAATCTGTACCAGTCTACCCTAAGGACCTTAAAGGCAAGAAAATGTACTGCCTTTACCTTAAGTTGAAAAAACTGACACTGCTTTGTCAACATAAATTGAATCTTTGATGAAGCCTGCAGAATGGCAACCAAAAGCTTACATTATCAAATAACCAAAGTGGCAAACCCCAAAAATCTAGTAATCATTAATCCAAAATAGTTTATAAGGAAATGTAGTATACTCAAGATAGGATAAAATACTGAAGAACATGAGCATTATGAAAGACATTGGTTTAACATCACAAATAAAACAATAAAGGCTAAGATATGTCTTTGCTTAAAAGGTAAGTACAATGAAATGGAAAACTGACCAACACATGCATTTCCAGCTGGTACAAGTTGATAGTTTGGAGGACACTGGCAGATGTATTTTCCCTGAGTGTTAATGCAAGTTCCGTACTGGCAGGCATGTGGACTCTCACATTCATTTACATCAGTGCAATTACCTGAAAAGATTGCTGTAATGTAGGACATCATATTGCTGTATGTTGTTACTTCTGTTTCTCAGAAGACTACAACAACAGAACATGTAGTATTAATGTGATTCATATGTATACATAGAAAGATAATTAAGAATATGATGGAAAAAGAATTTCATTGGTAATTATGCTTCCACTTACCCCCTGAGCTGTCCAGTGCATACCCTTCATCACATTCGCATCGGAACATTCCGAATATATTTACACAACGACCATAGACACAAAGGTTGCTAAACATCTGACACTCATTTATATCTGAAATAGACAACAAATGATCAAGTTAGTGCCTGTAACTTTAACTACTGGAAGATATCTAGTCATATATTCAAAACGTACCAATACACGACTGCTCGGTTCGTTCATCAGGATGCATAAAACCCATTTCACATTCACAACGGAATGACCCAGGATAATTGAGACAATGACCATTTTCACAAAGAGAAGCATCATTTGAGCATTCATCAATGTCTTGACAGGTATAGCCATTTCCACGAAAGCCAGCATCACATACACACTGAAAATGTGAAGCTATAAAAATTTAATGAAAAGCAAACCAATGAAATGAAAAGTCGAATAATCATTACTACAATACTAAAAATGTTATTAAAGCTAAAGAAGCTTTGTCATCATTGTTACTGTTAATATTATTGAATTCTGTGATTCATTTTACACTAATGGTAGAAATTCACTGTATAAGATCTACAAAGTTTGGTAGAGGAAATAAATTAGCATGAATACAGCCACGAGTTTCCCGTGGCCTTGTCTTTTAGCTTTATTGTGTTGTCCCCCTCCCCTTATAAGTTGTCTAATTAATGACTAAAAATAATAAAAGACGTATTTCCATAAGTTGTTTTTAATTGAATATAAAAAGACTGTTAACACATGGTCTGTGCCCTAGTTGTGGTTAGCGCATTCCTGCTTTAAGAAATACCTTGTAATATAACCTAAATGTTGTCAATATATCACCAACATTTGTTTAGACCGTTGAGATATCATCAACTCTATTGCAAAACATGTTTAAAACTATTTTCTCACAAGTTTCACGGGATAAGTAGAAGTAAACAGGGAAATTCGATCTTAACATTTGTAAACATTGCTGCTATAAAGGATTTTGCCTTATTTTTTAATAGAAAATGCTACATTCATTTTCATAGATACAGTAAGTCATAAGTATCAAAACAAAGTAAAAGTTGTAGATATAACATTGTACTGAAGTGGAATCAACCACATGTCAGAAATGATAAGTAAAGTTAAATAATTCCTTTTCAAGATATGAAAAAGTTTTACAGCTTAATAGAGGCACTGAATTTTAATTTTGTAGCAAATTATGTGAACGTTTGAAATTGATAAGCAAAATTTAAGCAACGTTTTTGGAAGGATTTGTACAAAAATTCTTGGTTTCAAGAAGAAGGATTTGTTTTCACATAATATAATTCAGTTAAATACAGAGGGGGTAGTATATCTAAAATAAAATAGATTTTTTTCTGAGTACAATGCTCTAATTTTTATGAAATTCCATGCAGAACTTTGGGCAGAATGGTAAAATGTAAATAAACGACAAATTCATGAAAATGGATACTTCCAGTTGTTAGGCTTGGCGAAATAAGCTCAGAAGGAAAATAACTAAGATTTTTGAAACAATAAGAAGGTGACTAAAGAGTAACTACAGCAGTTCAATAGCATCACTATCTTAAAGGAAATTAAATGTAGAAACATTTAAAATAAATTTTAGTTCTGTAGCATCAATTCGTTTGGAGATAGAGAATTTTAAAAGTTTTATGTTTTGGACTGCACTTAGATAGAAAATAGGAAACAAGCAGGTTTATATTCCAAAAGATGGGAAGCATTAGCAGATCATTTTAAACTAAGAACAATGATGTAGCTTAAATACATGAATAGCATCAAACATAAAAGTGCTTGTTACATACCTTGAATGAGCCTTCTGTGTTAATACATTGAGCATTTTGATCACATCCTCCATTGTTGACAAGGCATTCATTGACATCTCTGCATGAGAATCCATTTCCTGTAAACCCTTCCCGACATTCACATGTGTAAGAACCCTGAAAGAAAAATAACAGATGTAACACATTAATTTTTTTTTTTTTGCTTAGTTCAAATAACATTTACATAAACAATTACATACGTGCCACAGTTAAACAAATAGACAGTGTATAATGAAAACAAATGATAGAATATACATCACAAATATTTAAGGACTAAAATACCTGTGTATTGGTGCAGTCTGCATTTATATCACAGGTATAAGAGCCAAGTTCACATTCATCATCATCAGTACAACCAGGACCGGAATCAGGCTTCACTGAATATCCCTCCTCACACCGGCAAGCAAATGATCCAAGGGTATTTTCACACTTGCCATTTTCACACACGTCCCGATTTTCCTCACACTCATCCACATCTGTAATAAAGATTTGTTTATTAATTTAAGGCAACGGATTCTTAACTATGTAACCTGCAACCAAAATTGCCAGAAATTATACAACCACCTCTCAATTCATTCCTTTAAACTGATGGTAGGATGAGGAAGTTATATCAATAGGAGTGCATTGTGTTTCAATGTCTTTATTTAATAAATCATATGCACGTTGTATAGTGACATTTGTAAAATATGCAAGGTGGCAAATGGAAATTTGTTTTGAACATTTAAGGAAAATTATCACCTGCAAATATGTTCCAGAGATGAAACCAAAAATTACTGTAATCAAACTTCTGTTATATGGACATGGCATTGTAATAAAAATAGAATTTTTAGTACCTATAAAATTTTGTAAATGAGACTGAAATAAAGTAAATAACATTGCACAGTGATTTCTTAAAAATCGATCATAAACAGAATCAAACATGAGTTTGCAAATAATACAGCAGACATCTTGCCAACTAGACCATCCTGCCCCTTGCAATTGATATAGAATAATTATAGTATTTTACAGCCATTGGAACAATATACCATTACTTTCTAGTAATAAATAATCATCAGTTTCCACTTCCAATGTGAAAGCAGTGTCACAAATACAGAATAGTGCATAAAACCGATGTAAAATAATGAGATCCATTACAACAGTAGAACAATCATTATTCATTTTTAAATACAAATAAATAAGTAATATGATGAGCATTTAATATAACAGTAAAGAATTGGTATATTATTCTCAGAACTGCAGACATCCTACTAGTAAGTAATTTTTTTAATACTATCTTACAAAGTTACAACTGACCAATGCATGATGTTTTCCCTGGTCCAGGTAACAGACCTCCTGTGCAGACACACGAGTAGCTGCCAGGACTGTTTATGCAATGACCACCATTACATATACGAGTATTTTCCTTGCATTCATCTACATCTGTGCAAGTTCGGCCGTCTAACAACAGCATATATCCAGTCCTGTCAAAACAAAACTTTCAGTTTAATTGTTCTGCATATCAAATCAAATTTATTAAAAGTGTTTAGTTAACAATGAAGTGTGTATATAGTTTCTAGAGAAATGATAAATATCAACTCACTGTTTTTCTTAATGTCTTAAAACTGTGTTCAAATTTAAAGTGCAGTTTATTATTTAACATTTATGCAAAAGTCACAAAAACAGATAATTTAGACATTGTTATTTTTAAATACACTCAATCCCATCTTCAATACTGTGTTGCCATTTTCTTGAAACTTAAATTTTTGTTGGAAATAAATTAATCTATTAATCAATGTTTTTGTAATTTCAGAGTGCCAGTCATCATACACATATTCCCAATGCAACGTAGTAATGTATCCTACAACAAAATTAAAGGTAGGCAAGACTATTCAGTGGTGGAGTAAAGCCAAAAAGAAAGAAATATGAAAGGAAAAGTTTCACTAACATTACCATAACTTCTAGAGGATAAAAGAGATGTTTTGTAATATATTTGGCGAAAGAAAGAATAAAGATAAGCGTTACTTCAGTAAGTATACTGGGACATTTACTTCAAGACAAAGATAAGATTTAAGCCTAATATTAAAAACTATTATCTCAGTTAACTGAACATCATGAAAATATTTTAATGATAGGGAAAGATTGAATGTAATGGTTTTAAAATACGTGAATCTGGAATGGTAACATTATAAAATAAAAAAATATTTGATATTTTTTCAGTAAGAATGCTAAAGGGGAAATAAGGATGATAGAAGAAACTACTTACAAGGATGATAAATCAAGTAATAGTTTGTTGGATAGATAATGGTTTGAGGGTAAAAAGTGGTGTTTAAAAGATTTAATAGTGACAAAAAATAGAGGTAAATTTATAGAGATTTTGTGATAAAAAGTTTAATTCTGGGTTTTGAGGAGACTAAAATAACAATAAAATTAAGGGGCATATTTTAATAAAATTTGGAGCAACTAGGGGCAATATTACAAGTTTTGATAATTTTTGGAACATATCCCAGATTTTGAGAATGACAGAGAAGATGCTTAAGTCCAGAAAGAAATATTGCTCCAAATTTAATTTAAGAATAAAGGTTTGACTAAGGGCAGTCACATGGTTTGATGGACACTGATACTGCAAACAAAGAACCAGGCACAATTTTGCTGGGAGATGGTATACAGTGAGTCTACATCAGATGGGGGAGGGGAAAGTGGGGGGACAGTTTAATCAGTGGAGGGGAATTGGCAGCAGCCATATTGGATGATTGAGTACCACATTCGGCAGGTGGTAGGAAAAGGTTAAAAAATCCTTCATATACTGGAGGGGGTGATGAGAGGATGTAGGAGACAATTAAGGGTATTGTGATGTTACAAAACTTTGGTCAGACCATTGCTTTGAATATGGTGGTGTAGTTAGGGACGCACATTTTGGGCATCAAAGACAGGAGTAGGAAGGCATGCAAAAGAGAGCAGCAAGATTTGTTTGTGGAAATTATGGTAGAGCCCAGTCAGTAATTGATATTATAGAGGAGTTGGATTGTGAGTTGTTGGGAGGAGGAGAGTGAAGAGAGTTCTGGGAGTGTACAAGGCATATGTTGGTGATGGGGCTTGGAGGGATATTGCTCGAAGAATTAGCAGTAGTGAATGGAAAGAAAAGGTGACCATGGGCACAAGGTGAAATTCTATTTCATGCATAAGGGAGTGGTGAAGGGTGTTCGTGATTAAAATAGGGAAGTGAATAATTTGATAAAAATGCTGAAGGAATTTAAAATTAATAAATAGCAAAGGTGGATGTTTTGAGAAATTTAATACTCAAAGTATATAAGACAACAATAAAAAGATATTAAGAAAAGGTCAATTAGACGACTAGGGAAATTGCCATCGGAACAGACGCTCCATCAAGATTCAACTCAATCATTTAGAAATTATCCCTTGAAATATAACTGGAAAGTAAAATGAAATTTAATTGTAAACTTTGGTCAGAAACATTCTGAATTAAACAGAACATTATTCCAAAGTTTATTACAATTGTAATAAGACAATTGGCTGAATATGTGCATGATTATCTTTTGGGTCTATTGCAAATTTCTGATGGTTTCATGTTAAAATGCATAGTTCTATAATTCAATGTGTTGCAAATGTATTTACATCTATCAAATAAATACATTGCACAGCTTACTATTATTTCCTGTACATCAGGAAGGGCTACCAACTGCAATATTTATGTTTCGGATTGCATGGTAAATTATAATTTACTGGAGTAATTTTAATATGTGTTAGAAATAAAGTAACACTGACCTGCAGGCACAAGAGAAACTTCCAGGAGTATTCATACAAATATCATCACACCCACCATTCTGAGATAAGCATTCATCAATATCTGAAATGTTAAAGACACAGTACTTTAATAATAATTTCACATACAGACTGGAAATTGAGCTGCATGTCAAAAGGAACAAAATTGATACATTAAACTTTTAAATATGTGTATTGACACTAAATTGTATTATGAGTGAAAAAGGCTAGAATACCTTTACCCGCCGATGAATACAAATGGAATTACAGTCGCAAATAAATTGGTATTAGTATTTGTAACTGGTGTTAATTGTTGCAAAGTATTCAGTTACTATGAAACACACTACTGATATCTGTAGACCTTTAAATCTGGGAATTGTTTGTAATGTGAGCAAAAAGAAATAGAAGATGAATGTAATCAAAGAATATATTAGTCTGGAATGCTAGCACAATGAAGAACTGAAACACAAGAGGAAGGAAATCGAAGAGGTATCAAAAGATGTTTAATATTTTCAAAATAAAGGAGAAATTAATATTTGTGTAACAAAAGAAAAATGCCAACACAATGGACAAAGAAAATAGAGCAGGAACAAGGCTGAAACCAAGGATAGGAAAATCAAATCCAGCACTATCTACAGACCAAGGCAGGAGAGCCACAGAAACACATAACACTAACACATTTTACAATACTTCAATATGAACCCTCAATAATTCATAAAATGAGACACATAATAAAGGGATCATATGCACACACTGAGACTTGCCAAATCAAGACTCAAAAGCAGGAGTAAGTCAATCCACTCAGATTTTTTTTTTTTTTTTACCTTCACAGTGAAGCTTCAGGCCAGTTTGCTGGTATCCATCATCACAGACACATTGATAGGTTCCCATCATATTTTCACACACACCATTTGAGCAGATACCACTTGTACGGGAGCATTCATCAATATCTGCAAAACCATAAATAAGTCAAACAATATAGCTGAAACAAGTTTTAATATATTTTCAGCACTGAAAGGAAACAAAACATGTCATGCCAAGCTATCCAATTGTCGAATAGACGTCAGATTTATGCAAAAAGCTATTTTGTTCTTGACTGAAATGCAATTGCCAAAAGGACAGCTCTGAATTTATATCAGACAGACATCAGATTTAATTTTTCAAATAAATTTAACATTTCGCATTGACAGAACTAGATTGCAAAACAGTCTCTCTTTTTTTTTCTCCAAATTGTGAAATTTACAATTTGAGGATACAGTGGAAATGTAACTAACAAATAATACAACAAAAATAATATACCTACAGTAAAAATAATAAAATAAAACAAAAATTTGTATATATAAATGTACAAATTTCTGTATCAATAAATAAATATACAACAGATGTGTATTCCAAATTTATATCTGCATCAATAGCAAAATTGTGACAAATGCACATATAGAGTTAATTGATTTTAGATAGCAAGCTAAAATCAATTAAATTCAATAACGTTCAATTGAATTGCACTTCTCGATGTTACATTTTAAATTAATAACTTTCTGCTGATGATATTTTATAAACATAATCACAATTTTGATAGCCTATTTCGACATTTTTTGATTCTATTTAGCATTGAAACAGACCCTACTTTAGGCACCAAAATCAAGATCTTTAGAACCTAAAAATCTGAAATCTAATTATCTATGTATATATATTGTATAAAGATGAATGTATGTATGTATGTTTGCTTGTTTATTTTTCATACAAATCCACAGTTTTCATCTGATCTCAATGAAACTTATCCTTTGAAACAAGGAGAAAATACTGTCTACATTTGGTTGAAAAGTTTCCCATTGAATTGAAGTTGTATGGGACAAATTGGGCAATTTGAATGGTGATAGAAGCGCGAGATGTGTAGGGCTCTGTGCTTCCTTTCCATATAGTGGTCTGGTAGCTCAGTGGTTAAAGTGTTTGCTTACTGATGTTTGGATCGTGGTCTCCAGTTCAAATCTGCGTGCAGGCAAAGATTTTTAAAAATTATTTTTTATCATATGGCCTGGACCGTCGGTTGTTTGGACTGCATGTTAACCTGAAGATATAAAAAAAATTTAGGGGTACAATGCGAGACAAATCATAGGTAGTCTTGCAATGCTGTAGGTGTACACTTTTTTTACATTATATTGATCCCTCAGGGGTTGTTCGCAGTGTGTGATCTGCAGTAATAATACCATAAATGCGGAAGTAAGTCTCTGGCTTTTTGTTACGTTTTGACGACTAAATGGCTATACCGATTTTGATGGAATTTGACAACGAAATACTTTGTATCTGTAGAAAGGGCTCATGACATTTTTTTCTCGTATGATTAACATTTGTAGTCATGAAATTTTAAGAACTTATCGAATGGTGACAGAGAGACAGATGTGTGTGTTAGTCTGTAATGTTACATCGGTTGCTCAAGATGTGCTTCTTGTGCAATATGTCAGTGTATAATTTGTTAATAAATTTCGTTTAGAGAAAAACGTATTATTTAGTACAGATGCCGATTTTCTTTGTTCTATCACTTTGTGTCTATTTACATGTTTCTGGCACCAGTTTATTTTGCCTTCTTTTTTGACATGCCTTGTGGGCGTAAACTGGCCTAAGGTGTAGCGCTAGCAGAGCACGAGCAGCTAAAGTTATTAGAACCCAAGAATCAGATGCTCATGCTGAAGAAACAAGAAAAGACCAAGCTGAAATAAAGCTGCCCTTAGTTATTAACACCCCCCCACCCCCCTTTGCACCTTCGTTTCTTTTAAATATTTTGGAAATTGATTCTCTTCATGAGACAAGTTCAATAGTAGAATTACATAGTGATGGTTTTCCTGTCATATTATACCGACTCGGTGTTGTTTGGGACCAATCCTTTGTTACCAACAACTTTCAATATTCATTTCTGGCAAAGAAAGTCTTAATCCACTCATACGAAGTCATGGGCATCAGCTAGTAATAAATAAAAATAAAGTGTCACCATTCCAACTATAGTTGCTGTGTGGTTTTCTAACAATATCTAATTTCAGTCCAGTATATTGTGAATTTTCAAATTTTAATGGCTAGTTATACTAATCAGTTAGTTACAGGATCAACAGATAATAAACATAATAGTAGGTAAGTTCTGTCAATTATATCAATTGTATTCATTTTACATATGACATCACTTTTCCCACAAAATACATGCTACACATACACATAAATTTGTAATTTTCTCATTCCTGCACTCTCACTCTCTGTTTCCTTATTTGTATTTGCTAATTGGCAACCTAACTTTTATGTTGATCACAAATTATTAATTACTTCAGCAACAATTAAGCAGGAAGAAATGCCTTAATGAGCTGCCTGTAGTAATTTGATTCAACAATCTTTGGCTTACTTTCAAGATGTTGTAAATTACAGCTATGCTTTTTAGTCCCATGTGTCCGGAACAGGTAGACGTCAGAAATCTGCATCATGAGACCACACACACATATATATATATATATATATATATAGGGCAAGATTCTTTATTGCAAGTTATTGGGTTATTTGTATGTAAATCTGTCAGTCAATGATTTTTATGTATATGATTTCAAACTAGTTACTTGTGATAACTTGTTTCACTTCACAGGTTAGTAAGCAGAAGCAGCTGCATCAGGCACAAAATAAATTCTGTAGATTATTCACATCTATCAGCAACTGTCAGTAGCTTGTTAACTTCCTGGTTTTCAATAAAATGTTAACGACAAGTCCTGGTATCAAACCGATAAAGTTAACAACCTAAAAAAGAAATGATTATGACTAATGCATTTGTTGTTACCTTTGCATGATTGCTTGTCTGGCGCTAGCTCATGTCCTGGTGGACATTCACAACGAAAACTTCCAGGAGTATTTACACAGATACCTCCCCTGCACAGACCTGGTGTCCTCTCACATTCATCAATGTCTGTAAAACATTTTTGATAACTTTCACCAAACATAAATAAATATTATTTGATAAGAATACAAATTTTTTAGTTAGGAGCCAGATCATTTCAGTAACTTTATATATATAAAAAAATATAGTGATGTTTTGTTGTTGTGAAATTCTACAGTAGGGGTGGCCAACCCAAATGATCTTTCAGGCCACTTTGGGAATGCATTGTAACTCCGTGGGCCGTGTATAAAATTATAGATTTGCAAGAATATTATTTTAAAATTAAAGTTAATTTTTTTCTCTTAATTTTTGTATATATGTTTGCACAAATAATGTATTTTTTTAAAACCATTGTTTTTCACTACTTTCGCCAAAAAGATATATTTTATAAAAGTGTAATGAATCTTGCGGGCAGGAAAAATGTTGAAGGCAGGCCACGGGTTGGCCACCCCTGTTCTACAGTATTCTTCAATGGAAAGTAATCATATTTCTTGTCATGTTTGAAAGAAGCAAGTAGAGATTTATTTATTTATTATTCTTGTTCCATAGATCCCTGCTGAGAAAGCAAATCTGGGATATAAAACATGTCATGGTTAATACATAGACATACGATATGAACTATAATCGTAATGTTACATAGACAAAAAATAGACATTAATTTTTACAATTGATTTTTCCAAATTTATATTAAATACATTAATTCTTCTGTACAAATTCTTGAATGAACTAAAAAGAGTTGCAAAAAATATATAAAGAAAACCTCTCTAATTTTCTATTAAATGCACCTATATTATCTATAAATTGTTTTATATTTTAGGGAAGTTTGTTAAATAGATTTGTTCCAGACTAATTAACTCATCTTTGTACTAACGACAGGAATGTTTGTGTTTTGTACAAGTTATTTTTGTGTTTAGCACTGATATTATGTACATGTGAATTTGATGTAAACAAGTTAAAATGTCCTATGACAAGGCACATGAGAGAATGTATATACTGAGAAGTCATTGTAAGAACACCGAAGTATTTAAAGAGCTGTCCGCAAGAATTTCTTGCTTTTATCCTACACAGCATCCTAACAGCTCTTTTCTGTGGTATGGAAACATTTTTTATTTTGTGAAAAGTTTCCCCAAAAAATTATGGCATACAACATGACTGAATTAAAATAATTCTAGGTCTGCTGTTAGAGAAAGTGTTCTTATTGCAATGGTGGTACTACTTCTTCATTAGCAATGTGATATGTTCTTATCAAATAAGTTTCTCATCTGTTTGAATGCCAAGGAATTTTATACTCTTTGTTTCCAAGATTGTGTTAAATGAAAATCCTGTTCCACATAACTTTTTGCTCTAAACCTAGCATAATGCATTTTGTAAAATTTAATTTTAACAAGTTTTTCTACTTCACTAAGTAATCCATTTGCATAAAATTCTAGACTACTGTTTGGTGTTGAAGTGTAATAAAAACACAAGGGGTCCTAGTAAAGAGCCTTGTGGAATGCCATATTGTAATTTCTCCCAGTCTGATGGAGCATGTTTACTGATTTTAGTGGAAAAAATGGATACTTGAAGAACATCGTAAAAAACATAAAATGCTACCACCACCTAACACAGTATAACAAATCATATGTACAACCATTGATTGCGATGTGAATTTTAATAACATTAAAATATTTGCCACAATGTCACATTTTTGGGACTCTATCATCAAGGAAGCTTCTGAAATTCAACTAGCTGATACTTTCAGTATAGACAGTAGGCAATGTCTCGGTAAGCCTGGAAATTGGCCTCCGCGAAACTCTGGAGAGAGCGTCGTACCTCTGTCTAGCTGCCATCAAAAGACAGCTCCATTTTACGATGTGTGGGCCACAACAAAGACCTATATGCATGGCTACTGCTGTCCACTTCCATTGGAGACTGTAGACAAAACCACACACTGTAAAAAGGGCTACAGATGCAGATCTGACTCATTACCTCTCTGTCAGCAGATCAGTATAAATGATTTCACAACTGATAAAGAAAGTGGAGCTAACCATCAAAAGATCATGTTTTTACAACACATTCTGGCAGTACACCCTTGAAAACATAATTGCGACCATACACTGGGAAAGTCTCCATTCTTACATAAAGGCACTTGTGCTTTGATCAATTATAAAACTTACAAATACCTAGACAAAATAAAAATTGGAATCTGTTCTAATACAGCAAGATGCTCACAAAGCAGCAAATATTTTTATGCTGCTATTCACCCATCACATCTCGGATACATAGTCCAAAAAAAAAAAAAAAAAAAAAAAAAAAAAAAAAAAAAAAAAAAAAAAAAAAACAACTTCTAGGATTACAACAGGGCTAGTAACCCCTATTAGAATAAGAGACAAACTATATCAAACATTGGTAAGAAAAAGTTCACAAATCATTGTAAAGGCCATTGAAAGAGAGTTACAGAAATGGTGGACTGCAATGGGTAAACATGGCCTGGAGATTAGTGTGGAAAAGGCCAAAATAATGAAGATAACAAGAAACACTGGCCCTTCAAATGATGTGTTACTCAGCGGCAAGAAACTGGAATGGGTAGAATCGTTTGTGTAACTGGGAAGCAAGGTAAATGGTAAGATGGAGGAAGAAATAGGTCAGAGAGTAAGGAAGTGTGGACAATTGTATCATCAGATAAAGGATGTAATCTGGAGGTGGAACATAGGGAAGGATGCCAAAATTCTGCTCTATAAAGTATATTACCAGCCCATACTGAACAGGTACTTGGACAAAGAGAGATATTAGCAGATTGCAGGTGGGAGATATGAGATTTCTAAGAGGGATAGAGAATGTCACGAGGAAAGATAAAATCAGAAATGAAAATATCAGGGAGAGACTACAAGTGGACGCATTAGAATAGATGTTAACAAGGAAAATACTGCTTTGGTTAGGGCATGTTATGAGGATGGAGGAGGGGAAGATGCCGAAGGTAGCACAGCGAATAGTGTGAAGAGAAGGAGACCAGTTGGAAGACCTTGGGCAAGATGGAAGGGCCAAGTGGCAGAGGCTAAAGGAATCGTTTGGAGAAAAGTGGCAGAGGAAAAATCTTGGAATGGTCGCCAGACTTGGAAGAGGTTGTGCAGGATGAACTGCAAAGGCAGAAATGTCTAATGATGATGATCATGATGAGTATGATAGATAATTAATATGCTGCTAATATTCTAAAACATAAAAATCAAGCCCGCTACAACTTGAATCCCAACAGACAAGACCTAATTAATGTGGGATTCACAATGTAAAAGATAACACTGATTTTGTGACCAAAATTTGTAAAAATGAAAAAAAATAAGTCAAAGACATGTATTCTGGAATTTAAATTGTGACCAATATGGAAACTTCTAAAGAGATTGACCTGAAATTTTAATATGTGCACCTGATGTTAATGTGTGTTACATACTGAAGTGCAGTTGTTGAATTTTATGAAAATTTCAACAAAAGTTTTTTTTTTTTTTTTTTTTTTTTTTTTTTTTTTTAAATAAAATAATTTATAGAAAGAATTTAAATAAATAATTTCTAATATTTTCAGTAGATAAATCTGAAGTGTTTTCAGTTACTGTGCTTGTAATCTGCACAATGAACAAATCTTAATGTAATCACATGTTTCCAAAGCTTGAGTTGGAGTCAGTTGTCTCTTGGCTGTGCAGGAGATGTCACGTCATTATGTGAAAACCGACATTTCGATCATCATTCTGTGGGCTTCTTCTTGGGCAAAGCTGCATCTTCTGCAGGGCATGGGTATATAACAGCACCCAACATTGATAGAAAGAAGAAGGCTACAGAATGACAGCCTTACACATCATGACTTGGCATCACCCGGACAGCCAAGAGACAACAAATTTCAAATTCACAGCTGTAACGCAAGGTACTCCATTTACATACATCAAAAACAATAGTGGACCAAGTATACAAACCTCAGATACTCAATACCTGATACACTGCAAAATGTGAACCACATGACAAAGCATTAAAATGTTCAAATAACTTTCTGTTTCTGTAAAAAATGTAAGAACTAAACCATCTACTTACAACTAATGCCATCTCTACCATAATACTTTAATTTTTGAATGAGAATTTTATAATAAATATAGTCAGATTTCTACGGGCAATAATTTATCATTTATTCCTGTTAAAATATTGTCAATGTATACAAATGTACCAGTAACTTGTTCTATGAATGGTCCTTTTGAAAAATGAAATGTGAATTCCAAAAATTAATATCAAGTTAGTCTAAGTTTTTCAGTAGATAGTATTTTTACAAAGTGTATTTGACTGTAATTCTATTAATATATTCTGCCGTTATGTTATTCTTTTATTTTCTTAAAGTTTGTTTTTTATTTTATGTGAATACTTTGGAGTGTTTATTTTCATTTGTGAAATGCAAGGGAAAAAGGGGGGGGGATAAATAAAACATTGTTAGAAATGTAGATCAGAGTTGCACACTTTCTTTACCAGAGATTTCTAGGAAAGGATATTCAGCTTCAAAGTAAATATTACCCTGTATTACAATAATAATGTGACTAAAATTAATTGTATAGTAACATGTTTCTTCTGCATTGATGGTGTGGTCAGAATTAGGGCTTTATTCAATGATGTAAGATGTATGTCTTTGTAAGCTTGACACAGAAGGTGCCAAGCATTTGCTTACCCATGCACACCTGCATCATCATGGTACTCTCATAGCCAGGTTTGCAGTCACATACAAAGTTGCCTGGGGTATTACGGCAGTCTCCATCTCCACAAACACCATGCATGATGTTACATTCGTCAATATCTGGGCAAACACAACACACAGGAATATAAAAGTTTATGAAATAAATGCACTATTTTTATTTGACTGTATCTCTTTGACAAAGAGAAGCCAAGAATGGTTTTACAAAAGTTATGAAGTTGAAATACTTTTTCAGGCAACTGGTGAGATATTCGTGTTTCCAAAATTAGAGTACATACTTTCTATTTTTATTTAACCAGGATGTCAAATGTTGTCTTAGCAATTAAGATTGAGTTGGTACTCTTGAAGTTGGACTATGCAAACTAGTCTAACCAAATCAGTGAAAGATTAAAAGCTAAAACTATTTGCATAAGTAAATTCTTATAGTAAAATGTTGTATTATTTTATGTTGCAACCATTTGAATGTCACAATGAGGAATTTGCATCATATAATTATGGAGTGTTTTAGTTTTACTCAATATGCCTTCTACAAAATCATTTTCTAAGTGGCTTAGTTTATATATTATTAAGGTCATTAATATTTTTATGTATATATTTCTTATGAAATACAGACTCTGCAAACAATTATAATCAGCATCAGATATCACACATAATAATACATGGAGAACTAAGTAATAACTGGTAACGTATCTGATAATTGAAATGGTTTCTTCCTTACAAGGTTTTATATTTTTATCTCCATAATTCACATAATTTGTGTAAATGAAAACCAACATGACTTAAACCATTAATTATGAAATTAAAGAAAAAGGAAGTGGCTTCTAGGTGGTATAAAAAATAAAGGAAAGGGAAATTAACCCAACACACTCATTGAGTCATTGGGTAGCGAACGTCCTATGTACACACATGTTCGGAACCAAATGGCCTGTATCTTCTACATAAAGAAGGTTAATACCGAAATATTGTGTGTCTGTCTACATGTTTTCTCTCATCATGGCCATCAACTTTGGTATGTGATGGAGTAACTTTCCTTTCCGTTATTATTTAAACCATTAATTAGACATGTACATAAAGTGCTGAAATCTGGTAGGCAGCTATTTGAAATTAATAATTAATATTAAATTTCAGCTATGTTGGTTTTAATCCATTATTCTATCCAGAAAACAGACTATTTGGGTCAATCATTAATAAAGCTATATATACTGGATAGAAGCAAACTAGAGCAATGTGATACACCTGAAACATTATAAAACTGGCATTGTCAAGTCTGAGTTACAAGTTACACTTGGTCAGTGAATGTTCCCTGTACAGATCATTTATTTATAATAATTATAATATTTGAGAACATTTTTAATATAGTTTATTGTACATTTTATAAAACTATATTTTAATGGCATATATAAATCAACCAAAAATTATATGCTGATAAAATTTATTGCAGGACTTCTAAAACTTTGTTAAAAGGGGTTTTCATAACATATTATAATTTGATTAAAAAAAATTCTTTGTCAAATGATAAACACATAATTTTTTTTGTGAAAAAGCACAATCTATTGAAATATAAAATTTTTCAACATAAATTTTTTCATTATTTTGAGAAAACCATAAAGTGATGGAAAGGAAGCACAAAAGAAATTGTAATTATAGTAACATGAGCACCATGAAAGCATATGTAAGAAAGAATTTATTACTGTTAAATTCTAAATCTGTGTAGCATGTTCTTGAGCAGGAAGCACTTCAATTTGATGCAAAATTTATCTTCCTGGAAGTAATCTAGTCAGACTGACATACGTCACACAGCTGGAGGTCCAAAAAACATTTTATACAGATGATTCTCCGAGAAAGTCTAGATTATTTCATTCTTAAGCTGTGCTACAAACCTATTACTCCTGTAATGATGCAACTTAGTAATGACCCTAAATGACTAAGTTGCATATACTCTTCACAACATGTGTTTTGTGGAATATGGCTAATACCTGTACAAGCAAGGGGAGTAGGAAACCACAAAAATTATAAGAAGAGATTCATGCAACCTGCAACAAGCTGTCATATTGAAAATTTATTTAATTATTTCAGCAATGGATATCATTATAATTAAAATTATAGCCAATGTAATTTCAAACAAGACCAGGGAAAGTAAATCAATGTCTGAGGAGACAAGCTGCACAAGCTTAACACAAATGCATACTACTTGGGATGACTTTTCATTGTCAAGTCATGTGAAAACTGTTATCGGTAGTATAGTGTTTCATGTAAAATTTGCAAAGTAACTGATTTATTTTAGACATTATTGTTTGTATCCAATTACCTCACAGTATTTTTCAGTTGTTTAGTTTTCATCAAAACAAAACATGGAAAGCTTAACAATTTGACTACCACATGAGAGTGTATAAGAAAATCTCCATTACGCAACATGTGTAGGAGGTACTACAAGTAGCAATTCACACTCTAAGTAGGTGTAAACATACATCCTTTGTTTATTTTCATAACTGTAGATAGAATGTATATATCGGAATGTGTCATGATATTTCCTTATTTGAAGATCTGCTGTCAAGAATGGAGTACTTAAGAAATGATCCTTAATTTATCATTTGTTTATCAAAAAGACATAAGTTTCTTCCCTACTAATAACAGTTATCCTGTATTTTCATAATTAGTCAAAGTAACCATTACCTATATACAGTTGATGCAGCCTTTTCAGCTGTTGCTGTCACCCAAATATAGGTAATGATGTGGTTGAATTGTTAATTATTTATGAATCGATTCTGGTGTAAAAAAACTGAATGGGTAAATTATTCAAAACTTACCAATGCATCGAATGCTGTTCTCATCCAAGGCATAACCCTGATTGCAACGACAGCTGAAGCTGCCAACACTATTCCTGCAACGACCATTGCTGCACATTCCAGGAAACTCAGTGCATTCATTGATATCTTTACGGTCAATGAAACCAGGGCCACGAGGGCACAGTTCTAGATGGGCCTCAGTACCAGGTCTTGGACAAGGTTCACACCGGGCTCCTTCTCCTCCACTTCCCCAGGCTCGACCTACACTAGAGCAACAGCACAGGCTGCGGGAGTAAATGCCAACTAGTGCATTTGAACATGTTCCATGTCGGTACTCTGTGTAACATGTTTCTTCACGTACATCCAGGCACAGTGTTCCTACAACACACAGTCAATTCATTTAAATCATTATTATTTTTTTATTATTATTATTATTAACCTAATGCAATTTAAGCAACTCCACAATTTCTTAAAATACTATGGGCCTCTTTTTTATGTCTTCAGGTTTAAAAGAAGAAATATGTTGTCATTCTCCTACAAGATGTTAAAGCATTGTTCTGTTTGTTTACATGTTAATCTGTTTTTGAATTATATAGTTTGTGAGACAAAGTTGGGAGAATAATCATATATTTTCCAAGCAGATTACAATAAACTATCTACAAGGTTTACTTCTGATGGTCAATAAACTTAAAGTGAGATTGGAGAAATGTTGATCAAACCTACAAATGTAAAATATGGCAACACCTAAAGATGCACAGTCAATCTGCTGGATAATACATTCTTTTACGCATGGCAGAAGGAAGATAATTGTCATAAACCCAGTTATAAGTAAATTTACCATCAAAGAAAGATAACAGGTTATGAAAATTCGTTTACTGGGTCAGTACCTCTTCTAACTTTTTCCATCTCATTAAGAACCACTTTTCATTTCGGCATTGTGATAGACTGACCCTACACATTTCCCATGTAACGATTCCAGGTTTGCTTGTGGCTGAGCAGTAATGCTCTGACCTCGCATTTACGAGGAAGTAAGGTCGAATCCCCGTCTGGCCATCCAGATTTGGTTTTTCCATAGTTTCCCCAAATCACTCCAAGTGAATGCTGGGATGGTTCCTACAAAAAGACCATGGCCAAATTCATCCCTGTTGATTGCACCCAGTCCTTTCCTGCCTCTTCCCCATTGACGAGGTGTAAAAAAAAAAAACAAATTTCCAAATCTGAGCTGTTTAAGATTTTGCAGAATATGGAGTACCCTGTTGAAAGTTTAGAGCACTGCACTGGGCAATAAAGGCACAACAGTGATGAAATGTATCATCATCGCTTAGTCTGTAGGAGTTGACTGACTCCTGTTGAATAAAAATTGCAACATGTTTGCAATAGATGATAAGAGTTCGATCAGATGCTATAATGCAGCAAAGTGGAAAGGGTCAATATTTTTTCATTAACCATGACAAAATTTGTTTGGAGTGATTTCAAGAAACCATGGAAAGTAAACTATGAATGGCCAGATGGGGATTTGAGCCTGTGTCCTTCCAAATGCAAGGCCCGAATATTACATCTTTTCCAGGACTCTTCCATCAATCGACATACACCAGAGTCATAAAATGGTTGCTGAGAGTCAGCAGTTTCAAGAAGATGATTACTAGGCAGATGATTGAGTAACTTGAAGAAGTGTTGGTATAGGCAATCTGAAGAAAAAGATTAGTAGTTTAAAAAAAGATACTGTAGGGAAGAGGAAACAATCATTTATGGCTCAGAACTGATAATATTGTAGGCAATGAAATCCTGTTTTTTTTTGTTGTTTTTTTTCCTACCTTTGTCTCTCTCATTATCTTCTTCCAGCCACTATATCCCCTACTGATCCTATTACCTGCATCCTCCACTATTTTTGTGAAACCCCTACAGACAGATCTCATATCCTCAGTTACTCAGCAAAATAAAAATATTACTCTGCGATTCCAGATTTTTGGAGAGCTTCTTTTCTTTTGGCTGGTGTCCTCCCCTGTTTTTTTCCTGCTTTTGCAGTTTTGATTATCTTCTTCCTGAAATTTTTTTTCTAAGTTGTTCCTTTGATCAGCATTTACAAATTGTGTGAATTTATTTTTCATACGAGTTACTTTTAGTTTGTTCACATTGTATTTTTGGGCTGTTTTGTTTCTTAAAACTTGCTGAATTTCAGTCTGTGATTTATTACTATAAAATTGTGGTCACAATCTAAATCAGCTTCCAGGTATGCTTTACAGTCGACCACTTGGTTTTTGAGTGTCTAGATACAAATAATACAATCTGTCTAATATTCCCTGGATGGTTTTATGTATATACCATATTATTCTCGTATGATTCTTAAATAACATGTTTGCTATGATTAGTTTCAGTTTTCTATTTCTAAATGATTTCTTTCTCTTGGCTCATCAATCCCTACAATATTCATTTGATACTCATACTTTTTTTTTTTTTGCTGTCGTCAGTCTTTTGACTGGTTTGATGTAATCCTCCATCCCTTCCTATCCTGTGCTAACCTCTTTTTGTTTCTACATACCCCTTACAGCCCATGTCCTCAATTATCTGCTTCATATATTCTAATCTCTGTCTTCCTCTACAGTTCTTACCTTCGACTGTTCCCTCCACTAACAAATTAACCAGTCCAACATGTCTCAAAATATGACCTACCAGCCAGTCTCTTCTTTCCGTAAGCTTCTTCCATATACTTCTTTTCTCACCCATCATTTGCAAAACTCGCTCATTTCTTACTTTGTCTGTCCACTTAATTTTCATCATTCTTCTGTAGCACACATTTCAAATGCTTCAATTTTCTTTCTTTCCGGTATTCCTAATGTTTCGCTACCATAAAGTGCTGTGCTCCACACAAAGAGTTTTAAAAAGTTATTTCTAATTCCTAGATCAAAATTTGAAACTAAAAGGTTTCTCTTTTTCATGAAGGCTCTTTTTGTTAGTGCTATTCTGCTTTTAACATCATTCCTGCTTTGGCCATCGGTTGTAATTTTACTTCCCAAGTGACAGAATTCACTTACTTCTCCTATTACATCCAATCCAATTTTTATATTTAAATCTACTAGTATTTGTATCATTTCTGCTACATTTCATCACTTTTGTCTTGCTTTGATTTATATTCAGTCCAAAATCTTCCTTCAGTATTTTGTTCATGTCATTCAGTAACTTCTCAATATCCTCAGCCCTCTCTGCTAACAAGACAATGTGTAAGCTACCTTACTCTCTATTTTCAATATTCAGTCAAAATCCGGCGAAGTTTGAGGTTAACATTCAGTACAAGATACCATAGTTGAAATCGAAATAACAACACTTTAGGTTCAGAAAAGTAAATAAACAACACATAGCAACCATAAATAAGAAGTTTCTAGTAAAATATAAACCATAAACTTACCTAAATGAGCGTAATCCATAATAATTCTGAAGCAAAATACACAAGTTTGGTTTACACAACCATAACATAATATTCCACTGAATTAAACACTGTAAAGCACTTTAATAATTAGAATTTCACCGTTTTATATTAAATTCACTAATAACTCGCAGTTCCAGACTAATTTAATGCAGTAAATATGATTTTTTAAAGCATCTCCACATGGAGTGAGCTCAAATATTTAATTTCAGCACATCTAAACAGTTTCAGAGCTTTAAAAGTAAATGTAACTAAGCAAAATAACCGGCCAGTCAATATTCTTTAAGTTTCCAATAGTTATCAACTAATGAAAAGAAGATATAAATAAATAAAAGTCCACTTTGTGATGGCGTCATAGAAACGAACTTGTAAAATTGAATTACTCCCCGACTAACATATTTCACGAGCTAAAAACTTTTCTAAAGTACTTAAATTAAATAAAGTTCCGATTTAAATTTAGTTTCAGGCCACAACCTCCGTTAAATAAAAGTGAATTATTTGGTTGCGCCATCCACGAAACCAGTAAAATTTAGAAATTCAATAACTTCTGATAGCCTTAACCGATTTAAAAGATTTTTACACTACTAAACTCAGCAAAGGCTGGGGAACACTTTGAAAATAATATTAACTTGAGAATTTAAAGTTTTGCAAATCCATATTTCGCATGTGACGTATGATGACGTATCGCAATACTCGAAACAAATGTGCTTTTAAATTAACCAACTTTCAAAATTCATTTTCACCGGTCTGTAAGCTCTAAAAACAAAACCCAATACATCACTACACTTGTCTCATTACGCTCTTCATCTTGTGATTTTCTGGTAGTTTGTAGTTAACAGGTTCCTTTTCCAGATAGACTATTGTCTCGGTCAGTAGGCCATTTTGATAAAAGTGACCCGGGCGTGGTTTTTTTCACACTTAGCTGAAGTACCTGGTCGAGTTCGGATGTAGGACTTTGTTAGGCGAGTTCAAG
Source organism: Vandiemenella viatica (assembly GCA_031002005.1). NCBI lineage: Eukaryota > Metazoa > Arthropoda > Insecta > Orthoptera > Morabidae > Vandiemenella > Vandiemenella viatica. The sequence continues at coordinate 93,336,658 of JARYHS010012519.1, forward strand.
CAGGACGGGCACAGGCTCGCGGTGGCTGATGGGTAGACAGGACTTAGAGCAGCATGGTTGACCGACGCCATTACAAAAACAGGCGGGGCAACATCTAAAGTCTAAAACCTTCCGACAGGTGTTCATCTTAACTTCTGTTTCATGACTTGTGATCTTCGGCAACTGATTTTCTCCGATTGCCATTGCTAACTGTGACTTTTGTAACTTCTGTGAAAAATTTTAAGAATATATGCTTCAGTGATCCGGATTCAGACTTTCATTTCTACTTTAGTACCTTTCTTACAGGATGTTAATCTGTAAATGGCGGCCGCATTAATTATTACAGTTAGCATTCTACAAGGTTTAACAGGGTTATAGAACTTTTTCCGAACTTTGACAACTTTTGGATGACTTCAAGTTTAGGTGTACAAGCCGATACCAACCCCGATATACGGCCTTGTTCCTAACAAATGTCATCAGCAAATCGTAGCATACTGATTTTTTTCTCCCTGAAAACTTATGCCACATGGAAATATTGCTTTGACTTTCTTCATTGCTTCTTCTACAGACAAGTTGAATATTAACGGGGATATACTACAACCTTGTCTCACACCCTTTTTAACTGATGCATCTCTCTTGTGATTCTCTACTTTTATTATAGCCACTTGATTCTGATATAGTTTATAGAGTATTCTTCTATCTCAATACTTTAGACCTGACTTCTTTAAAATTTTGAACATCTTGTCCCATCTAACATTATCAAAAGCTTTTTCCAAATAAACAAACGCCATAAAAGTATCTTTGTTTTTCTTGATCCCCCCTTCAAGTATTAATGTTAAAGACAGAATTGCTTCCCTTGTACTGCGATTTTTCCTAAATCCTAACTGATCTTCACCTACTATCTCTTCTACTAACCTTTCCATCCTTCTGTATATTATTCTGGTCAGTAATTTTGAAGCATGTGTTGTTAGACTAATGGTGTGATAATTCTCACATTTGTTGGCTTGTGCTTTCTTTGGAAGTGTGAAGATGATATTTTTTATTAAAATCAGTTAGAATTTCTCCTGTTTCATAACTTTTTGATATCACCTTGAATAATCTCTCGATTCCTTCCTCTCCTAGGGATTTAAGAAGTTCTGCAGGGATCTCATCTATTCCAACTGCCATATTTACTTTCAAGTCATTCAGTCAAGTCATCACAAATTGTTTCTTTAATTCTGGTATATTTCTTCATTGTCTTGTTGTGAAGTTACGTATACAATTGTAGTAATGTGGTTGGTGCATGCTTAATTTCTACATTTTTCAAAATAATTCTGTTACTCAAGTGTTATTTACAAATCAATTCTTTTCCTATTGACTTGTTCATTATAAATCTCAAACTAGTCACCATACTCATGACATATGTGCTACTTAGTACACAAGACCATAAATCTAGCACATTCCTCCATTTATTGCCACTAATGTCAACAATATAAAACTTAAGTTATTCCATCTCTCTCTTTTAACATATATAACCTGTGTGTCCTTGTCAGACTTCTAATATTTTATGCCAAGAACCTTAGAATTTTTGTATCAGTTCTGATGAGCTGTCCCTTAGCCGCCGCCAAACATAAATCCAGCTAGACCACAACTCCAAGAATAATTTTTTTACCTCTTTTAAAAAAAATCAATGTCCTGTGCCAGAAATAAAAGTTTATAAAAAATCCTATCAGCATTATGTCTACTTTTAGTCTACTTTAACAGGCAGGAAGTAGGACTTGAAAATATATTGAGGTAACTTTTAACATAGGCATTTAATACTACATCATATTTTAGAGCTACTTTATAATCTAGGTAGATAATACTTTAATGGAACATCTCTGGAACTGAAACACTTCTTTCTCATTTACCTGTTGAATCAAGAGTGAGACCAGGTGGGCAAGTGCAAGTAAAAGATCCATCAGTGTTGACACATGTACCACCACCACGACATATGCCTGGATTCAAGTCACATTCATTAACATCAGAACACATTTTCCCATCAACCTGAAAAATAAAATAATTATGTCCTAAAATGATGAAGGTATATATATCCTCAACAATTTCACAATAATTATTACAAATTTTTGTTTGTAAGTAAGGAAGTCTAAGATCATTAACAGTGACACAGCATACCTATAAAAAGTAGAAAAGTATTGACTGTTGGGTGAAGGTGCTAGGAAAAGAGAACTAGTGTACTGGTCAGTACAGAAAGAATTAAATGGAGCAAAATAAAAACAATGCTATAGGTGAATTGTATAATTCACAAGGAAGTACTGGCAATACCACAGTTACCTTGGCATAGCCCTTAGTACAGTCACACTGGTGCTGTGGACAAGGCTCACATGGACTTCCCCAAGCTTGGCCAATCGAGCAGCAACACTCTGATTTCAGAGTGAGTCGTGGCAGGTTGTTTTCACATCGCCCATGTGCTGTAATCCGTGCCCAACAAGTTCCTTTCCTGTTATCTAAAATAAAAGTTGACTTTGTTTAAGGCATTGTTAATGTCAACAGAAGTTTTAAGGTAAGGTAATTAAAAATGTGTAGGCCTATTACAATACCCTGTTTAGTTGGAACTGGTGGCTTAAGGCTATATTCCTCTTGCCCCAATCCTCACCTCACCCCCCCCCCCCCCCCCCCGTTTCCTATTTCTCCGAGCTGACTCCTGTGTCCAGATAGGCGACTGGTAAATTTCCCCTTCACATGTAGGGATAAAGGTAGAGGAGTGGAAATAGGGCAGAATGACCATAAACCTCCTCTCTAAACTGAATATGCTATAGGAATTAAATCTGATCTTTTCCACTGTATAGGAAGTAAGGAAATAATAAGTAACAGTAAGCACAATACCTGGAATAAAAAAGGTCTGTACAAAACAGTAAATAATTGTTTTGGGGTAATTATCACAATTTGATTTGATTTATGTTCGCTGTTCATTAGTGTAAGTGATATTGGTAAATGTTGAGTTCATGATAAATGTGGTATTAACTTAAACAGGATATTATTTACTTACTTCTAAGATAGATTCCATTTAAACTTGAACTAACTGAATAATACTTTATGGTAATAAATATCAAGCAAAGAATGACAGGTCTCCAATAAGGATAAAATTTAGAGCAGCTTTGTTGTTAAAATGTGAACCAATATCCATGGTTCCAAAGTCGATGCTTGTCATACAAGATGTATTTGCTGTACATAAAATAAGACTGTCTTTCTACAGTTGCAGTACAAAATATTTTAACCATATACAAAAAAGAAATTCTTTTGAGTAACTGAAATTACTCAAAACAACTTGAATTTACTCATATTTCAAGTAGACTCATGTTTAACATGTTATATGTCAGTCAAAAGGTATCAATACAGAGAGCGGTTCAATAAATGAAAACAGCTGACAGTTTGAATAGAACCGTAAATAATCCCAGAAGCTTGTACAATTTGTCCTGAGTTATTAGTTAGCTCTCATATTAATTTCGAGTTTGAGAACTGCACAACAATGTTTCAATATCAGACTATATTTCTATCATAATTCTGAGGTTTCTATCAGACCACATTGGCACTCATTTTGTCAAGTAAAGAGGTTGATAACAGCCATGGAAGCAAATACTTTCAATTAATTAGTGAAACTTAAAATGTTACAGAGGTGGTAGATTCACTAAAATGAATGAGACCTTACAAACAAAATATTTTGGTATAATTTTTTCATCAGTATTAGAACATAAAGAGCAGTGGGGAAAAGTCTGATGGAAATTTGTAATTAATTTCAAGGTGAAGATGTGGCAGCTGGTTGGTGATTTGTGAGGGGGGAGGAGGGGATGGAGGGCAAGTTGGTGGTGGTAGGGGGAGGGGAGAAATTCAAAATAATATCAACATTGTGAAACAAATGAACTGAAGAAGGTGCTGGAAACAACACAATATACTCAAGCTAAAAATAATTCTATTATTAGATCTGAATTTATAAAATAAGAACGTCATTATTGACCATAGCAAATTTCTTGAATAACACCAGCTTCCTAAATTTCATAGAGTCCTAATATCAAATCATTGTCAGTTTCCTTAATGAAGACATCTCCCTGCAGAATGGACAGTTACAAACCTCTGACCTCTTCAAATCTGCACAACTCCAGCTCTTCTCTAATATCTATCACTTCTTCCCATAAAATGATCCTTCCCTCACAGACCCGACGTTAGGAGCAGACACATTTTCCAATAACAATTTCCTCACCCAGTTCTCAAACAAATAGATCTTTATATATCTAAATTCACAAATGTTAAATGTGAAAACTTTACTATCTATTGACTAACTGGATTAATAAATATTGTATCTAATCCAAAGAACTGATTGGTAAACAAATATTCTGCACCATAAAATGAACATCATGCCATCAAAAATCAACTCACCAATACAGATTCGGCCAGTGTTGTCCAAGATATAACCTGGTTCACAGTCACAAATATACGAACCAATAGTATTCACACACTGTCCATTGAAGCAGGCTTCAGGTCCTAGTTCATGGCATTCATCAATGTCTTCACATACTTGAGTATCAGTATTAAGTTGTGTTCCAGTTGGACAAATGCACTGGAAAATAAATTAACAAATGAATTCAAATGTATTAGATATTTGTTGCCCATGATACCCCAAAGGATCATTTGGCTCCTGAGTGAAAGTGTTTCAGTTTTGTTGTGCATTCTGCCTCTTTTGTGTCTGGGCCTACAGTTTAACGTTGGAATCCCAACTACAGAGTATCACTGAGTATCTCATATGAACAAAGCAATGTCTGTAAAAATGACGGGCAGCACTGGGTTTTGAACTCAGGACCCTGAATTCTGAAGGTAAGTAAATGAATAATAAATGTGTATGGCTGACCAATAGACCCAGAAGAAATTTTTTTTTTTTTTTTACAAATTGTGCACTACTTTACAAAAGTTTCAAATTTGTTTCTATTTACAGATTTACAGAACAATACACATATGCACTTGACTTGTTCAGAAATTCCACTAAGAACTAAGTACAATGAGTTTAATCCTTTACATCACGCATTTGCTATTGTATAATCACCGCAATATCCTTGTGACCAACCACACACTGCTTTTGATTCTGAATGTTTGTTGCAATCATCACGCCACGATAGTTCTTTCAGTGTGCCAGTAGTTTGAAGTTTATTTTAGAAATCTGAAATCCATCATCTTTGTTCTGCGCCTTTGTTACTGATTTGCTGTGTTGGTAAGTTCTGTTAGCTTCAGCAACTTGGACTGACATTACACGACTATAATAGCATTATTGTGTTCGTCTTCTATGAGAAAGTATAAGTGTATCAAAAATGAAACAGAAAAAAAAAAAAATTTTTTTTTGCTTGGGATATATAAAAATATAAAGGACTTAATGCAATTTTTAAGGCAAAATAAAAACAATACAAACTGAAATCTGAACACCCTCGGTCCCAATTAGTTTGGATTATTGATGCTCTACTGTAATTACTTTAAGGGATCATGACTCTCATCACCTTTGAAGTAGTCCTCCCATGCCCAAATACACTGGTTTCAATATTTCCCCTCCCCCCCACTTGTTGAATTATTTTATAAATCTTGGAATATGAATTCTATCACAGTCTTCAAGACCAACAGTGATTTACACTGTGTCTCCTCTACCATTTTGAACTAGTTATCCTTTAACTTCATTTTCATATGATGGAAAATAAAAAGGATCACAGGCAAAACTGTTGTGCCAGTCCGTTGTAATGATGCAATAGGATAATTTTGTCATCTCAAAGGTTAAGTGATTCTCTTCAAATAACTATGCAAAGACATCTTAAGCTAACTAAAACTGTCTAACATAGTCCACAATTCAAAGTTTGGTTGGATCATCATGAGGGGACATACTAAGCCATTGTGTCAGAGCCAGGGTGTAAAGTTCCTTTCCTCGGGACACTACAGTTTAATATGGAATCCAAACCATGGAACATTCTGGCATAGCTCATTTGATCAAACACAACTCTTAATATTTCCTAATTCAACCAGGATGTGAACACAGGATGGACCAAGAACTTCTAAAATCAAGCGCTTTAACCACTGGGCTATATTCATACTTAGTTACTTTTTCGGAACTTGTTTTGGAAGTCCTGGCACATTAGCTCATACAAACTGCTCAGACATTTGGTAAAGATCAGAAAATCTCATAGAAATCCGTCATATATGCCCATTTTACCTCCAGCTCTGACAAGTATTTCACACACATTACAAATGCAGCCATATTGCCAAAAACTCAGATGGCAAAATTTTTAAACACTTTTAATTTAAAATGATTTGTTTTTTATCTTCGTTCAGATAGTGTATGTAGATTAATGAGGAAAAGGATTCAACAGTTGCCAAAAATCTTAATGTCAAACGTAAATGCTGGTGAGATTGCATCTTGAAAGTTAATGTCTTGTTTCACAATAATTGACTGAACTAAAGTAATTAAAAAGTTTAAAACTGTTATGCTAATTTTAAGTTATCCTTGAAACAAGTTCCATCTTCCAATGTTAATCCTTTAATTAACATGGCATATGCACCATGTGTTTCTCATACAGATAGGAATTATTTTTGCCACCATTTACATGTTTTTTGGGGTTTGTCTGGACCTCCTGCCTTTATCTGTAGTAAGTGATGCATGATATTTCCTGTCCTATCTAAATTTCAGTGCTTAATGGCAGGTATATTGTCACCATTGTCCAATTTAACTAAGTTTCCCAAAAAAGTGTAATATAAAGCACAAAACCACAAAACATTGATAAGTATTATTTCTTGAGCCTATACTAACTGGGTCCTATGTCAATAAAGGCTGTGTACAGTTATGTTAATCAAACCTGAAAATTCTGAAATGAAAACTAGAAACTCATAATTTATGGAAATCAGCGAAAATTTGTAATCAAAGCTGGTTAGTATGCTGTCAGCAGGAGTTGAACTCATATAGAATTAACTACTTTTAGATCCAGCACAAAAGTTTTAAACCAATCTACTTGGTCAATGTTTTAGATGCAATAATAGCAGATGTAAGATACTTCCCACCCAGTAGAGAAATAAACTATGGGTAAAAAGATATGACTTACATATGATCAAGTAACAAAACTAAGGGTATGAATGGTAACAGTAGTGATAATATCTTAACAAGTACTTCATTTATGATATGAGAACAGTATTACAAACGAAATACAGAGCTTTTCATTTATTATTACGATTGGAAGGATATCTTAGAGATATAAAACAGAGTTTTGTAAACACACAAGCTAATGTGAACTTCTATATTTTTCTATAACTTATGATATTCACATCAACTTGTCCCCCAATAAAGAGCAAGCAAAAGAAGATATGTGAACAACTTCATTAAGAGATGGTCTAGCTGAAAAAATGTTCTCTATCAACCACAATCTGAATACCCATTATGAATTTTGTTATAAAATTACATACGTTAATGAGAGCAGTCTCTGGTAACACGAAGTAGAAGGAAAAAATGCTGTTAACACGGATGCATCAGGTATGGTTAGAAAAATACTTTCGACTAGACTAACATATTCAGTTATTAGTAACAATGGAAAGAAAGAACTGCCGTGAGGCAATATTTATATGGAAAAGACAGATAAAATACACCCAACACTCACCAAAGCTGATGGCTGCGCCGAACGAAGGGCTTGCGCAAGCTCAGCAATGTACTCCTGTTAACTTTAAAAAGGGTTTTAACTCGAAATATTGTTTTTTTCCCCTAAGTTTGTGTGTTGTTTTGTTTTTCTGCTGCGCTCCTCCCTTCAGCTTTGGTAAGTGTTGGGTGTATTTTATCTGTCCTGTCCATATAATTATTCAGTTATTATGTATCTGATGTTCATTATCTTTAATCAAGAAACCCTGAGTCAGTTTATCACATCACGATTCACAACTTACCTGAAAACTGCCTGGTGTATTCCGGCACTGTCCTCCTGAACATACTAAATCATCAACTTCACATTCATTTATATCACTGCATATCTTTCCAGTACTATCTACCTGGTAACCAGGATTACAGATGCAACGATGAGTACCCATCAAGTTTTCACAAGCACCATTTTGACAGATGCCAGGGTTTTGTGCACACTCATTTATATCTGAAATATCAACCAGAAAAAAGAAACATAATTTCTTTTGAAAATAACATTCTTCTTAAGGAACTAATTCCTCAAATATATGGTGACAAATATATATTAAAAAATTAGTTAAGACAGCAATTACTTAAATATGTTGACTGAATATACAACTCACTTCGTTTCTAGCAAATAATCAATCATGAATAGGAAAAACACCTCACACTATTTAAATATGTTAAGTATAGTAAATTTCTTACATAAAAAAATGAAAAATATAAGATACTCACACTAAGAATCAGAACAATTATTGCAGCAAAATGTGATTAAAATGCGAGTTTCATAGTTACAAAGTGACAGCCTAATTAAAGGTTATAGTGTTTGAATTAATGTTGTTTAATTTCAAATGATACAAGGTAACACATTGTTAAATGTCTAACAGTATTTTCATTGTGAGTATTTTAAAGATTGTTAAATATAGTATATGTAAAACATTAGAGATCACAACTAATGACACCATTTTTTCATGAAAAAAGTTATTTTAATTTTTGGAGTAATATATATATATATATATATATATATATATATATACTAAACAGAAAATAACCCATCAATTATCACAGATGAAGGCAGGAGGGGCAGGATGTACTCCAAAATATGAACAAACTTTAGAATATTTCAGTAAAAACTTTAGTTAAGTTAGAGGTGAGACACATGAAAAAAGGAAAGTTGGGTACACATTAAGACCTACCTCATGACTGAGAAAAATTTGAATGAAGTGGGAAGGCTGGAGATTGCAATGGTGGTAGTAGGGGGGAGGGGGATGAAGTTTACCAATGATAATTTTGAGAACGTATAATCTCTTATAATAAAGTAACATAAAAATAAAATGAATAAATTTTATAAAAAAATATTTTGGATCTCCTTAAAAAAATAATTTTGTATTTGTAATACTGTAACAGATTTCTAGGTAGGGTTTTAGTGGAGGTTGAGGCCAGGAGGATGCCTGGGGTCTAAGATGTGCTGGTAGGCCAGTTCCTATGTATATGGAGTTCTGAATAGGTATTAGTATCAGGAAAACTCTGACATTTCTCACTTTGAAACAGGTGTTGAGATTGTTAGAGTCATGTAAGCTGACAAGGGCTGCCATTGGATGGTAGAGTTTGGCGTTATAAACTGTTTGCCTGTGGCCATTCATCCTGATGATCATTTGTTCAGAGGAAAGGCCGATGTAAGAAGCAGTGCAGTAAGGTAGGTGAGTAATTGATGTGAGTAGTAGTGCAAGTGGCATGTCCAATAATAGGAAAACATTCCCCTATGAAAGGATTGGAATAGGTAATGGTGAGTGGATGCATGCTGCAAGTTTTGAAGCAATGTCTATAGCATGAGAAAGATTCATGTGGTAGTCTCAGAGAGTCAGAAGGAGAGTACTTGTGAACCAAGAAGTTTTTCAGATTAGGAGATATGCTGAAACATATGCATGGGACAGTGGGTAGGACTTTGGTAAGGAGGGTGCACATTTTTGGAAAGGAAGATGACACATATGTGAGAATAAGTCTAGGTGAATTTGTTGAAATAGCTATTGTTAAGGGTACTGAGAAGATATCAATTCCTTCTGGCTTCAACCTCCATTAAGGCTAAGTCTGTAAATCTGTAACTTACGGAATTATAAATACACAATTAATTTGAAGAAAAAATAAAAGATTCAAAATATATTTTCTAGGAAATTTATTAATTATATTTTACTGTGGCTGGTCATTACAGAGATTACACCTCTTCACAATTATCGCTGATCAACTTTCTTCCTCCACCACTGTTACTATTACCATCCCCAGCTTTTTCCCTCCTGGCTCATCTTTGGCTCATTCATGTAGTAGTTCTGGATGTTTACACATCATTCCCCTAGCCATAGTCTTGCCTTCATCATGAGTAAGGTTATGCACTGAAATATTGTCAAGTGTAAGTTCATCGCCTTATCAATGATAAATGATGGTTTATTTTTCCTTATTTCTTGTTTGTACTGCCTAAGCAGTTTCAGTATCATTATTATCAAACTGTAAATTTACATAAATCTTTAAATTAATGATTAGTTGTAATGGTTAATGCTACAATTAATCAATTAATTATTATTACTACACGAATCAAGGCCTAACAGACATACTTATTTAATAACAACAATAAATAAATGAATTAATATGTGTGAAGGCAGAACTAACATGTTTACCAATTTATACAAACATTTTCAATAGAGATACAAATAATCTGTTTACTGCTTAAAAACTCACTTATTGCTATTTTATTAGGAAGATAAATATTACATGGTATTCTTGTAATCCTATAACTTCTACAACAAGCAAATACTTTTAAAATTAATAGCCATGATAATGCTACTGTTATGACAGAACTTACCATCTCCATTGTATGTCATACCAGGTCCATGAGGGCACAGTGTTTCGAACTCGAAACTCCCAGGCATTGGGCATGGTTGACAAGGTGTTCCCCATCCAAGTGGTTGGCCCACTCTAACTGAACAGCAGCAGCAGCTTGATCTTGATACAGGATTTGTTGCTGGGTTTGAGCACTGCCCTTCATGGTAATTCAAGTAGCACAAATCACGTCTGGTATCTGTAAAAATTTAGAGAATTTATACAATTTTTTTTTTTTTAAGTGTTAAAATCTAAATCTCAGAAATGTTTTCACTACAGCTTACTATACTGGCGTGATATACTTATTCTTCTAATTTAATTAAATTTTAATTGAAATTAACAAAACTTACAAAAATGTTGAAATAATTTAATTTAATTGTAATAGAGAGTGCATGCTCCAGTGGCAATTACACTGCACACCAATTTTAAACATTTACTGTACCTGTCTACTTTTGCCATCAATGAATTTCAACTTTAATTTTTTTTCAACATTTTTGGTAAATTACTCATAACTTATCTTGTTAACTTATTCCAATTTCTGACCCACTTAGCTCTTAGAAAATCTTCCCACACCCTTATGCCTGAAATCAGTTCCAGTTTGTGGTTGAGGTCAACTATACCCTTCCATGCATCTCTCTTAATTGTCCCACCAATATCTTTCCATGCCTCATTTGTTTCTGGAAATTATCGCAGAATGCAATCGGTGATGGATATGAATGGGATTCATTGCAAGACAGGAGGAGGATGAGGAGGGTCATGGGAGCGTACAGGGCGTATACTGGCGATGAGGCATGGAAAGATATTGCAATAGGTATGAAAAGTAGTGCATGGAAGAGAAAAGATGACAATGACCATGACCACAGGGATTGGAATGAGTTACCAACAGAAGTGATGAATAATTTGCCGAAAACGTTGAAAGAATTTAAAGATAAAATTTGTAGAGGGCAAATGTAGGTGGGTGCAAGATACGGAGAAGATGGGAGTGTAGGAAAATTGCCACCGGAGCCTGTGCTCCATTGCAATTAAATTAAATTAAATCACCAATTACACTTTGTACACCCCTACTGTCTTCCAATGAATCCCATTTCACCTCCTCCAAATCAGTTACTTATTGTGTTGTGCAGTAATTTCCAGAGATAAATCTGTCAGCCTTTCTTTGCATGCCCTCCAATTCTTCTATGTGAGACCCAAAATTTGTATCTTGTACTACACAACCATAATCAAAGTTTTGTAACCCAGTTCCTTCACTTTTCTGGTACATACACTCATCAGTTTCTGCAACAAATGAAGGATTTTGAAACCTGTTCCTACTACCTGTCCAATGTGTCCTGCCCAGTTATGACAGGTATTTACATTTCAAACAATTCTTTACCAAGCTTGTAATTATAATCAGCCTTTAGTGTTTAATCTGTGTACCTAATAAGCTAACTCTTCTTTGTACTTATCTTCAGCCCATATTGCCCTACCCAGCTATATATCTTGTCCAGATCACCCTGCAGCTGTTCACAGTCTTCTTTCATTTTGATCCTATTACATAACACTATGTCATCTGCAAACAACCTAACTGCTAATAGTAAATCATCAATGCAATCAGTCATTACAATAATTAATAGTAATGGTCCCAAAACACTATCTTAGGGAACTTCCATTTTTCACTTTCACTTCTTTTAATGCTGTACTTCCTACACCAATATGAAGTAAGATGGCGCCGGGGTCAGTAAACAACAGCGAACAGTCGTGTAAAAAGTCTTTTAATATTGTGCTAAAGTGTTCCGCTTGTGAAAAGTCAGATGCTGATGTAAGCTCGAAGTGTCGTGCGTGTGAAATTAAGAAAAAAAATCTGAATATAGTGACAACACGCTCCAAATCAAGAGATTTAAATGCGTCAACCGGCAGTACACACGCCAAGCTTGATGGAAATGAACTCACAATCCAACAACTTAAAGACATTATCTCGAGTCAAGATGAAACCATAAAACTTCTCAAGGAAGAAATAAATGATATGAAGCAGAAAGTGAAATGTGTAACTCATCCGGTAGTTGAAGAAACAAACTGCGTAAAATCGACTTACGTAAATGGCGGGCATAGAGTAAAAAGCTGTACAAGAAAGGAGACATTAGATCACGAAGAGAAGGTTTCAAACAAAAATTTAACGCGTTAATCTTACAAAGTGAAGTGAAACTAGATAAAATTAAGATGAAAACTAAAAAATGTGAAACAGACACGCAAAAAAATAAAACATTGCACAGTGCTACGAAATGTAAACAAAGCAATAAATGTAAGATTCTCCTATTAGTGATAGCCAGGGCAGATACTGCTCGAATATGTTAAGGAAGAAATTAGGCTCTCTTTACAATATTGAAGCCATAATCAAGCCAAATGCGCCCATTGAAGAAGTTACAAAAAGCATTGATAAACTGAGTGAAGGTTATAATCACAAAGACTGTGTAGTGGTTATGGCGGGGACAAATAACGTAGAAGATAGCTACGAAGATCTTTGTAGTGCGCTAAATACACTTACATCCACTATCCATGCATTAAGCAAAAAAACAAATGTAATTGTACATCCGATTCCTCTCAGACATGATGTGCCGAATTTAAACTTTAAAATTAAGGCGGCTAACAAGTATTTCTGGAAGGCCATAAACTCATCAAACAATATCAACAGTGCTCATGTCAGTATAAACTTTGAAACTGAACGATTAAACAGAAGGCACTTTACAAGTCATGGACTACACTTAAACAGGTATGGAAAGGAACATGTTTGCAATAGAATTGCAGAATTAATCCAACAAAATCAAAGTGTGAGCAAACAAGAGACTGGCAAGATAGAAATGAAGCAAACTTTAATAGACAATTGGGTTTTCATCAAACCGAAGAAAACGGATAACATCATTGCATTTTCAAGTACAAAATCATGTGGGCAAAGGAGTGCAGAAACAAAACTTCAAGAACTTGTGAATAAAACATGTTACCAGCTAGAAGATGAAGCCAAAAGTGTAGAAGATGGTGAAATAATTTTTTTTAGGGTAAGTGAATCACTAGAAATGCCAATAGAAATTCATAAGGAACCCCATATCACAAGTAAAAAGCAAAGTAATTCAGAACTGTTTATTCTACACCATAATGTGCAATCACTTACCAATAAATTAACAGAATTGGAAGTATTACTACAGTACAAGCTAAATGTTGATATAATTTGTATCACAGAACATTGGTTAAGTCATGACGAAATGTATTCAGTTACATTGCCAGGGTACAAACTAATCAGCTGTTTCTGCAGAAATACTTCTAAGCATGGAGGTACTGCTATTTTTGTCAAACAACACATGAAATGTCAAAATATCTCAAAATGTGTTCAGCTTTCCATAGAAAAGAATTTTGAAGCTTGTGCAACTTTTTTGCATGATGCCAACATAGTAGTTATAAATGTCTATAGGCCACCAGATGGAAATTTTTTGACTTTCCTTGCCCAATTAGAATCATTACTAAACAATGTGACTAAACCCAGTAGAATATTAGTGCTTTGTGGTGACTTCAATGTTAACTTCCTCAAAGACAGTAAAGAGAAATTAGATCTATTAATATGCTCAAATCATTCAACTTGAAACCAAAAATAGACTCCCCAACCAGGTTATCTAACCATACTCTTCTTGATCAAGTGTTTTGTATCAGAAACAAGACTCTTTTCAAAAGGGGAAGTGATAAGTATGGGCTACAGTGACCATGAAGCACAACTCATATCATTAAAAATAAAGAATAAAAACCACAAATTGTAAAAAGATTACATATCAGAGAAAATTTTGTGATGATAATATACGTGTGTTTAATTTACTGCTATCAAATGAAACTTGGAAGGTAGTATATGATCAAACAGATGCAAATGACAGCTTTAATGTATTCCACAGTACCTTTCTACACTACTTTAATCTGGCTTTTCCCCAAAAAAGGAAATTTGTGGCAGAAAAGACCAAACAAAAAGTGGGTAACTACGGGAATAAAATATCGGGTTGGAAAGAAATCGTTTTCTACAAAGTTACTGTAAACAAAATCAAGTTAGTCAAGAATTTTCAAATTATGCTAAAAAAATACAAGAAAAATTTATAAAAAAGTAATATCAGCAAGCAAAAATTATGGCAAATGACAATTTTATCAAAAAATCTTCCAACAAAATGAAAGCAAATGTGGCATGTTATCAGACAGCAAACTGAAAGTACCAAAACCGAAAGAAGGAACGTCAAATTGTGTATTGACGATTCAATAATTAGTGACCCCAAAGTGATAGCCGAAGAATTCAATAAGTATTTTACATCTGTGGCAGAACAATTAATTAATAAAAAGTGCAATAAACAAACTAAAGATGTTCCTAGTCTTTCCACAACATCTAGTATCACAATGTACCTAGATGAAACTAATCCTGATGAAATTATAAAAACCATAAAAACATTAAAAAATAGTTATTCATGTGGGTTGGATGAGGTACCAGATTTGATCTTGAAAACCTGTTCTAACCATGTAGCTACCCCCCTTGCAAAAATATTTAACATATCTGTGCAAACTGGAATTTTTCCAGAAATACTCAAAAACCGCTATAGTGACTCACTATTAAAGAAAGGCTCTCTTGATCAGGTGACAAATTATAGACCTGTATCCCAGTTAAGTGTCTTCTCCAAAATATTAGAAAAACTATTCCTTGACAGACTCCTTAAGTTTATAAACAAGTACACATTACTTTCTACTCAACAGCATGGATTCAGAAAAAATAAATCTACACACACTGCAATATTTGAATTCTTAGAATCTGTTATAAAAGCTTTGGATGGAAATGATATGGCCACAGTTATTTTCCTGGACCTATCAAAGGCATTTGATATAATAGATCACAGTATACTGCTAACTAAACTAGAAAAAATGGGAATAAGAGGAAATGCAAAAAACTGGATCAAATCTTATCTTGAAAATCGCAAACAAAGAGTAACTGTAGATTATGAAACAACGTACCAAAAACATAATACAAGAGAAAAATTTACCTCAAATGAACAGTTTGTTAAGTATGGAGTACCCCAAGGCTCAGTGCTAGGACCTATATTATTTCTAATTTATATCGATGATCTCACAAGAACTGTTAATTCAAAAGATACAGTTTAGTTTGCAGATGACACAAGTGTTTTACTCACCTCACAAAATTTAGAAAGTTTAGAATTAAAAGCAAAAAAAAAAAAAAAAAACCATGAGCGAGCTCAAAAACTGGTTTGACACAAACAACCTAATTTTAAATGAGGAAAAAACAGTATGTTTGAATTTTTCTCTACCCCACTCAGTTAGCAAAAACAATATGCAGGTAGCCATAAATGATAAAGATCTAAAGAATGTAAACGAAACGAAATTCTTGGGCTTATGGGTACAACAAAACATGAATTGGGATGTACACACAAGCAAATTGGCTACAAGACTGTCTTCAGTGTGTTACGGACTGAGAATCCTTAGGAATACTACCAGTATAAATACCGTAATACAAGCATACTATGGCCAATTCCACTCACTGTTAAGATATGGAATTATTTTCTGGGGTAACTCGTCACAAAGCACTAATATATTTAGGATGCAAAAACGAGCAATGAGAACCATATGTTGCCTTAAAAGATCAGAATCATGTCGAATACATTTCATAAACCTTGCCATACTAAATGTTCCATGCCTGTACATCTACGAAATAATCATCTTCACGAGAGAGTATCTCTTAAAAAACAACAAAATAATAAAAAATAATATGCTACATAATCACTTCACTAGAGGGCATTCAGACATCCACAAAAATTTTTGCAGGACTACAACATATCAAAAAAGTACAGGGCGTTCGCCGGAAAACGCTACCCTCCCAGTCTGTTGCCGTCGGCAACTTGCTCGGGCAGTGGAGCCAGCAGCTCCCGCCACACGGCACTGTGAATCACCGCACTGTTTAACACCTCCGCTGCCCCAACACTGCAGTGACGCAGTATAATGGGACTCTTACATTGTTAAGAACGGTTTCTTTGCATTGTAGCTAGTTTGTGACTTCAGTCTCTTATTAATCAGTGTTGTGAATAATCGTTTCTTTGCGGTTTGGCTGGTTTGGGGCTTCATACTCTTACTAATCTGTACCATGTTTGAGTGAGTAAAATTATGGTACGTTACAGTTTGCAACAAAGAATATTTCTCTATGATACATATGTGAAAAAGAAGTCGTTTAAAAAGTGTTGCAGTAAATTTCGCACGCGAATTTCCTGGCGCTTTACTGCCAGCTAAATCAACAATTCTGCGTCTGGTTAAAAAAATAAGAGAAACGGGTTCATTTTTAACAAAAAGAGACTGTCGGTCAACCGTATTCTCACAGAGGAGAAAATTGACGATATTGCTTTTCGACTAGAACAGTCACCCAAAAAATCATTAAGTCAGTTAGGGCAGCGTGTGTCTCGAAACATGTTCAGAAGATGTGAAATGTGCATTACACAAGAGGGTCAACACTTCCAGCATCTTTTATAAGGTAAGCTAACGAATTACGTCACATTTAAATGCTTAGCACATACAAGTTTATGAAGCGTAATTATTATGAAATAGTCCGCGGCTGACGGTCGAACAATGCCAGAAGCTGACCGCTCGCTCGCCGGGAGCAGTTTCTTCCTTGTAGCGCTAACAGTGGGTTGCGTTTCCCGGCGAACGCCCTGTATTTTAAATTCTGGAATAGCACTCTATAATAAAATCCCAGAGGAAGTAAAAAATGATTCCTGTAGCTCATTTAAAATAAAACTAAAGGCATTTCTAGTGAGACACAGTTTTTACTCTATTGGTGAATATATGGACTCATAAAAAATATTCTAAGAATATTAACTTTGTATCTTGTCTGCAGGTATACTTGTTTGTCATCATATCATCCATCATCTGTACAAATCCCTGTACAAATCCCATCATCTCATAAGTATATGTATTATCAATTCATTAAAATAACTTGTCTAATGTCGGTATGTACACCTGTACTATAAACTGACCAAATGGACCAATAAAAAATCAAATCAAATCCAACTTTTTATTTCTACCTTTTAAGAACTCTTCTACCAAGAAAAATAATTTTTTCATTCACTCTAAGTAGTTTTTACCTTATTTGACACCAGAGACCCACTCTGTCAAAATCCTTTGTGAGATCTGGTGCTGTACTATTAACTTGGCCTTCCCTGTCCATTTCATCCAAAATATCTGGCATATAGCATATTAAATGCGATTAACGATAAGTATACATGTCAACTTGAAAACCACTTATGTTACTCTCAGACATTTCTGTTGTGCTTGCATATAAATCTCTCCATTAATTTACATACCACTGATGTCAAACTGATTGGCCTGTAATTTTTGACTACAATTTGTCACCCCTCGTTTATAGACTGATACTACCATCACAAGTTTCCAGTCCTCTGGTAAGCAACAAGTATCAGGACTCAATTTGAATAATGTTTCAAGACATCCTTCTATCTTTAAGACATCTGCAGTAATATTATCTACATCAATCCCTTTATGATTTTTCAGCTTTCTTAGTTCCTTCATGATATAGTCAGCATGAACTTCTGATTTTTTAGTCTGATTATTTGTAATTGTGTGGATAAGCTCATTCTCCAATTTACACTACTCCCACTACTGAATCTTTGTCCCTAATGATTTCACTAGACCAGTTACATAAAATCCCTGCCTTTTTCAAATCCTCAGTAACTTCTTCTCCATCCTTATCTTCAACTGTCTAGATACCCTCCTTTCCCCTCAGTTTTCTAACATAGCCACAGAAATTTCTAGATCCATCTGTCCATAGTACCCCTGAACCAATGATATTCTACATAAATCCTGTCTTCAGCCACCTTCTTTGCTATTATTAATACCTTCTTTAATTGTTTCAAGTATTCTCTATTGCCTTGATGTCTCTTAACTCTGTTATGTTTCTTCCCACTGTCTTATTTTATTTATTACCTATCGTCGTATTTTCTATGATGATACTCCCTTTTAATGTTTTATTTTTATATTCTTCCTTTTTTTTGTAACCAGGATACGCGATCGTCTTTAACTCATGAGTGAGTAAATCTTCGGCTTACTGTTTATTCGAATTTTTCTTCATACTTCAAATAAATAATAAACTTATATGACTTAATTCCTTTTTTTATTATCATGTCATAATATCCTTTATTATCCAAATGTTTACAAGTTCTTTCAGCAGCAACTTTAAGTTCAAAGTGAACACACCGACGGTTTTTATCCAGCTTGTCTGATCTTATATCTATCTTCTCTCTCTCTCTTTTCTTTTTATATAAACATTACCCTAGCTACCAATTTCACAGAGTAATTATTTTCCTTAGGTAGCATGTTATACCACACCACCAACACCTTTAACCTCCTCACCTACTTACTTGTTTGGCCCTTTAGTGTTCTCTTTGCCACTTTTGTACAGCCTTCTTCCCTTACTAAGGTATTTGAAAATCTCTGTTTCCATATTATTAATCTTATTTCCAAACCAGTTAACCCCTGGTTAATTTAAAACCTCATCAATAATGACCATTATATGCTCACTTCTTAACACTTGAGTATGAATTTAACTTTTTCCCAAGAGCCTCATGCTCTTCATTCAATCTTCCACTATGGTAAGCAACCAAAACTGTGATGTTTTCTTTTTTCTTTCCCAGAAGTCTACTACAACTAACTCATGGTAATGACCTATGAACACCATTAAACTGCTGTAGTCTTTGCTACCCAGTATGATTACCACTCCTACCAATTGCTACTCCTATCTGTGTGGTACACTCTGTAACCATCGGGAAAAACATTTCTGTCCAGTATTCATAATTTTAACAAAGACTCTACCCCTACAATTACTTGTGGTTAGTGCATCTCTATTAAGTTTGAAAATTATATTACTTTGTTCAGTCTACTTCTACAGTTCACCAGTAACACTGTAATTATTGGCTTTGTAATATTTTCAACATATCCAACTATTTCTGTGGTATTTATAATTTTTCCCATCATGGTTCTACATTCAGTATCCCTTCGATCACCTATTTTTATCTGCTCACCAGCATCCCCTAACCTAAAAAAAGACACGGTCCTGACCACATCATCACTGTATGAGGGCACCCTTACAGCTTTAGCTAACAACTCAGAAAGTACGCCCTTGTTTCTTCCATTTAGGTGTAGGACATACATAGTGAAACCCCACCTATGAATAGTATCAACATATCTAATTCCCCAAGACAGAACTAATGCCTTTTCCAAATAGCCCCTCCACCTCATAGCATGGTTCAACCGTGGAAGGTCATGATGACTTAGGACCTGCATGAGTTTAACCTTGGTATGCTGCCCCTCGTTCACCACTTTCCTCAGGTCACTCTCTAAA
The DNA here is from genome assembly GCA_031002005.1 of Vandiemenella viatica. Lineage (NCBI taxonomy): Eukaryota > Metazoa > Arthropoda > Insecta > Orthoptera > Morabidae > Vandiemenella > Vandiemenella viatica. The sequence continues at coordinate 93,356,571 of JARYHS010012519.1, forward strand.
CTTGTATCATGCCAGTGGAGGATCTATGAATTTTCCGAGCTGGAGCAAAAACTTGAGATTGCCACTTCTTCAATCATGAATTTTTCACTTGGAGCAGCATTGAGCTATTCCTTGATTTTGTTTTCCCCTGAAGGTTGCCGCCAAGGCAGCAGAAATTAAAAAAAAAAAAAGGTCACTACCACACAAGTATGCCTTTTACCATCCCTTTAAACATGATATGCCACCCCCTGAAGTTGCCATCCGGGTCAAGCCTCCTGGTTTGACTCCCCCATAGATCCAGGACTGTATCATGTTTCAATAAATACTACTTCCCACTGTCACAACTCTACCTTCCTAAGTAAATCTCCTAAAAAGTGAACCTATGTCCCCTATTACATAATCTAATGTTGCACTTGGTTTGATAAAACTTGTGACTTGATAGCCTGTGCCTAACTAATCTTGCAGAAGAGGACCTCTGCCTCTCCCATGACTACTACCTAGCAGTGTAACCCTTTCCTTCCTGTTTTCTTCCTAAAGGCCTGCTGCACCTTAAATCTAAATGATGCTCTCCCTTCTGACTGGTAATAGGTGAAACCTTTTCCACCCCACATTTTCTGTAATTTCGGGCTTCTTCATAATGTTAACATCATTTCCTCTATGTCCTGTTATCAGCTCTCAAGCATCTTTTGCAGCTTCACCACTGAGCCCCCCATCTCTCCTTCCCGCTCCTATAAGTAGACTCTCAAGGACTCTAACCTTTTTGCCAACTGTCCTTTATCATTTCACACATCTCCACGATCATTTCATCCCTAATACAAATTGGGAGCACTATTTATTTCCTATGTGCCCTCTCCACTACATGTCCAATGACACCACCTCTCACGGCCATTGTAACCAAACCATTCATCGCAAACCTGCATAAGGAGCCACACTTTTCAGGCATGATTTTTCCCAAGACTTCTAGTACCTTCTAAATGAACCTTAAATAGTGAAAAGAATACTCTATAATTTTAATTTATAGAATAGTCTAATGAAATTTATACTGTGTACTAAACTTTTTTGTAATAATACATTACAACTTTACTCATTAATCAGTTATCTGTAATTAATAAATGGATAAAAATACTTTAATTATGAAACTTTTACTAACAAGTTACTATTTTAATATTTTTAGAAATAATTAAATAAGAAAGTATTATTTCAACAGAATTAATCAAAAAATATAACCTACACTATTAATGAGATAAAAACTAAAATCCAAATCAAATTTTATAGGATTGACATTACTGATGTTGTTCCTGAAGTGAACAACAGTAATCAGTTACTCACAACTGTTATTTATTTTATCACTAGCTGATTATTTTGTTGTTTTGATTCTAATGAAAATAATATAATGTTATATTTCAAACACAACAGAAGTCTGCAATATGTTTTAGTAACAATTTACAATAATTGGAATCGAAACACTTATTTATTGTTATTAATTACAAGGAAAGGGAACTGATTCATCACTCACCAAAGTTGAAGGCAGTGATGGGATAAGAACATATATCACGAACACAAAAAATATACACAATATTTCGGTCTTAAACCTTCTTCAAGTTAATAAGTCATGTGGTTCGGGAGGTGTGCACATGCCGAAGTTTCCTACATGACACAGTTTCCTACATAACTTGGTTAGTTAAGGTTTAAGACCGAAATATTGTGTATATTTTTTGTGTTCATGATATATGTTCTCCCGTCACTGCCTTCAACTTTGGTGAGTGACGAGTCATTTCCCTTTCCTCGTAATTTATATTGCCTAAAGCTGTTTCCTTTTTTACTTTGTATAATTTATTATTATTATTAATTTAATTGTGACTGAGCAATCGCTCCAGTGGCAATTCATTTAGCTATACAAGAATTTAAGATGTTAAAACAGATATACCAAAAATTTTAACTATGATTTTATGTTTTTAATCTAAATATCAAGTTTTCAGCTAATTCTGAATTAATAAAACTAACAAAAAATGAATAAGGATTAACCAACAACAACAGGTGATTTTTGAAGTACTATTTTTAAGTGAAAATATTAAAATTTTATCTCACTAATAATAATTTTAACTATTTACTTTATAATTAAAAGTTTTAAACTAAATTAGTCAGCTAAACTTAGCTGATAGTGCTCTCAAACATGCCATGAATAAACATTACATTACTTATTGCTCATTTAGATAAAGGAAACAAAGAAACTGCCGCGAGGCACTGAAAATAAGATAGGATAGGGAAAATAAACAGTTACCCGTCACTTACCACAGATGAAGGCAGGAGGGCGAGACACGTAAAAACACAAAAAACAAAAGAATTACACAATATTTCGACTTTAGTCTTCCTCATGTAGGAGGCGAGACATATGGCAGGGGGAAAGATGTGGTCACATCCGAGCCTGCCACATGTATTGCCATATGTCTCGCCTCCTACATGAGGAAGACTAAAAAGTCGAAATATTGTGTAATTCTTTTGTTTTTTGTGTTTTTACGTGTCTCGCCCTCCTGCCTACCTTCATCTGTGGTAAGTGACGGGTAACTGTTTATTTTCCCTATCCTATCTTATTTTTATTGCTCATTTATGAATACTATTTGGAAATAAGGAACTGAAAACTAAGATGATTGTTAGCAAAAATCTAGGATCTTACCTACACAAGACCGTCCATCTGGACCAAGATTAAACCCTGGCAGACATTCACAGCGAAAACTTCCTTGTGTGTTGTAACAAGTTCCATGCTGGCAAGGGATGTGTAAACATTCATCAATATCTGGAATATAGAAAGGCACAATGAAATGATTTTCACAGTAAAAATAAATTAATTTCAGGAACATTTTACAGATATGTTTAAAGAACCAAATATATATGGAAACAAAAGAAAAATTAGGAAATTTTTACTCACCAATGCAGCCTCTCCTGTCTGGTGCTACTTGATAGCCTGGGTCGCAGACGCACTTGAAAGATCCTTCAGTGTTTACACATTTTCCATTGTCACATACTCTACCACTTAAACATTCATTCACGTCTTCACAATATGCCCCATCAGCACTAGTTACAAAGCCAGGCATACATACACAGTGATAGGATCCAGGCACATTTTCGCAGCGACCACTGAGGCAGATTCGAGGATTTTCATAGCATTCATCAATGTCTATAATTAAACATAATAAATACCATCTGTAATTACATAATATGAAATTATGGGACATGATAGTCATTTGAAAAGATATTATTGGTGATGAAACAATATAATAAGAATGAAATATATTGTAAACAAAAGGTAAAGGAAAAACTGTTAATAATGGTAAGATGAACAGTTAGAGAAAGATGAGTTGCAACTGAATTACCTTCATGAATACTGCTTAATTTAATTTGATCCACTTTCAATTAACTTCTATCACAACTTACTTTAATTATTAAGCTTAGTATTTTTATTTATTTACTCTTCATTTCCATCATTGTTCATTATTTCAATTCACTTTCTGATTCCCCCACCACAATGCTTTACTGTCCACGTTGTCAAAGTCCTCTTTGTTACAGTTAAAAGTTGAATTAGATATTAGTTTCTATGTGGCTCACACTACATTAGCATCATATTTTTCTGATGTTGTTAGATTTACAACTAAGATTTTTTGTTTTGTTTTGCTTAATGTATCTTTAGTTTCTGCATTAACCTTCTCTCATATCTTTTCATTAAAACCATGATATAAAAAGTAATCAACCAAAATAGTAGGGTAAAATTTACTACCAATGGTATATCATACTCCTGACCCATCATGCTGTGATTGTAATTACTTACCAATGCATGCATGGCCTGAAGCTGATAAAACATATCCTGGAAGGCAATCACATCTAAAGGACCCATCCATATTAGTACACTTTCCATTGGCACACATGCCTGTTTCATCACATTCGTTGTGATCTGCAGCAAACGAAAATTAATGTCAGTATTAATTCTCCATGTTTAAAATACTTAATTTTTGATCTTTTATTTCAAACTATTAAGAGTATAAGATATTCAAGGAGACAATATTTAATCTCTTCAAAGCAATATCAACTTCTTATATATAAAGTACACACAGTTTGCACAGACCAAGTGCTGATGACTTAACAATTAACAGACTGCCAATTGATTCATGAAAAGTGGTAAGAGGAAGCAAAAGAGTTTTAGGGCATTTAAAGGTGGTTGGATAAAAGGTTACTGGCAGCATGGAGATACAGAAGGCAACAGAAAATTGCCAAATTTAAGACCTAGAGCAGAGTCCTGAAGGCATGATGAGGTCATCAGGTGAGAAACACAAAAAATCATAAGAACTAACAGGAACACTGTAAAAGTGTTTGATGAATTTTAGAAGTCTGAATAGGGCAGGTAGATCAGAAAACTCAAGAAGATATATGGATTGGTTTCACGTAGATGTTGTGGAGATAACCGAAATTACGATGGAAGGATGTGCAGGACTTCAGGTCTCACAGTATAGGATGATTTGTATACAAGCTATCAACCAAATTACTCTGGTGGTATTTTTAATGGAAAAGACAATAGAAAACAAATAATCCATTATGAACAATTCAGCAATATAATTACATTGTACTTTCATATGGAGATGATAAAAAAAAAATTAGAGAAAAAATATCCCGAAATGGATTAGTTGAATCAATTATGTGAAGGAAGAAGATAAAATAAGATGGTAGACAAATGGAATTTAGAAGTAGGGGGGGGGGGGGGAAGAGAAATAAATAAATACTGATGTGTGAGTGGAGACTTTCCCTGCGTATCGATGTAACAAAATCCTCTCGAATGTCTAACTGGATGCTGTTGTAAAAACACGGCATTTTGACAGCTGGCTCTGCTGCATTCATCAGGTATTTTATAGCTGTCGCAAGGTGACTGTCAGTGCCTCGACTGGCTTGGCCAACCATCAGACCTCCTTCGATGCGTGGATAAGATACCATCCCACTACCACTTTCATCAACCCTGTCACTGGGGAAAGCTTTATGATCATAGGACATACCACCTGCGAAACCCCCCATGTAATATACCTGTTAACATGCAGCCACTGCCTGGCTTCATGTATTGGTTTCACCACAAATCTACTTTCCACAAAAATAAATGGCCACCAACAGACGTTATTCACATGAAACGTAAAGAACCCATTAGCTATCAATGCCATCTCCCATGATACGAATAATTTCAACTCCTGTTTCACAGTTCATGCCCGCAGAGTCCTCCCTAATAGCAGCAGCTCCTTTGAACACAGAAGGTGGGAACTTGCCTACCTTTACAAATTCAGCACAAGGCAAAAACTTGTCTCGACTTAAGATAATCCCAGTCATTATTATCATTGTTTTTACTTGTGTTTACTTTTTTATCCTCTTTGTCTCAATCTCAATACACAAACTGAACCTTCCCTTCACAGAAGAAATTTTGGAGCTAATGGATGAGAGGAGAAGTCACAAAAATGTACAGGACGAAGCAGGAAGAGAGCAATACAGCCAATTTAGAAATCAGATAAACAGGAAATGTAAAAAAAATGCAAAAGAAAACCAGCTGCAAGAAAAGTGTGAAGAAGTAGAAAATGAAATGGTTGTAGGCAAAATAGATTTGGCATATGGGAAGATCAAACAAATTTTTTTGAGAAATGAAAAAAAGATGTATAAACATTAACTGATGGAAGGAATACATTGAGAAACAGTATGATGGGGTTAACTTGAACACCAGCGTAATGGAAAAGGAAGGCAATGTCAGCATTGATGACTTAGGAGATCCTGTTTTCAGGACAGAATCTGATAGAGCTATGAATGACTTGAAATCAAATAAGGCAGTTGGAACTGATGAGATTCCTGCAGAACTTCTGAAATCTCTAGGAGGAGAAGGATTCCAAAGATTATTCAAACTGGTATCAAAAAGTTATGAAACAGGAGACATTCCAACTGATTTTAATAAAAGTATCCTCTTCACACTTCCAAAGAAAGTACAAGTGAACAATGTGAGAATTAAGGCACTATAAGTCTAACATCACATGCCTTAAAATTACTGACCGGAATAAGATACAGAAGATTGGAAAAGGTAGTAGAAGAGATAGTAGGTGAAGATCAGTTTGGGTTTACGAAAAATCATAGTACAAGAGAAGCAATTCTGGCTATAAGATTAATACTTGAAGGATAGATCAAGAAAAACAAAGACTTTTATGGTGTTGGTTGATTTAGAAAAAGCTTTTGATAATGTTGGGTGGGGATGTTCAAAATCTTAAAAAAGTCAGGTCTAAAATATTGACATAGAAGAATACTTTATAAACTATATAAGAATCAAGTGGCTATAATAAAAGTAGAGACTCAAGAGAGACATGCATCAGTTAAAAAGGGTGTGAGACAAGGTTGTAGCCTATCCCCATTAATATTAACTTGTATGTACAGGAAGCAATAAAGGAAGTGAAAGAAAAATTTGTATGTGGCATAAGTATTTGAGGAGAAAAAATCAGTATGCTATGATTTACTGATGACATTGTCTTGGTAGCGGAACAGGTCGAGGACACTGAGAAGTTACTGAATGGCATGAACAAAATACTGAATGAGGAGTTTCGACTAAATATAAATTAATGTAAGACAAAAGTGATGAAATGGAGCAGAAATGATACCAATAATAGTAGATTAATTGTAAGAATAGGATCAGATGCAATTGGAGAAGAAAGTGAATTCTACTACTTGGGAAGTAAAATTACAACTGAAGCAGGAATGATGTTCAAAGCAGAATAGCAAAAAGATCCATCATGAAAAAGAGGAATCTTTTAGTTTCAAATATTGGTATGGAATGTCTTAAAAGTGTATGTGTGAGTGAAGCATGAACTTTAGGAATACCAGAAAGAAGGAAAATTGAAGCATTTTAAATGTTGTGCTATAGAAGAATGCTAAAAATTAAGTGGACAGTTAAAGTAATGAAATGAATGAGTTATGAAAATGATGTGTGAGAAAAGAAGTTTGTGTAAGAGGCTTACAGAAAGAAGAACAAGGTGGTAGGTCATATTTTGAGACATGCAGGATTGGTTAATTTGTTAATGTAGGGAACAGTGGAAGGTAAGAACTGTAGGAAGGCAGAGATTAGAATATATGAAGCAGGTAATTGAGGACATAGGTTGTAAGGGGTATGTTGAGATTAAGAGGTATCACAAGATAGGAAGAGATGGAGAATTATATCAAACCAGTTGATAGACTGATGACAGCAGGAAAAAAAAAAAAAAGTGTAATACCAAATAATGTTGACCTACAGCCCTGAAACCTGGACATGGACAAAGAGAGATCTAGCAGCTTACAGGCAACAGAAGTTTCTGTGGGGCATATAAAATGTCACACGAAAGGATAGAATTAGAATCAGAAATGAAAAGGAGATGTTTAATGCACAAAGCAATAGAAGAGATACAAAAAAAAAAAAAAAAATTGCATTGGCTAGGATATGCCATTAGAATGGAGATGAGGTTAGTACTCCCGAAAAAGAAAGAAATGGAAGGAAAATTACTGTAAGACTACAGGTAAGATGGATGGACCAGGCACAGAAAGACACAGGTTATCACTTTTCTGTTTCAAATTTCTGTATCTGGTGCATAAACGGCCATTCAGTTATCAAGTTAAGATGGGTGTCCTGTTTCATAAAGCACATATATACTTAAATGGAAAAGAAAGGAACAATACACCCAACACTCACCAAAGTTGAAGGAAGGAGGGCAGCAGAAACACAAAACAACACACAAACAAAGAAAAAACAATATTTCAGGTGAAAACCCCTTTTTTAAGTTAACGAAGGTGGGTGGCTGGGCTTGTGCAAGACTTGCCTTCGACGCAGCCACTCATAGAATGCAATATGAGGGTGGTCTGAAAAGTTTCCGACCTCAATGTGAAGATGGCAGCACTCGTAAATAAAAGCTAGTGAATTTTGTTGTTTATCTGTTGACTCACCAAAGTTTCAGCCATTTTGGACGTGCAGTTGTTATGTAACAGTCGTTTGAGTGAGTTGATGTGAGAGTTTTTGTGAAAATGGACAAAATCGAGTATCGAGCTGTCATTAAATATTTGTTTTTGAAAGGCAATACGCTTACGCAAATCAAAGATGAGTAGGATTCTGTGTATGGGGACTCTGCACCATCACTTACCACAGTTAAATTTTGGGCAGTTGAATTTAAACGTGGCCGTAAGAGCATGGGAGACGATGAACTTTCAGGACGTCAAAAAACTGCAACTACCGACAAAAACATCGCCAAAGTTCACCAATTGGTGCTCGACGAATGCTGAATTAAAGTGAGAGAAATAGCAGAGGTTATGAAAATTTCAAAAGAACGTGTTTGTTACATATTAAATCAACATTTAGGTATGAGAAAGCTGTCCGCACATTGGGTGCTGCATTTGCTCACATTAGACCAAAAACGTGATCGAATGACATTTCCAACACTCTGTTGGCGCAGTTTACACGCAATAAATCCGAGTTTTGGCATTGATTAATTATTGTAGATGAAACTTGGATACACCATTAAACGCCCTAAACAAAAATACAGTCCAAACAGTGGACTGCAAAGGGGGAACCGGCTCCAAAAAAAGCAAAAACTGTTTTTTCGGCTGGGAAAGCGCTGGCGGCTTTTTTGGGATAGTCATGGAGTTATTTTAATCGATTACCTTCAAAAAGGAAAAACCATTAAAGGAGCATACTATGCATCTTTACTTGACATGCTGACCGAGCATGGTGGTGTAACGGATAGCGTTCTGGCTTCGCATTCGGGAGGACGGCGGTTCGAATCCCCGTCCGGGCATCCAGATTTGGGTTTTCCATGGTTTCCCAAATCACTCCAGGCGAATACTGGGATGCTTCCTTAAAAAGGCCATGGCCAAATTCCTTCCCATTCCTTGCCCCCATTATTTCCTGTCTCTAAAGACCTAGCTGTTGAGAGACGTAAGGCAGTTAAAAAAAAAAATTGACATGCTGAATTCAGAACTTGTGGAAAAACGGCCACATTTGCAGAAAAAGAAAATCCTGTTTCATTAAGACAATGTACCGTCTCACACCTCAGCGGCTGCCATGGCGAAAGTTCACAAATTACGGTTTGAACTGCTTGACCATCCATCTTACTCACCAGATATAGCCCCAAGTGACTTCTTTTTGTTCCCTCACCTAAAAATTGCGCTCAGAGGACAGAGATTTTTGTCATATCACCTTCGCGAACAATTATTTTGCCAAGAAAAACGCTGAGTACTATTTGGACGGGTTACAGAGATGGTAACATCGCTGGGAGAAGTGTGTAGTGTTACAAGGAGACTATGTTGAAATATATATATATATATAGATTGTTTGGAAACAAAGGCGCTGAGAGCGGATATATTAGACATTGGGATAGGAGAAAAACCACCGCTTACCAAAGATGAGGGCTCTATATATATCTATATATATATATATAAAAAATCAGAAAAAAAGTCTTGTATCTTTGTTAGGTAGGAAACTTTTTAGACCACCCTTGTAGACCGTCGGAGGCCACCTTTGTTAACTTGAAAAATGGGTTTTCACCCAAAATATTGTTTTTTTCTTTGTTTGTGTGCTGTTTTGTGTTGCTGCTTCCCTCCTCCCTTCAACTTTGGGATTGTTGGGTGTATTGTCTTTTTCTTTTCCATGTAAATATTGTCTCGCGGCATTTCTTTCCTTTCATTGTTACCTACATATATACTTAAGATACATTTGCTTTTGCACATGGTACAGAGGTGTTTTACAGTTAAGAGCTAATTTGTGATTGATTCCAGCCATCATCCCGCAAAAATATGATATCTGAGTCTAACAAAGGACATTTGAATTGACTTAAAACATCAAGCAATAATGATAAGTCTAATTTTCTAGTAAAGATTATTTTTTACATAACCATCTTCACAGTAAAATGAATGTGATTAATACCTATGCACTGTTTTCCATCAGATGATACGTCAAATCCTGGCAGACATTCACATGTGAAGCTTCCAGGAGAGTTGATACAGCGACCTCCTTGACAATAACCTTCAGCACACTCATCAATGTCTGTAGAAATAAAAAATTCAAAAGTTTTATGCATTTAATTTGTTACTAATATTTTAGAGAAATTACACAGAAAGAAATAGTAAGACAAAAACAAAAAACAAACAAAAACAATATATATATATATATACATGAAAATTCTAAACAATTTAAACTGGGAACAAGAAAAAAATTTAAGTTTGCAAACATGATCAAAGAGTTGATACAAGTCAACCATATTCAGAGATATTTAGTTGATATTGGATAGATGATTGTGATATCTAGGACCAACTTCCAGTATCACATCAAATTTTTTAAGTGTGTATGGGATGTGATATTCTAGTTTGTAATAAAATTAAGAGAAACCAGTAAGACGCAAAAACTAGAAACAATATATAAGGAATTTGAAACATAATCCAACCATTATATTTTTTAGTCAGGATTAGCAGGTTATTAATATGAAGGTCGCTAGAACCAAGAAGAGTCTGGGGGTTAGAAATTGGCCATGGCCTATAGGGAGGAACAATAATAATATTTGTCTGAAGTGTGTTTTTTTTAAGCCATGGAATTAGCACACAGCAGCAATGAAATTAAATAGCACATATATAAAATCCAATAAAAATAATTTAAAAGAAAAATCTTGATGTGGCCATTATGCACGCCATGCTTTAGTATACCTAAATAAATACCTTAAATCTGTTGCTTTATCAAACTTACAAATAGACAAAAGCTAAGATTTCTCTTGCACGTTTTTCCAGTTTGACAAGTCTTACAAAAAATCATATATATTATGCCTTTCATTTTAGTAGCAATTATGAGACGCATAATAGACAAGACAACAGATTTTTTTAATTCTAAATAAACGATCTATAACACCAAGAAAAACTACTCAGTTTCAGACAGTGAATACACAATGTAAAGTGTATACTTGGCTCAGAACAAGATCTCATAACTTTTTGTCACTGAAAAAGCACGAGACTTGGCCTATTTTTACAAGAATTGTTTTTGTGAGATCTCATTTCTTTTTGTAAGTAGACTGCTGATTTCGTGTCATTGCTCCAATACAATGATTCAATTTGAAAATCAGTGGATTATGACATTTCAGAATTCAAGGCATCAGTTACTAATAAAACCCACACTCTCTGCAAACAACAGATGTAGTTCACGTCTGAGCACTGCCAACTGTCGCAGATTTAACTAGCGCCATAAGTAAATAATATGTAACGTCAAAAGTGAGCATGTTATTAAGAACGCCAACTGTCACCGCTTACTGGAAAATAAACTGTGAAAAATATTTCAGAAAGAATAAAAAATGCTTATGGAAATCTGTTCCTAAAATATTGTGTGAACGTTTCTATGACATCTTTTGAACGCCAAAACTATATATATATATATATATATATATATATATATATATATAAAAATTGCGATTCTCTCATCAAAATAAGATAGGATAGTGAAAGTAACCCATCACTTACCACAGATACAGGCAGGAGAACCAGATGAGCATACACATACATAAAAAACCAATATACTTTATAGTATTTCTGTTACTAACTTTACTCATGTAGGAGGCGACACATATCGCATGGGGACCTACCACGTTAATGAACCAAAGATGAAACAAGAGAGAAAAAAGGTGGAAAGGGGGGGGGGGAATTGTATTTGCCAAAGGGTGGTGACATGTGATCAACCATAATTATGGGATAAAATAATCTCTGTCATGATGAGTCAGGGTAAAATAATTTTTTTCATAAATATAATTTTGAACTGTTGCAAGAGGGAAAGGTTAATAAGTAAAACTAGAAAGATATTAAAAATGTACAATAAAATATATTTAAAAAAAGATATATGCAAATTTACTGCAAATTTGTAAAAATGTAAATTTCAGGTAGGCTGTGTCAATAGCCAAGTTCCCATATATGAAGTTCTGAAGAGGTAGTGCAGTCACTCTGACAGCTCTAAATGTAAAACAAGTGTTAAGATTGTTGGAATCATGTGAGCTGGTATGGATTGCCATTGGATGATCTGGGATGGCAGTATAAACTTTTTGCTTGTAGGGTAGTTGTTGAGTGGTGAGACTAATGTAAGAAGCAGTAAAGTGAAGACAGGTAAATTAGGTGAGTGGTAGCATAGGTGGCATGTCGAATATTAGGAAAAGATTTACCTGTGATAGGATTAGAACAGGCAGTGATGCTAGATGCATTCTGCATGTTTTGCAGTGGGGTCTGCTGCAGGAGAAAGATCCATGCAGAAGTCAAAGAGAATCAGAAGGTAAGTACTTGCAGACCAAGATATTGTTCAGATTAGGTCTGCTAAAGCAAGTGCAGGGGACATTGGGTAGGATTTTGGAAAGGAGGACATGCATTTCAGGGAAGGAACATAGAAGTCATACCCACAATGAAGGATATGATTAATGCATTCCAGCCCAAGAGAGAACTGGGTGATGAAAACTAGTATGTGGTCAGGTTTAGGGGGTGTAGACTGGGAGTTGTGGATGGTAGCACAAGACATTTTCTTTTGATCAAGATCAGGGGGTAGCAGCAGGAAATGAGTGCTAGGGATAGTTTTTGGGAATACTTGGCAAATGATTTTAGATCATAACGATGTGTCTGCCATGCATTCCCAAGGCTGTACATAAGGGAACATTTGGTGTGGAAAAGATGGCAACTGTCAAACTGAAGGTACTGCTGTAAATTTGTTGTTGTGTTGTAGGGCAATGTTCACATAAGAGAACACATGTGTGGGAATATGACCAAGTAAAGTCATGGAGTGACTGTTGTTGAAGAAATTGAGGAACTCAAGTAGGTTGTCTTTCCCATGGGTCCAAATCATAAATATATCTATCATCCATGAACCATACAAGGGAGCTGAGAGTGTATTCCCTCACAAATTATTCATTCAGACAGCCTAGAAAGAGATGGGCATGTGATGGGGCTGTGTGGTTACCCATGGTAGTGCCACGTATCTGCTGATAAACTTTGGAACTGAAGGAGAAGTAGTTTTTAGAGAGGATATAGTTGGCTATGGATGTGAGAAAGGATGTTCTGGGGAGACTGTGTGAGGGGAATATATCAAGCAAACATTGAAAGTAACTGAGGTGATGGCAGTGGGAGATGTTAGTGTATAAAGAGGTTACATCAATGGAGACAAGGAAGGAGTCTGGAGGTAGGGAGGTGGGGACATTTGACAGACACACCAAGAAATCTAAGGTTCTTTTAGGTAGGAAGGTTGGTTCTGTAAATAAGGTTGGAGGGGTTGACCTACAAAGGCTGAAATCCATGGATGAACCATATGTCGCAACTATAGATCACCTTGGACTGCCAGCATTGTGGATCTTGGGAAGAAAGTACAAGATAAATATGTAGGGATTTTGAGGAGTGAGTGAGGATAACAATTGTGAAGAAAGGCTTTTAAAGGCACCACAGGAGTCAAGGAAGGAATGAATTTCATCGCAGATAGAAGAGGTGGAATCTATAGAATGTGGATGATAGGTGTTGGTATCGCGCTATCTAAGGGCCTCAGCATTGTAGTTATTGCGGTCCACAGCCATGGTGGTGGAGAATTATTGGGTGGAAAGATTTGTTTCATCTTTCGTTCATTCATGTGGTAGGTCTGAATGAGCACACATCTTTCCCCATGCCATACGTTAATGAACAAAATATTGTAAAGTGTGTGTGTTTGTTTTGTCTTTCTGACTTCATTTGTGGTAAGTGACAGGCTACATTCCTATCCTATCTCATTACCATTGCTTAATAAGATAGAATAGGGAAAATCACCAGTCATTTATCACAAATGAAGGCAGGAGGTTAATGGCACTTTTATTGTGACAATTATTCAATTATATGAAAAATCACACTTGTTATCTATTTGCTGACTAAAATAATATCAGAAATGCAAAACACATTTCATCAGCTGTTAACTGCTGATAGAGTATTTAACTAAAGCAAATAACAATAGTAATTGTGAATAATGGCATTTATGTTTTTAATATTTTGCATTCCCATCGATTTATGGGGTTAATACATTGAAAGAACCATGAAATAATTAACATTTCAAATGTTGAGAGCTTAAATTTGAAAGTATATCAGCTTAATAGTATGTGGTGGTGAAGATGACTGGCCTTCACACACTTCAGACACGCCCTTGCGATATCCAGGATGACACTCGCAACGATAGCCATCAGGGGTGTCAATGCATTTCCCATGGCCACAGATGTCAGGCCTCAGACCACATTCATCAATGCCTTGAACAATGGGTCCTGGTATGCGGCAAAGTTGTGTATATGAATCTGAAATGTAAAATACATATTCCTTTAAGTCAAAATTTATGGACAAAATCAGATACACTGTAATTTTTATGAAATTTCTTATCTGTACCCTCAGTTTATAAAAGGAACAATTAACCAAAAGAATGAAGTAAATCTTTTAGATTGTTGCAATAGCTATAAATATTTTTTTCTTTTAGCAGTTTATATGCTTTTTAATGATTAAATTTATTCCCTAAATGATGAAAACTGTAAGGTATCCCTCGTTCTATTTTTAATATTTGGTTAGAATCGGGCCGAGTTTTGGGTTAACTGTAGTATCCGGTACCACACTTTAAATCAAGTTGGCAACACTTTCCATACACTAAAAGTGAATAAATAACACATACACAGCATAAATAAACTATAAATTGCCATAAAGCCATGATAGTTCAGCAGGAAATAGGTTATTTCACATAGGAGTAAATTTTTAATAACAGATACTAACATTGGTTGGCGAGATATTTTGAACCGATTTAAACGAAGTAAATGTTGAATAATTGCTAATAATATGCATAAATAAACCTTTTATCATGTCTAATACACATTATTTCGGAGATAAATAAGTAATTTCAGTAAAGGAAAAATCTAACCCATAAAATTTTGGCATATTCCAGTTTTAGTATTTCTGAAGAGATTTCAGTACAGTAAAGACAATAAAGAACCTATATTACATAGGCCTAGACTCACTATAACCATAACTTCAGAAATAAATATAGTTTAGTAGGATTTTTGAAGAAATAAACTGGATGATAAAATAACAGTCTGAAACAGAAATGAAAATAATTCATTGTAATAAAACTTGACCATCTTAAAGCTCCGAAAAACAGCAATAATAATCCCTGAGACCGCCTAGGAAATAAATTAATAGATTTCTGATAGTTTTAAAGCATCTAATAACCACAAGAAGTAATTATATTGGATTTTTAATACTCATTTTGCTCAAACAGTTCACATACATAATTCTGGTCTTTTAAGTAGTTTCAGGATTTAAAAAGTAGAAAAACAAGCAGTAAATAAAATAATTTTTCAATTTTAATAGGTTTTAAATAGTTTCAGTCTGTAGAATATGAAATATCAGTGAGTAAATAGACGCCGGTAAATCGATTAATTTGTCCAACTTTCAGGAATAAATTCCAGCACTTTAAAGCCATTTCAAGAGCGCGAAGGACATGTAAATACCAGCTAACACACATAATTGATTTTCTAAACACATTTTAAGACATTTCACTAACCTGTTGAATGTTAATCCGACCACGAAATAATTTGTCACAGACACTGCACACATAAAATGCTTCAGCACTGATTTTAAACACTGCCACACAATATAAAGTAAAGAATAAATTAAAGCAGCCGAAGTGAAGTAAATTCAATTAAATCTGATAGTTTCTGTAGCAGAATGACCAAAAATGGGTCATTCCGTACATTTTTATATATATTTTTTGCATATTTATATATATAAAAAGAATAGAGAGAAATTATCGGAAAGAGTTGTCAGTGTGTGTGTGGCACGTGAGCCAGACGCGCCAGAAGGTCACGGCAGCCTGGCGGCGGCCAGGGACAATGGACACCAGCTACCCTTCTCACGCAGTCGGTCAGGCGTATAATCCCTTAGCTCCGGGGAAACGGTAAACCAAGGTGAACAAACTACCCGAGCCCAAGTTTTACGAACGGGGAATTTCGGAGGTCACAGGTGACGGAAATGTCCGAGGCTATCCCGAGTTCACCCGAGTCGAGGAAGACAAGGTTCGCCTATCGTGACAGCCGAAGGGAGGAGCTTAAAAATGGCAGAACCAATCGACAGAGACGTTCCTTTGCATTTTGTAACGATGGTGTATTTTTTTCATGTACACCACGAGTGTAAGAGGAGGCTTTTTCCGGCGGACGCGAGAGAGAGGACTTGGTTCCGAGCCTTCAGAGGAGAAGGAGCGGATCTGCCGAAGCTGGAGATCGCTCTTGGCTTCGAACCTGAGGGTTAATAAGCGTGTTGTACAGTGAGGTCACTGTGCACGCATCCATTACGTTTGCACGGACGTGGTGCTTTGTCCGCTATAGCCAAGGGGTTATAGTACTTCCGCCGTCGCGGGAAGTACATCGCCGTCACGGTAATCATCCTACAAGTGCAGTGTGGTACTTTTATTCGGTCATTGAGTACAGCCCTGTAACGGCCACTGAATGATTAGGAGTTCTCGCACCCCCAAATATTGAGCTAGCTGGGGCAGACTTTCTTAAAGCCACACTTGGTGGATAATATAAATTATCCTGGCGCCCGGCATTTGAGATTGAATACAGTTGATGCCAATACTGTGTTTGATTTATGGTTCCCCTATCATTGTGAAGGGAGCTTTCATTTAAACAAATCAAGTGTGTAGCTTTCTTGCTTGCCAATTGACATTGGGAGTTTGTTTCAAGATTAATTTAAAGGTGGTTGTATTTTGATGCTTTTGTTTATTTGTTAATATGTGTTGGCAATTGTAAGAAGAGGCTTTGCATAGTTCTTTTTATCATATTTCAATGTGTCAATGTTAACGATAAATAAGCCTCGCCTGTACGCCATTTGAGTTGAGTACCCAATAAATTAGCGGCCTAAGGTTTCTTTAATCATATAAAAAGAAGTAAAAGGTTTTCACCCTTACCTCCCCCCCACGCTAAACCGCCACAGTTTCCAACACTTTAAGTATTTTTAAACATAATATGAACACGTAAAATTGGACACCCCACTTGAGCATTTTATTATTCAAAAGCCTACTTAGATTCCGGGTTAAAGAGTAGCTTGTTTTAATAATCCATCCTTTTAGCTTCCTACATATTTATCTCATGCTATTTAAAGCCATAGAACCGATGTTACAGGTTTCCTAAAAACACTCGACATAAAATCCACGTGTAAATCACTAAATAATTTATTGTGTCTCAGAGACAACAGCTACAGAGATAAGATAAACTTTAAAATGCGCAGGTAAATTCAGGCTACACTTTAATAATTTTTCCGGCTCGATAATCCATAAAACTTCAGAGTTATTCCATGAAAACTAAATAGTAGCCACAACCGATTGTTAGGAATTAACGGTTTTACCATAACTCAACTGACTTAAACAAAGTAGATATTTCGGGAGAACCTAAAATCGAGAATAACATTTTAAGCTTACTTTCGCGTTAATAAGAACAACCAATTTTAAAAATAACAAAACTTTGACTAAAGCTGTAAGACTTGGGAAAATCAACCATATCGACAAGTTTTTGGAGAGACAAAATTAACATAATATTCAGACACTAAACACTTCAGCTAGTAACACACATCACTTTTTACCATTTCCTTGCTGAGATTAACCTAGTATTAAGAAAGTTATTAGATCAAACAGGAGGGTATGTTTAGGAGCGCGGAGGTACACGGTAGAAATACGTCATCACGCGAGCAACTCCTATATAAGAAAGCGGGGAGAAGACGCCAAAAAAGCGGATAGATCAGTCTAGATGTTGAAGTGCATGTGAAAGCACGTTCGGGTTTCGCGCGGAGTGGTCAGGACAAGATGGAACATCATGGCGGCTAGTATTGCGCATGTCTGAGGAAAGGACGCGTAGTGGCGGACATTTTGAAAATTTGGATGGACATGTGAATTTCGAACTTTTGTTTTGTTTCAACTGGGGGAGAAGCGGTTTTAATGCTCTTGGTCTCAACTTGTAATCTTTGGTGACGATAATATCCGATTGCTTTGCTAACTGTAAAATGACATTATTTGTTTGAAGAATTTTGGAAAATATAACTTAGTGATTTTGACTCTTGATTTTCATTTTATACTTTAATACCCTTCTTGTGGTGGTTTAACCCTTTCGTGACCAGTGGGAACTATAGTTCCCACTTCTTTGTTTTCGGCTTAAGTTCACTGGTAATCATTGTTCCCACGTCTAACTTGTGCTCCCAACTCTGTTATAGTGTGGTAACTACGTGTAGTTTATCAACTGGCTCACAGAAGCTGTTGTATTTCTACATTCTTAGTCAATAAATGCAGTGGCGCGGTTTCTGAGTGTAAGGGACCCAATAATTTGACCACAACAGCTATATTTGTATTCGGCACTTTTCTGTTGTGTGTGAAGTGACTTGTTTTATATTTGTCTAATTTCATATTTACTAAGTAGACAGTATATGACTGTATTTAGCAAATTTCACTGAAAACCACAGAAATATTGCAAGGAAAGTTAGTGGGAACTATTATCCCACTGAACTGTTTGGGATGTGCAAAGTGTGTAGCTGTAAAATCGGCATTTTGTTTATTGTGCATTTCCCATTGTTTAGAATGCCTGGGCTCAGGCCAGAAGAGATTCTGAGAATTTTGCACTCCCTACCAGAAGATTCAGATTTTGATGCTGACTCAGATTCTGATGAAAATTCAGCGAATACTTCACAAATTTCGAACTATGTTAGTGGTAACATTATTGTGCAAAGTGATGATAATGGTTTCGATTCGACAATAGAAGCTAGCGAAATTGGAAATATCTCAAACAGAAGATGCTGTTAATGTAGCACAAAGGACAAAGAAAAGAGAACAAAATTAATTTGTAGCAGCTGTGGTGTACCTTTGTGTATAGCATCATGCTTTTCTATTTTCCTTAGTACATCACCATAGTGAACTCAAATGACAACACAAATTAACAGATGTATAAATGTAATATTTCTGATGTTTTTTGCACTTAAAAATAAATAAATATTTTTTTTCAAATTCCCGAGTTGCGTTAGTCCAGAGTTCAGTGGGAACAATAGTTCCCACTAATTTTTTTGTAATTATAGACTAATTATTCACATTCAAGATTGAAACTATAATTTTAAGTGTGGTTCCTTAGCGCAATAAATTGCTCGTAAGAATTCCACAACTTCTGTAAATAATTTGGTCACGAAAGGGTTAAAACTACAAGTGGCGACTGTGGTCCTATTTATCAGTTAGCATAAAAGGTTTTAACACGGTTACAGAACTTTCTTTTTTGGACTCAGAATATTTTGGCAGCAGACTGGTTCAGGTGATCATAGCTGATACTATCCCCCGTATCCGCTAAGTTCCCTGACAAACTGTAAAACAATTTTCATTGAAATAAAATATAAACGAAATCACATTTGCAGATAGTTGAAATAAATGACTTGTAACACTCAATGATTAATTGATGCAGTTCAATTTCTTATACATTTTGCTTTCCATGAATTCCTTTATATGAAGATGCAAAAGCATTAGAGTATTTGTAAATCTAAATTCAATACCTTCTCCAGGCGTTGGACAAATATCACAGCTATCTCCCCATCCCTTGCCCATGTTCATGCCACAGCAGCAGTCTTGCTTTGAGAGTTTCATTGGAAGTGGACTCCTACAGTGACCACGTCTTGATAGGGCTGTGTAGCAATTCCCTTGTCTGGCATCTGCAACAGAGCACATCACATAGTGTGCTCAAACACTTACTGCATATGGAAATACTACACTTACAAAAGATGGAGGTAGAAGGTCTGATACTAAATTAGAAACAAGAAGAATATAAATACACACAAAATTTGGCAACCTGTTAATCCCATAGGAAAGAGGTTTTTGGGTGCACACGTGCTGCATATTATTACATTGATGAACTGATGTTGACTGTTGGAGACTGAGAATGGTGGGAGAAATCATGAAGATAAAAACAAAGTATTGTAAAATGAAAGTGAAAATTCTGTTGCTAAGAGTTTATAAGAACAATTTTAATTCTATATGATATGGGCATGTGTCTCCCAAAGTCTAACCTCTCCTCCATGTGGTGAGAGACACGCAATGGCATGAAGTAGCTTATTGCCTGTGAGGGTGCAGTACACTGGAGTGCCCCAGGATTGCTGCGGCAACTTTGAAGACTACATAAATCCTGAAAAGTGACAACTCTGGTAAAGCTATGGCAGGCTTAGCAAACTGGCAGTGGATTTAGCTAGCTTTAAAAACACAAAGAAGCCTTGGAAAGGATGGAGCAAAGAATAAAGGAAGTCGATATGGAAATGATCCACGAACTGGAGTTATAAATATTTAAATACTGATTGGAAGAGTGGATGTTAATTTTGGATCAGATATGAAGAAAGAAGTTGGCTATCTTAGGTCTGGAAGAGAAGGTGGAAAGGACAAAGTAGAAGAGAGTGGGTTTCAATCGAGCTGGACTGGGAATGAGGAAGGGTGAGAATTGGAGAAGGGGTAGATGTGAGAGAAGGACTAAAGGAGGAAGTAAAAGATAAACGACAGGATGATGAAGTTAAGATAACAGTAATAGCAACAAGACTGGAGATACTGTAAGTATATAAGCCCCATTAGTAGACAGCCCATTGAAAGATAAAGAGGAATTTGAAGAAAAGTTGCACAGACATTTAAATGATCAAAATGTTACAATTATGGAAGACCTAAATGTCCATGAAGGCATAAAATAGCAGGGGTAAGGAAGTACTGGGGAAAGAAAAGAATGGAAAAACAGGAATGTAGAAGGGGAAAAGCTATTGAAATTCTGCATGAGAAATGATGATATGAAATTCCTTATACAGACAACAAGAAAGCCACAAGGTATTATATGAACATTAGCAGATAGGAGTAAATCTAAATTTTCAAATGTGCACCTGTACTATAAATTGACTACATGAATCAATAAATAACTTATCTTATCTTATGTTGTCTAAAGACAGTCTAAGAAAATAAGAAGCATGGAAATCAAAAGAGAGAAAGTATGAAGAGGAATAACAAAAAATTGCATTAGAATTGAAAGATGGATCTTTTAGACAATGGTTCTACTGGAGGACACTGGTGACAAGAGATGAATATATAAAGGAAAAGAAGGAAGCCAAAATAATGGTAGGTGAGTATAATGACTAGAGTTGTTCATTAGGAGACATCTAACAAATATATTTTATCATTATTCCTAAAAGATTACCAAGTTGCCATGTAGCAATTAAGATCTTACTACTGGTGAAATTAACACCTATTTAAGCAATTTCTGATTAATTTCAATAGGAAGTTGGTCATCAATTCAAAGTAAACTTTAATAGAATTCTTCACTTTGAACAAAATAGTATCAGGTCCTAATGTTAATGACGTAAAATTAAACACAAATTCAAAATTCACCGATTTTAATTTTGTTAGAGTAAAAGTTCACTATTCTACTGATATCAACATTAATGTTCTGTGGTACAATCCTACTTCTATTATTTGCAAAGACTGTTGGTTATTTCTAAACAAACATTCACATTTATGTATAATCATTCAGTCTTTAAATAATTTTATAAAATTCACATAACTCCATTTTTAAATGTTACTTTATCAAAATTTAAAGTCCGGATTTCCTACAAAATTTAGATGAAATTTCTTGTATCTTGAATAAGGGTTTCAAATCTATCATTGTGCCTTGCACTCACATAATGACAATGTGGTCCCTGCCACTGATGAACACTCATAAGGGGTCAAAACTGCTATACCAGGGTGAAGTATAGGTTTAGACACCTTAACTGAATGTTGACCTGTAGAAAGTAACTTGGAGATTGAGTTAATAAATTTAAATGACCATGTGCTAGCCTGGATACCTCAACTGTAAAGTTTGTCGGCTACCACAAAGCTTATTTGAACCAAAAGTTTAGGAAAGGTTACTGTACACTACTAAAGCATGAAAAATTAGAAGTTTATTAAACAGTCACATTTTGAAAAATAACAGTTACAGTTGAGTAGGCAATCTAACTAAACGTTTCCAAAAATTACAGATTATGAAGAGGATGAATTCACCGACCTAACCTCATTGAAATATTTATAAGTTCAAAGTCATTATTAATGTAAGTCACTGGTTAGAAAATTCAGCATGGTGGAACGTCAACCATGCTGCCACCTCAAAGTTTAATGGTTTCTGGCTATTACTTGGTCTACCACGACACGACAAAATATACTAGCGCAGGTTCACTACGCACAACGTTCCCGGATACAGACCCCGAGATCGCTGAAGCCTCGCAATTTATACCCTCAGCTGCATGATAGATATGTTCTACTGCTTACCAAAAATAGTGTGAAAAAAAAATGTGATTATAGGATGTGATCAAAATTTAACCGTGTGTAGCCTGGCTTTTAAGGTTTATAAAAAGTGTTTAGCAAAAATTCTCAAATGATTAGATTCCTTGTAAATGAATTTAGTTTACTGGTGCAATGGTAATAAGTTTCCGAAAAACAATTGGTACATCCCCGAATTGTAAGCTAATTGAAGCAAATTTTAACGGCCCAGCTGAATTACAAATTATCGCGATAAAATTAGTGTCATGGTGTTTTACGTTTGCTCCTGATTTCAATGGTGTAATTTTTATTATGATTGTGGTGTAATAGCAAAGTTATTAGTTTGTAAAAAATCGGGTTTGAAATTATCCAGAAGCCATGAAAGCAAAACCTGTTTTTGTTTAATAGTTATTAAAACGTTGTTTATATTGAAAAAGTGATGTTATCTGAATTTTCTTCGAATTTAGTTATGTGTTTTAACAGTTGTTTTGTTTACGGAAGTGACTTAGTTTCATCACAAATAAATTTTGAAATTACCACGCTTTTGTTTAAGACGAAATAACTTTTAAAATTGATTTAATATTTATTCTATTGCATGGAATGTTCTGAAACTTTAATATGTTATACTAGAAATTTACTTTTTAGGTCGTGAAATTATCGAAAACAAGTGATTAAAAATGTTGAAAGTGCAAGTGTACTCAATGAAGTGTTTAAAAATTTATTTACTCTATTTACACGGCCTGAAACTACTGAATTTAACCTTCTTTCTGATTATTATTGTTTTAAAATTACTTTATTGCATCAAAAAATATTAAGAATTAGTGACATTATTACATAACAAAAATCGATTGTTTACAAATTGGATAATAATGGATTACCCTATTTCAGGGTAGTTTAAAGGTTCTTTATTATTATAAAATGTTTATTTAGAGCTTATATTGTGTGTTGATTGGCTTTACTGTTTCTAAACCGGTTTATTTACTGAGTTAGCTTGCAGTATCGGCTTCTGCATGAAACGGGTTTCTCATATCCTGTAGCTGTGAAATGAAAAATTTAATGTTTACTGACAAACTTAGCCCCTCCCTTATGCTTTGTAGCTAAGAAAACTAGAATTTACCCAAATTATAAGGTGCTTACACACTCTATCCTTCATAATCCAGTGCTGTCTGAACAATGTTGGAGAGGCTGCCCTCACATACCTATTCATAAGCAACACCAAAACTCTTCTGTTAGTTGGATTTTTACTCTTTGAACTGGGTGAAATCCATCATTGAGGCTTGGTTCAAAGTCTGAAATATGATATTCAAATAATCCTCCAAACTTTATTGAAACGTAGTCCTAATTCTTCCCACTATTTTGTTTAGCTTCCACTTTACAAAATTCCAAATATCTTTGCCATGGTAGAACTCTAAAGTTTCAGCTCTTAAAATATAAACAATTATTCTATTACATTTTTGATTTTCTCCTTAAGATCACATGTAAATACTAAACCTTTGTCATATTACTGTTCCTTATCCCTTCATAGTATTATTTACTGACTATTTCTATTCTGAAAAATTCAAGAATCAGTAAGTACAAAGAAATTATGTTACTTCAATAACCTTTCTGAGTCCAACAATCCATTACCAATTAATTTTCATTATTCAAATTCAAATATTTCACCTCAACCTTCCAATGTAAAATTATAGCCATTATTATGCTTTTGACTCTATTTTCATATTCCAAACTGCTCTACTCTCTAACTGAATGAATTAAAAGATTTTCTTTGCTATGTCTCCTCCCTCCGAGTGGTTCATTTATCCAAAAAGCTGGAACGTTACTTTTAACCTGGGCCGCCCATTTGGCTTGAGGGCCAAAAATATTTTTTTGCACTGGGGCCCTTGCTAACCTAGCTATGCCACTGGTGATAGTCCCCTTTCGTTTAACATCTTGAATTAAAAGTTACCAATTACTCTCAACATAAGGTCTTGAGGTTGAAATATTTACATATCTAAAAACCATTATTTCGGTTGTTTTCCTTGCTTAAGCTATTGGATTTATTTTTATTTTGCACTTTCTAATTTAAAACTTCAAATAATTTTGCTTTAACTAAATGAAATAACTAATTTCCCAAAATGTGATGCAGTTCCTTTGTTTGAAAACATAAACTTTCTTGAATCTAGTAATGTCCACAAATTTCTTCTCGATTTTCATCCAGACTTGTTCTAAAATGTTCCTTTACTTCCCTAGAATACCTAACATTTCTATGAATGTGAGGGTTTTTTGTTTTGTTTTAGTTGAGATTACAATACCATCATCTTTTTCTTGCCAATTGACCTATTAAACAACTACATTACAATAGGAAAAGAGGGAGAGGCTGGAGAAATGACTGAGATATGGAATAAAGTAGCAAATGAAATTAGAAAGTCTGTACGGAATGCTAAAAAGGAAAAGAACAATAAACTAAAAACCATATGGAAGGAGTATTTTGAAGATTTGCTGAGCCAGATGAGACAGTACTGCAGAAGGACAGCAACCAAAAAGGAGAAATAGAAAGAGACCTAACAAAGGAAGAAGTGGAAGAAGCTCTGGGTAAGATGAAGGGAGGAAAGGCATCAGGAGTTGATGAAATGAGTGTGGTGAAGGTAAGAGAATCATGAATAGTAGGAAGGCAGTGGTTATATCATACGAAGAGAAAGATATGGAAGGAGTGGTCAACCCCAGAAGACAGCAAGAAACAGATAATTATACCTATCTTCAAAAAAAGGAAGAATTATCACTGATCTTTCAATGTGCCAAAGTGTATGAGAAGATACTTGAGAAAATAATGTGTGTCATGGCTGAAAAACAGCTAGTTGGAGATCAGTATGGCTTCAGCCCAGGGAGATCAACAGCAGACTTGATATTTGAAATCAAACAGATGCAAGAAAAGTGTTATGAGTACAGAAAGGATCTGTTGTTGGAGTAACTTGGTAGAAGTTTATGATTTCATAAAAGGCATGGAAAGCCATGGAAAACAGAGGAGTTTCAAAATAAACAAGCAGTATAGTGACATAATTATATCAAAAGAAATTGACTAAAACAAGCAAGTGCACTCTCACTATTACTTTTCATCATAGTCATCAATGATATGAAGTCTGATAAAAAAATAATGGAAATTTTTGTCTTTCCTAAAAAATATTTATTTATTAATCAGGATCAATTTTGTCCCATACAAAGTAATCCTACTCAGCTAAAATACACAGGCGCTGGCACTTTTCTCAATCTTTGAAGCACTTCTGTAATTCACTTTTCGGTGTAACATTCAGCTCCTTCAGCAATTCTGTTTTATTTCGTTAATGGTGGTAAAACATCACCGTTTTAAGAATCTCTTCAGTGTCGGGAATAGAAAGAAGTCACAGGGGGCCATGTCGGGTGAATACAATGGCTAAGTCAAAACAACAGTTTTTTTTTTTTTTTTTAAACCAAAAATTCATGAATAACCAGTGAGATGTGAGCAGGAGCATTGTCGCAATATTCATGAATGGTTTTGCTGGCGTTTTCAATGGATTGTGACAATCAAATAATGCAAAACATCCAGGTAGTATCCTTACTAACAGTATAACCATTTGGCAGAAGTCATTGTGCACAACGCCATTGAAATAATAATAATAATAAACAATGAGGAAAACCTTCTCATCTGATCAAAATTGTTGAAAGTTTTTTGTTCATGGTTCTTCATGCCGCTTCCATGGGATCATTCGGCCTTGCTTTTGATGTCATACCCATTTTCTTACATGTTATGTCTGTTTAAAAAAAATCTTGATCATTGCTGACTTCGTTCAACAATTCCTGAGTGATGTCTGTGTGACGTTTTGGTCAAAATTCAATATTTTGGAACAAACTTTGCTGCCACATGTTTCATGCACAAAACATAAAAAAAATTGTTTGTCATGAGCCAAATGATGTTCCAACATTGTCACCAACCTCTCTAGTGACTGATACAGCAATTTGTCAGAATATTTTTTTTTCGCTTGTCCGACATTGTCATTGGTTGAGGGGTGTAACTATGGGAGGGCTAGGCAGTGCCGTGCACCGAGGCTCCCGGGCTCAGGGAGCCCCAAGTGCAGCTCAGGGGGGGCCCACACTCTCAGCTCTCTGGGCAGGGGGCCCTCTAAAGCTCAGGGAGCCAGCAAACCTAACTTGGTAGAGCTAAATAAAATATTTTTTTTTTTTTTTTTTTTGAACCGGGGCCCTTGTTAACTAAGCTACACCACTGCATCGGTTGTTGATGTGTAGGGGCATTCAGGGCAGTCATCATCCTCAACGCCTTCACACTACTCTTAAGCTCTTGTTTTAGTCATAGCAGATTTGCAAGAACCATTGTAACATTTAAATTGCAGTACTTCACTTTATTCCATTTTTCAATATTTTTTTTTACAAATTCTTCAATCCATTTTTTTTTTTTTTTTTGTGCAAAGTACAAAATCACTGAGCACATAAAAACACGCTTAACCTCTTCAACTGTTAAAAAAAAAAAAAATATATCAAACTGACTGCCAATTGATATGTACTTCAGAAATACGTGTACCAACAAAATAATAAAAATATTTTGAAAAGTCATGCTTATAAAGCCAACTAAGTAAAAAAAAATCCTGTTATTTTTTGATCAGACCTTGTATAATGAGAAAGTTAGAACGAGAGAGGGAAACATGAAGATAATAGTATTTGTGGATGATCTAATGACATGGGGAAGTGAAGTTCAGTGGCAGTTATATGTATGAGCGGATAGTTTTGGTGAATATGTATGAAATTTAATGTGAACAAATGTGAGTAAATGGTAACAATCACAAAGAAGAACAGGATAACCAGGGGAATTTTAATGACAGGAGAACAGCTGAATAAGATGAATAGTTTTAAGGACCTGAGAAATGTTGCAGAGGAAATTAGAGGGAACTATGGTGAGATAAGTGAAAGATGGAGGTAGACAGAAACATTTTAAGCAGCGTCAGAAGCCTGATATGGAACAAGGACGTGCCACATAGAATAAAAGTAGTACTTTATTATACATATTATGTTCCTATTCTCATGAATAGTGCAGAAACCTGGACACTGAGGAAGTGGTATTTAAGTAAGATTCATGTGAATGAAATGAAATGTCTAAGAAGCAGAATAGGAGTTAAAAGAATGGCCATGATTAGAGACACAGTAAAAGAGAAATCGATGCAGGAAATGATGGAGAAGAAAAGATAAATATGGTATGTGCATGATAAGAAAATGGAGAAGTAAAGAATAATGATGAAAATATACGAAATGAAGATACAAGGTAAAAAGCCCAGAGGAAGACTATGGGATAGATGGCTGAGTGGAGTGGATTGGTGTGTGCTGAAGAGAGGAGAGGTCTGTACCAAGGTGCTGACAGAGAGCTGATAGGAAGAAAGTGGAGAAGCTTGTGTGAAAAAAAGACTTGGCCAGTAGCTGAAAACTGTTTGTTGTTGATGATGATAGTAATAAGGGCACATGTGTAATTAGGTTGTGGAAGTAAATGGCATTGATTGATGTTCAAGTTGCACAAAATGGCAAGAAAATGATGAGGAAGCACTTGCGTGAATGGGGAAGTAATGTTAGGAATTCTGGAGAGAATGATGTGCATTTCAAGAAAGGAATGTTGGAATTCATACTCTGACAAAAGATTTTGTTAATGCTGCAGAGAACTGGAAGATTAATATGGATGGTAATTTTCGATAGTACTGTAGAAATGTGTCAGAAAGAGTGGGTACGAGCTTTAGAGAATCATATTTGAAGCAGTAAGAAATGAGATCTAGTGATAGGTTGTTGGAGGACTTGAGGAAGTATTTTTCATCAGAACAGATGTGTCTGCAAAGGGCAACCAAGCTATAAGGAAGGGAGTATTTGATATGGAAAGAATAGAAACTAACCAAGCATAGGTTTTGCTATAAATTTGTGGGCTTGATGAGGACAGAGATCAGTAGGCTATATTTTAATAGGAAAATGTTTTCATTCAGGAAGGTGATACATGTAGAAGCAGGTCTGCACACATGGTGCTAGACGGACACAGTATGTCTGCTGCACAACACCTGTCATTGCACAGCTGAGATCATGTAACAGAAATTTGCCGTTGCATAATGCCGCCGGTAACAGCATCCTCCTATGAATGGTAAAGGACTTAGATTGTGCCACAGTTTTTAACAGAACTCAGTTTTCTCAGATAACCATTTATCATCTGTGAGATACTTCATGCACTCCACTGAGTTGCACCAACACTTATACCTAGGACTTTTGTATGTAGTGCACAATTTCAATCACATTTCTGTCATTTGATATTCTCAAGAAAGAAAGTTCATTTACTTTGATTTGTCTGAAAGACAATAAAGATGCTAATATTTGTAAATTTGTGGGTTTTCAATTTCTAGTATGATAATCTTTAGGACAAGTCATATTTTTTTCCTGCCTTCTTTTTGAGCTGAAAAGCTGAATTAAACACTGATTCAACATTTCTGATTGTATTGAAATGAGTTATATATAGCATATAAATGCATATTCAGACCATTTTCCTAGTTTTGGTCATATTTAAATAATATTTATGGTCATATTTTGAGGAAACATCTGGTAGTTTTTTTAATAGTACCAGGAATTCCAAGATAAAAATGAGAAGATATTAAGATAATTATTCACAGAACTGTACTTCTGCTATACAGGTGACAGAGAAAAACAAAACTAATTTTCACTGCGGTCAGAATTCACCAGTCAAGAATTAAAGTTATACATTATTGTCACTCTCTAAACGTAATGTACCATCCAAATTTTAATCTCGACAATGCAGCAGAAGCATGCCTGTGTTGATCCTCGTCAGTCAATATCTCAATTAAATATCCTCAAACATTGTTAAATCTGCAGTGAATCAGTGAGTAGACCTACTGCCATGCCGAAAATAAAATTTTCTGAAGATGCGAAGTTACATAAGGAAATTTAGAGATGAGAGTTTTAGTACAGTTGAAAGAGTTCTATTCTGTAAATTATCTGAAATTAAAGTGACTTCAACAAAACGATTTTAAATTTAATTTCTCAATGGTGCAGTGAGTACAGAGAAGCAAATTTTGCTGTCTACATTAAAGCGACACTACTAGATAAACTAAATAAAGTATAATTGAGCATGTTTTCATGTATAGTAAATTTAAATGTTTTGTCAATTTTAGGTCATATTTATAGGTAACAATGAAAGGAAAGAAATGCCGCGAGGCAACATTTACATGGAAAAGAAAGGGAAAACACACCCAACACTCACCAAAGTTGAAGGGAGGAGGGCACCAGCAACACAGCACAATACACAAACAAAGAAAAAACAATATTTCGGGTGAAAATCCCCTTTTTCAAGTTAACAGAGAGGTGGCTGCGTCTTGCGCAAGACTTGCGTTGGACGCAGTCACCTCTCTGTTAACTTGAAAAAGGGGATTTTCACCCGAAATATTGTTTTTTCTTTGTTTGTGTATTGTGCTGTGTTGCTGCTGCCCTCCTCCCTTCAACTTAGGTCATATTTACCCATTTTTAAGGTCATATTTGCCTGCATATTTCTCAATTTTTTTGGCCATAAAGATCCGAACCCTAATGATAATGTTAACCATATGTCCTTATGAATCACTACTTTGTATGTACAAATAATAAGGTGTATCTGATTGAACCCACTGGCACCCAACGTATCACATTCACTGTTTCGCTTAGCATTCTTGTTTCACATTGAACAATTAAACATTACATTAAATTGATACTTTCTTACAACTACAACTACAATCGACAGTGTGAAAGGAGATTTCTCTGGTAAATTCATGAAATGGAATCTTCATTGGTGTCCAGCAGGATGGAATTGTGAAGACATACGTTTCAACCAATAAGTTTGTCATATACAGAAGCTATACTATACCTGATAAAGAACACAACTTTTCAAACTGTATTTTCATGACTCCTGGCTGTACAGTGATGATAATTACATTTCATGATCAACAGTCTTCATATTCTCAATTGATACTCAACAATATTTTACATATGAGAACATACAGAATGAGAGAGCAATCACAGAAGACAAATTGCAGTAATATCAGAATTTCAATGTTCATAATAACATTAACATCAATAACATCTCCAAAGATACAATCATGAAAATATTAACACAGTAAGAAATAATCTTGATCAAGCTAGATTTAAAACCTCTATGGTAAAAATGTTTTATAAAATGCTAGAAAAGTGAGGATTTAACAGAAAGCTTCACTGACCTCGACAATGCTTATTATCCTGACTTGGAATGAAGCCTGGATTACAGATACAGTAATAGGAACCATCAGTATTAACACAACGGCCATCCAAACAAACTCCCTCATCCTCACACTCATCACGATCACGGCACTCGTTGGTCTCAGGATTGCGTGCTTGTCCTTCAGGGCATTCACAAATGAAGGATCCTATAGTATTTGTACAACGCCCACCTTGACAGAGGCCAGGAATTGCCTCACACTCATCAATATCTGTGTAAGAAGAAGAAATTCATAATTACAATATCAATAATGGGTATATGTTTCTTATATTATTATCTAAGGATACAAATGAGACTCAATATAATCAAAGAAAGGTGGTTTTCTTAATTCTACGAGTATGTCTTATGACTAAACAAATTAATTGTTATAAATGAATGTAATTTCTCTCAGCGTTGTTTATTTATAAACGTTTCTCGGGAAACAAGCCGAGTTATATTGTTATTAAAGCACAATATTTCGGCGATTTTAATCTCCGTCGCCATCTTCAGGTGCAGTTGCAAGTCTTGAGGTCTGCCTTGAAGTCAACCTTGAGGAAAGGTTGACTTCAAGGCAGACCTCAAGACTTGCAACTGCACCTGAAGATGGCGACGGAGATTAAAGTCGCCGAAATATTGTGCTTTAATAACAATATAACTCGGCTTGTTTCCCGAGAAACGTTTATAAATAAATTAATTGTTATGAAATATGTTATATTCTCAATAATATTGCTTAACAAAGGGAGGAAATTGCAACCACAGTAGACTACTAGGTTTGCAATTAAATTAAATTATTACTTTCCAATATAATGAGTGGTCTGGTACCTCAGTGGTTAAAGTGCTTGCTTTCAAAAGTCCCTTTCTCTAATTCTGGGTTAAAATCCCAGAGTGTGCAGGAATTTTTAAGAGTTGTGTTTGATCATATGAACTACGTTGGGTCATTCTGTGGTTTGGATTCCACTTTAAGCTGAAGGTTACAGAGGAAAAGAACTGGCTGTCCTACTGTCAAGTCAGCGTGATGCTGGGGGTTGGTCACACACTGCTCGAACTAAACTGAGTTGTGACCGGTGCCTCTGGAACTTATTAGATTTAGTTTAATGGCACCACACTGCTGATCAGATAAGTATTCTTGAATGATCGACAAGGTACACAAGTTTCAGTTTCAAAAGTTTATATTATGCTAAAAGTCACTTTAAAGTTTTCAGTATCAGAGATAAATTTGGATAAGACATTGGACTATTGAATCAAGTATGAAGATTACAAGAAAGGCACATTCACAGCAAACTTTCATCCTACTCCCCCACAGTTAGGATGAAGTTACTCCAGTTCTTATAGATTGAAGTTCCGACCTACATTGCAACACCACAAACTAACAAAAATCTGTCCTTACAATAGGGTCCACTTTGTTAATATCTGTCGAAAGACTGCGCCTACTGGGGCATTGCTGGCCACGAACATGCCCTTGTGAAAATATGGAGAAAGACTGAGCAAAATTAAAGATGGCCAACCTCTATTTATCAATTCATCCAAACCTCTGACATCAGCTTGCAATTTTGAAATTCAATATCTAATTAATTGCCTTATCCTCTGAGCTGCAATTAATCAATGTGTCTTTATGCAACCTGTTCTAAGTGGTTTGACTAATCTTGTTCTTCAAAGACGTTGCTACTGGATTAAAAATTAATTCTATCATGTCATCATTTTTAGCACATCACCAACAATATCTGGGCTAGTAAAATTTTTAAATCTTATTTCTCTAATTGAAATCTTAAACTTAACCAACTTGATTTTATCTACTCCCTGAAATTAATTTTATTATTTTATCTCCTTTACTCTGGATTTTACTTTTCTTTCCTAATTAAAAATCATATTTATAATTTATCTAATTAGCCAAATTTATACTCAGGACATTATTAAGGGTACTCACTACAGCTTGTGACAAAAGGTCTGATGTAACTTTCTGCATTAATTAGCAATTCCGAATCTTTCATTTTCATACCACTTAACCTCATGCTTTTACATTACTGAAATTGTAATAACTTTTAAACTAAATTTTTCCAAGCCTAGGGAATACACTTTAAAGTGATTATCGTGGTAAGTTCTCTTAGTGAGAATGGATGTAGCCAAATCCATGACACTTGTATACAACTTCAACTGCAATCTTACATATTTCATAAAACTGTTTTTTAAGGTTCTCAAAATTATTTACTGTATAGATTATCCCTAACAGGCCCCCTTCTGAACGGTTTAGGCAAGGTTGTAGATATATTATACTACCTCTGACACAATGGCTTAGTATGCCTCATCTGGGAGGATCCAACTGACCTTCAGCTTGTGGACTGAATTAGTTTATCATTACCAGTATAGTATAGTACTAAAAATAAGATAGTAAAGGGAAAGATGACCCGTCACTTACCACAGATAAAGGCAGGAGGGCGAGATGAACATGTAAAAAACACAAAAACAAAACAAATTGCACAATATTTTGGTGAGAAACCTTATTCATGTGAGAGGCAAGACATGTGGCGAGGGGAAAGATGTGATCACAACCCGACCAGCCACATGAATTCATGTGGCGGATTATACTTTTTCGTAATTATTATTAGTGAATTTCTCTCTGCACCATTGACATCCTCACCCTTCCTGCCTGGTTCATCTGTGACTTAGTCATGTGGTCAGTCTCTGTGTGTATAAATCCCATCCCCTCATCATATGTTCTCCTCTATTCGCGATTAAGATCTATACCAAAATATTGTATAGGTGTTTATGTTTTTGTTGCAGCCCTTCTACCCTCATTTAATTTAATTGCAATGGAGCACACGCTCTGATGGAAATTTCCCTACACACCCAACTTCCCCCCTATCCTGCACCCACTTACATTTGCACTCTACAAATTTTAACTTTAAATTCTTTTAACGTTTTCGGTAAGTTATTCATCATTCCCCTCGGTAACTCATTCCAATCCCTGACACCTTTACCTAAAAAAGAAAATCTTCCCACACCCTTGTGCCTGAAATCGAGTGCAAACCTGTGGTCATGGTCATCTTTTCCCCTCCATGAACTACTGTTCATACTTAATGCAATATCTTTCCATTCATCATCGCCAGTATACGCCCTGTACACTCCCATGACTCTCCTCATCCTCCTCCTGTCTTGCAATGAATCCCATTCCAGCTCCTTTATCATATCTGTCACTGATTGCATTCTGCAATAATTTCCAGAAACAAATCTAGCAGCCCTTCTTTGCACCTTCTCCAACTCCTGTATTTGATATTCAAAATGTGGGTCTCATACTACACTACCATATTCGAGCAATGGTCTGACCAAAGTTTTCTAACCCAATTCCTTTACTTCTCTTGTGCATCCCCTCATCACTCTCTCCAACAAGTGCAGAATTTTGAACCTTTTTCCTACCACCTGTCCAATGTGTCCAGCCCAGTTAAGCTTGTTATCAGATGTAATGCCAAGATATTTACATTTCATGTCTTCAGCAAGCAATTCTTTCCCCACCTTATATTCATAATTAACCTTTTGTTTTTTATCTGTGTATCTAATAAGCTGACTCTTCTTTGCATTTATCTTCATCCCATGTTTACCAACCCAACTAGATACCAACCAGATCACCCTGAAACTGTTTACAGTCCTCTATCATTTTGATCCTTTTATACAACATTATGTCATCTGCAAACAATCAACACAATTATTCATTAGAATAGTGAATAGCAATGGTCCCAATATGCTACCCTGCGGCACTCCCATTTTTACTTCCACTTCCTTTGATACTACATTTTCTACCCTAACTTTCTGTTTTCTACCTTTTAAAAATTCTTCTACCCAGCAAATCATTTTCTCATCCACTCCCACAGTATTTACCTTATTTACTACCTACCATTTTGTGGCTTACTCTGTCAAACGCCTTTGATAGATCTAGTGCTACACTATCAATTTGGCCTCCCTTGTCCATTTCATCTGAAATATCTTGCATATATCCCACCAACTGGGATTCGCATTAATATCCTTGCCTGATCCCATGTTGCCTACTTGAAAACCACTTACGTTCCTCACATACAATTCTGATGTGGTGCCATATCAATCTTTCCATTAATTTACCTATCACTGAAGTCAAACTGATTGGCCTGTAATTTCTATTTCTCAACCCTCCTTTATGTACCATTACTACTATCATACTGTTCCAGTCTTGTGGTAAGCAGCAAGTATCCAGACTCAATTTAAATAACATTTCAAGATAAGGTACAATGTCACATCCAGCTATCTTTCAGATATCTGTAGAAATATTATCTGCACCAGCCCCCTTATGTTTTTTCAGCTTGCTTATTTCCTTCAAGATTTCTTCAGGATGAATTTCAAATTTTTTAGTATCTTCATTTCTAATTGTATTGTTAAGCTCGTTTTCCGAATTAGACCTTCCCATTTCTGATTCATTGTCCCTAATACTCTCACTAAACCAGTAACTTAAAATCTCTGCCTTTCTCAAATCCTCAGTAACTACTTCGCCATCCTTATCTATAAGCATCTCTACACCTTTCCTTCCACTCAGTTTCCTGATATAGCCATAGAAATTTCTAGATGCATCAGTCAGTGGTCCTCCTGCACTGACAATACTCTTCATAAACCCATCTTTAGCCACTTTCTTTGCTGTTATTAAGTCCTTGTTTAGTTGTTTCAAATATTCCCTAATACCCTGCTGTCTCTTAACTCTGTTATGTTCTCTTTGTACCAACCTCTTTAACCTCCTCACTTCCCTAGTACAGTACACATGTTCTCTACTTCTCTTTATTTTCTGCTTTGGAATGAATTTTTCTTCCCCCTTTCTTATTATCTCTTTGAACTCATCTGTGGTGAGTACAGGTTTATTTTCACTATCCTCCTTGCTTTGAAAGTTTTGTTTACTGCCCACAGTCTACAGAGAACAACCCGATGTCAATAGGGTATATGCATGTATTTTTTTAATCAATTATTTACATTCGTACATAACCATAAAAAATATAACATTGATGTAAATATTAAGATTTAACATCAAAATAAATACTTTAAAACTGAAATCCAGTTCCGCCGATTTAAACGCTGCCATTTTGAGGCGCTACACTGTGACATGTAAGTACACGACCGCATTGGCGTACTGTATAGTGTTTCATCTCAAAACTTTCATGTTTTCCAATTAATGTCGATATGGAAGGAGGTCAAAAACCGTGTTATAAGTACCGCATTGTACCTGTGTGGAAAAATACTAAAAGGAATACACTTTATAAAGTGTATTTTCTTGTCCCGCGAGATGCGAATATAAGAAAAAAGTGGTGTAACACTATGAGAATAGATCTGCAACTAGTTGTTTATATTATTGTGAAGATCATTTGTATGTAAGTACTTAGAATTTCTGTATTTATGTATTTTAGGAAATGTAACATAAAAATTCGTTACCTGTTCAAACTCTAATCATTTCTTACTTGGAGACCATCAGACATTTTAAGAACGGATTGCAATCTCCTTCAAATATGTTGAAGGGTACACAGCTTATATGTGTGTGCTATAGTCGTTTTTCAAAATGCTCCCTAGATTGTGAGATATTTGCATACAAATAAACAAAAAATTCTTGATGACGGGTATATACTAAATTATTGCCACTACCATTTCAAATTGTGGCCTGGTCTATGGGATAGGGTGCTGGCTTCATAACTTTGTGAACCCAGTTCAAATCCCCACAGAATCAAATATTTTTACTTATTTTTATCTTCAACAACTGTCAAGCTTCACTTCTTTGTTTTGTTAAAACTTCATTTACATACTTTTAGAGCGCGAATTCAAATTTAAAACAAGTCACATCGCTTATAACAAATACACCAAACATAATATCGGCCCATTTATCAACAATGGCTTTCTAATATGGCTTGCTCCATACCCAATGAAATTAAGTCATGAGGCGAATTTGCTAGTAAACTGGAATCTGATACAAAAAAATCTGCATTTGTCACTTGTTCTTCCATTTCATTGTCGAGCTCCATTTTTCGTCACGGAGAGGCCTACTATTTTATTTTCAACCATTTACACGCAACCGTTCTTGGAACAAATCGAGTGTAGAAGAAAGAAAGAAAAAACTATCTTCCCAATGCTACGTATTTCGTTTTAAATACCTCTTGATGATATACAAGTAAAGAAATGATGAAGATGAAATAAATAACATGATAGGAACTATTTCAATTGAAAACGTGCCGAAATAACTTATTAACAAAAAGTGAAAAAAATATAAGAATGGAGACTTTCTTGACGAATGATTGCAATGAAGTTTTTAAGGGTGTGCTGCTGATTTGTGTTGTGAAAAGACAATCTGTCGGTAGACCCGTGAATTCATTACGAAAAAAAAAGAATTTCAGGAAAAAAATGACGCTGAATTATAGGTAATATTATTTGTTTTAAATATTATTTCACTCAATAAAAGAACGTAAATGAAGTTTTAACAAAATAAAAAGGTCAAGCTTGACAATTTCTGAAGATAAAGATATTTAATTTTGCGGGGATTTGAACGCGGGTCAGAAAATTATGAAGTTAACACCCTACTGCATAGACCACGCTGGCATTTGGTAAAAATGGCTAATAATTTACTATATACCCGACATCTAGAATTTTTTGTTTATTTGCATGCGAATATTGAAATATATATCACTTATTTACCTTGCAGCTTTCACTGCTCTGAGCTGAGCGGCCGTAAAATTCGGATTTGTTGCCAAATTTCTTGTCATCATGAAAGCATCAATTTTTGGAAGATTATCCGACTGTGCTTTCAGAAAACCACTTTCAGTCATTATTTGGTGTGTGTATTGTAGCAAGAATACAATATCTCATCAGTTATGCTGCTATGTTAATATAAACTTCAACACAATCGCAAAGCTATTAGAACTCCCAGCAACTACACCTTTGTTCGCAATAATATCGTGTACTTGGTCGATTCGACCAATAGTGTTGCGTTTTGCGAAGCTCCATTTTCCTTGTATTTTTAGCACTTTTGATTAATTAAAATCAGTAAATAAAAATCGAATAAATAGGAAAAAAAACTTTATAGCGGTAATACTACACTAATAAGGTTTCAAAATAAAAATACTAGACGTAAATTTGAATTTCATGCATATTCCCTATTCAGTGACAGTTCAAAAATTCCTTTTTCAAGGCAATGGACATTAATAAATCAAAATTCTGTTGGGCCTGAACATTGCAAGAACAGTACCAGTAAGTGCATGTTGGTATTTTACACAGGACATGGTGCTACCCAGATTGCAGAGAAATTAATGACTCTAGCCACAGAAGCTATCAACTGCAAGACTTTACCACTCATAAAGCACTTGTCCTGACTATGACTCTTTCTTATAAGTATACCTTATCAAAGTGCTAAGGGAGCACGACAATTTGATGTGACATTTAGAAGTTGTTCTGAATTTGAAATGTTGCCTCAAATTGACACACTTCCATGCTGGGCATCCAGAGAAAATTTTACATAATTAATACACCAGGAAAGCCTCCATTTATTCATATCTTAAAAATATTTTCCACCGATTGCAGAACACTCACAGTCTACACTGAATAAATGAAAGAAGTCATGTGAGAAAATGGTTTTTGCAAGAGATTTTATGTTGAAGATTCTGATAGCTGCAAACATTTATACTCAAATCAATCAATTAAATTTGTTTTCAGCTACGAATGACAGTAGATCACAAAAGTTATAAATTTATTCCCAGAAATGATGCACAATAAATATATCACTTGAGGGAAGAACCATTCAAGAAAATTTATAGAATAGGATTCTGTTAAATATTTATTTATGCAAAGAAATATTTTTAAAAAACTTCAACTAAAATAACACATTTACTGCAAATAATGTCAGTTTGTTGTTTTACTTACCAACACACTGGCCTGAATGAATGTTCTTAATAAATCCTTCATCACAATCAAGGTGTGATGGACACTTTTCACAGGGATGTCCCCAAGCCATACCAACAGTGGCACAGCACAACTGCCTAGTGCAGACAACCCCTTCAAGTTGTCCCTGGCACATGTCATTTCGTACTCTTGTAAAACACGGTCCCGTTCGATAATCTGGAATAATATTTACATTGTCCTTCTGAATGGTATTTAGTATTATTTTGATAATTACATATAGCAGTAAAAAACAAATGTAAAGATAAATCACACACACACATATACACACACACATATATAAATATATATTAATGAGGAAAGAATAGGAGCTAAGTAGCAAATGGATTTACGAAAAAAGGATAGTGAAATGAACCAGCACTTACCTTAGATAATGGTTTTGAGGGATGAACACACAAAAAAGTACAAGAACAGGAAAAACAATGAATATATCACAACTTGGTCCTTTGTCAACAGAACATCAAGGAGGGAGGATGGTGTAGGAAATGGTCTCACAGATTGACTGTTAGTCAGGAACATGGTGGGGGTAAATTCAAACAGAGAACAGGGAGAGGAGTACAGTGAATTGGATCTAGTACACAAGCAATGCAAAATGTTTGAAAAAGCACAGAATAATATATGAAAATGTTCATAACATAAATTTGGGAAAGTAAAAGTAAATAGGTAAACAGAATAAAATTGAAAATAATAATAATAATAATAAAAATAAAAGAATGTATGTAGATTAACATCACCTCTGGTATGTGGTGGTTCAATACAGATAGTGGGTATGGAGGCAAGGAGCGGATAGAGGGAAGGAAAGTACTGACTGGGTATTATCTAAAATTGAGACCAGGAGGTTGCCTTGTGCCTAGTTTGTATTGGTAGGCCAGCTATCACCATTTGAGTTCAGAGAAGCTGTTGTTGTTTGGGAGGACTCTGATAGCATGGACTGCGAAACAATAATTAAAATTATTGGTGTCATGGGAGATGGCATGGATAGCTACTGGACGTTTTGGATTCCGAGTGAAAACACACATTTAAATTTTTTACAATAAACTGAATAAGTTTAGGGCTAAAGTCATCATAAACTCGGTGTTACTTATTTCGAAAAAGTGTTATCATCTGAATTTTTATTTTATTTTACGTTTTAAAAATGAATTTGTTTACTGAAGTGGTCTTTGTTGTTCACAATTCAAATTTGAAAATTGCGTCGTTTTTCTTTACGACATCATAACTTTAAAACTGATTTAATGTTCGTTATACTGGGTGGAATGCTTTAAAACTTTTATATGTTTATCCCATGTTCTTTACTATTACTTAAAATTTCTTTATTA
The DNA here is from genome assembly GCA_031002005.1 of Vandiemenella viatica. Lineage (NCBI taxonomy): Eukaryota > Metazoa > Arthropoda > Insecta > Orthoptera > Morabidae > Vandiemenella > Vandiemenella viatica. Next base: position 93,396,424 of record JARYHS010012519.1, read on the forward strand.
GCTCAGGAAATTATTAAAAACATTATGTTATGTGGTGTTGAAAATGCAAATGAGCTCAACGAAGTTTTAAAATTATGTTTACTTTATTTCTACTGTCTGAAACTATTGAATTTTAGTGAATTTTACTTTCTTTTGGTTCATTATTATTATAAAAATTCTTTACTGCATTGAAAAGTGTTGAGAAATAGTGATATGCACATAATCAAAATCGACTGTTTACAAGTTGGATAACTAAGGATTTCGCTGATTTAGGTAAGTTTACAACTGTTTATTACTATTAATTGATAATTTAGGGCTTGTATTATGTGCTGAATTACTGTATTGCTTTCAAATCGTCTTATGTTCTGAGATAGACTGCAGTATCGGCTTGTGTATGAATCGCATCTCCCATATCCTGTAGTTACGAGATGAATAATTTTACCATTTCTGGAAGGCTTACCCCCTCCCTTATGCCTTGTAGCTAAGAAAAGTAGAATTTAACCAAATTCTAAGGTGCTTACAACTCTTCCAATAAAAACTCCAGAGTCACATGATTAAACAAAACAAACTCCAAAGTCACATGATTAAACAAAACAAACTGTCTAAAATGTTCATAATATGTTAATACAATAAAACATGAAAAAATAGCTTATACATTACATGCAATAAACTAGAAGTTGAACTTACCTGCTTCACACCAACGTCCTGTGAAGCCATAAACACAGGCACATCGGTCGTCTGTAATGCAACGCCCCCCATTCTGACACGGTTCTGAGCACACCGCTGTAAAGTTGAACACATCCATTATTAATAATTGTGGAAAAAAGCAATATGTAAAGAGAAGCTGTGGAAATTAATACTAAATACCATCAAATAAATAAAGATTTTGGCGACTGTGGTGTGCCTTTTCAGAATAGAAATGAAAAGAAATGAGTCTGTGAAGTTATTAAAATTGGAGATAAAATAAATTCAATGTGAAACCTTTACCAGTATAACTGATCTAAATAGGCAGGAGCTACTTTTTTTATCCTTAAATATTGTACACAACAAATTAAATCTCTGAAGTCAGTAGAATAATATTTTTCTAAAGCTGAATGAGTGACTAAAAAGAAACTCATAAAATAATCTAAAATAAACTAAACCAAATATTTGAAAATGTCAACCACAAATAATTAAATAATCGGTGGACTTTTATGGAGACAAAAACAGTGGCCTACAATTTTCAGTCCAGCCACTTGAGTGAAAGAATTTAATCAAGATCTAAAAAGATGTTGGTTAAGAAACAAGATAATTCAGCTGAAAATTGTTTAGAATTAAAATTTCAGAGGTAACAGATATGTCCATTGAGAAAAGTAACCTCAGAATTAGAGTGACAGGAATAAGTGAGCTACACTAGGATTCTTCATATACAATTATTTCAATCTGCCAGAAAAAAATAACAGCTTTTAATTTGATGGACAAATCAAAAGAAATCAATGATAGTGATAACAGAAAATCTATGGCAAAAGTCATGATAGACAACATAGAGAGATAGAAGGGGAGAAGGGGCATGGAGGGGGAGTTTAAAATAGGCTAAAATGGAACTACAGGGTTTATTGGCACTCAAAAATAATGATTACTTTAGTTTAAGTACTGAAGTACATGACTAAAATATTAAAATCTAAACAATAAAAAAATATATATATAATTCACTGTCAGTTGCATAGAGGTGTATAATATTTTCTGCAGCTTTTTTATTCACTGTCCTTTTAAACTGAAGAAAATGTTACTTAATGGTTGTCTGACTTTTAAATCCAAACTTGAACCCATTTTTTCTGTGAAAGTACTTTCTTCTTGGATTTTTGTAACTGCAGAGAACTCAAAGTTCATGCTTTATGGTACAGAAGGAGAAAGAGGACAAAATTATTTATCAACTGTTCCCACAACTTCATCCACAAGGACTAGAGTAGTTTTTTGTTCATATTGTAAATTACCACATTAAATTTAGTGATGAATCAGTACCAGTTACTTGTATCACTAAAACTGGGTTTAAATGTAGAACAAAAGTAACATACATATGTTGAGATTTTTAATTATTAACTTATTAACAATTGATGTGAACGATGTAACAATTCAGCAGCAACAATAAAATTCAATAAAAAATTGGAAATTGTGCCTGAACAAGATCCATTTAAAAAGGGGGTAATATTGTTCAACAAATTCCCCAAGGAATTAATGTTGCTAAGTGGCACCGAATTCAAAGGGAAACCAAAAGGTTACCTAGCCAACAAGTCTTATAATCTTTAAGTGAATTCTGATGTATTGATTCTCTGTTATAAACTATAAAATTTTGTAAATTACCTTAAATGTGGAGTTATACTTAATAATGCTGTTAGTGGAATTCTGATGTAATAATAACTTTATGCTAATGTAATTCTTAAATATTCATAGAAATTATATATGCATAAACATCCATATATTCCAATTCTGTACACTCTACAAGTAAAGAAATAAATAAATTACTTATGCCAGCCATTCTCACATGATACATTCAACTTCTTTACATTCACCATTCAATAATGGCAAGCATTTTGATAGCAAAAAGCTTTGCCCAGGATAACATTCAATTCATTAACTCTATTACAGAACAATTAAATTGGCAGACACTTTTTTTATTCCTCAGCATGTTGATGTCACATCAAAACATAACAAAACCTGTCCCTATGTATAGTTTCATTGAAATGATTGGGTTTTGCTTGAACCGTGTTCACGCATAATAAAATTCAAAAGTTTACGGATTTGGCCTCTGTATAATAGGTGAAATGTAGTACTAAAAGGAATGAAAAGTATTCGATATTTTAACAGATGATATAAGCTACCACCATGTGCAGTTTTGCTGAAATTCATTAATTAGTTTCTGTGTAATGCACGGACAGACAGAAATTTTAAAATTTAGTTTTTAATCTCTGTGTAACAGGCAAAATGATAGAGAGATTGATATGCAATTATATCAGAAATGTCTGTGAGAAAGAAACTGGTTTGTAGATCGACAGAATGGCTTTAGGCAAGGATATTCATGTGATTCTCACATGATGGGCTGTATGCCATATTGCAGATAAATTGGACAAGGGAGGCTAAGTTGATAATTTAGCACTAGATCTTTCAAACACATTTGACAAAGTGAGCCATAAAATGGGTTTAAAAAAACTGAAAACTATTGGATTGGATGAAAAAGTTACTTTCTGGGTAGATGAATTCTTAAAAAGTCAGAGAGCAAAGTGAGCCTAATGCAGGCAGCCACAATGGTTGGATGTAAGTGAACCGTTGCAACACAGTTTGTACAAATTGAACCAATAAAATGCTAAGACTATTTCTGTTAATTCAGCCTGCTAGTAAAGGTCCTAGAAAATTATCTTGGACAATTTGAGATTTACTATAACCTAGGTGAGTGGAAATATAAAATTGTGCTGGAACATAAAAAAGGTGGGACAAATGGAGTTGAGGACTGTTTAGTTAAATCCCAGAGATAGTAATGTTGATACAAAGCATAGTAGGCAACTAGATCAGGAAACAGAGTGCAATTTGGTATATAAGTCAGTCTAAGATAATGGCTATATGCAAGTTATTTAATTTGAAATGGATGAGGGAATACAAATGGTTAATATGGTATTGAAACTACTACAGTGAGCATGTCAAATGGCTTAGAGAAAATTGTTTTGACTAGGGACATGTTTCCTACTAGGAAGATTAATTTATAGCAAACATAAATCAAAATCCAGAGCAGAATATTCAGTATCAGGTGAAGAGGAAATAAAGAGGCACAGAATAGTGTGTTTGGACCATTGTTGTTAGTTATTTAAACAAATGATTGTATTATTACAAGTTCACAGTAAGAAGTTAGGTTGTTTGCAGATGACATAATCATGTATGGCAGGAGTATGGAAGAGGATTGAGTGCAGCTACAGAGAATATGTGTAGAATATCTAGTTGGGTGGATCAGCATGGAGAGAACATAACTGTCAAAAAGACATAAAAGTATTTGAGTTAATACAGTGAAAAGAGAAATGTTAGCTGCTTCTGAATGCAGATGTCTTCGTATATCATTTGAAAATAAGCATATGAGGACAAATAGACTTGTGTATGAAAATTGCTGCAAAATGCACCCACGATAACTGATGTGATAAAGTAGATGCATTGAGACATTGGAAGAAAGGCTTAGGCGAAGTTAATGGTAAGTATGAATGAGTCACTCATTGATACAATGTGGCTGACTATTGGTCAAAAGTTTTTAAGTTCAAAGTGGAAATGAAGATATTTGATTTCAGGTTTAAATGATTGGGAAAGCTGTCACGCATATGTAAGGGAGTCACAGACTGGAATAGATTATTATTAGAGATTCTGTACAATAAGTCCAAATCAATAATAGTACATACTTATAAGCAGAGATGTAGCGAAATTGGTAATACCTTACTTGCAATGCTACCTGTGGAGCTAATGTCTGCACCATAAGCAAATATGTCCCAGTGTGGTGTCAGGTATTTGTAATGTCACAGGACAGCCACTCTCATAGATAAGCAGAAACTTCAAACTATGCTTTATTCATGTCCCCATCAAGTAATAGTGTGATCATTACCGAGTCAGGGATCATATAAATATATTCTTGATAAGGTTAAACACTGAAAATTTTGTATCAAATAACTTTTTATTTCATTTGGAAGAATCTATCTCTTAAAAATCGCAATTTTGTATTATGTACATTTTCTTCTGGTCCAAACAGTATTTTAAACTAACAACAGTTACTTAAAATTTTAAGCCTTTACAATTTGCATTAAATTCTTAGTGTTAATGCAGGTTCATTCTTCATTAATGCTGAGATAACAATATCATTTATTATTTTATTTATCAATCTTGTTTTCATATACGAAATGACTGGTAGCCATGTTCAAATATTCTTATACAAGCGCTAGGATTATCGTCTGATAGAACAGAACCAGCAAATTACTATTGAAGCATAAATTCCACCCCAATTAAGACTAGTAATATTTGTTGGAAATAAACAAATTACATTGCTAAAGTAAATTTATGTAATTATATATAGAGAAATTTAAAAAGTGGCAAAGTAAGCACTGAGACTTTTAGGATATTAAATCATGCACTGTTTGTAGTATCCAAATTAGTATGGTATGAGATAGGAAATTATAATTGCTGATGGGAAGAAATTCATAAACATAATAGTCAAAACGAAAATATAAACAAAGAAGTCTGAGTTACTTTCGATTTTAAGGAAGAAACCAAAGTGCTAAGACTGTGTTAAATTACATTAAATAAAAGTTCCATTTATTTACGATTACTTTATTGCATACATTTATTGTTTTATTTTCAGAAACCAACTCCAAATACATTTACCATACTTAATAATGAAACACCAGAAAACATCTCTTCTTCGGCCCAACAATACGGATGTTTAACACAGCAACGTCATCTTTGGGTGCAATGTGGCTTGATAATGGACGATCGTTTGTTTGATCGCGGGCTTATATTGTCTCTGGCGGGCATTTGAACAGTCAAATGGTGCAAGTAATTCCTTTACTGTTTTAATAAAAAAATTGGTTTGAAATAGGAGGTTGAATTTTAACATCAACACTTGATGCTGGTGGAGATATTTTTGAAAGATAAGTCATTGACAGATTGAATGAAATGAACCGCATATGCTTATGTAAAATATTTTTGTTTCTACTTATTAGTAGTTTCTCATTACTATTAGTTTACTGCTGCTTCAAATTCAATTAATATATTTTACTATAGCCCCTGGATGTGCTTGAATAACCTTTTTTAACACAAAGTCATGATAATGTGAATTTATTTCGTGAAGTAAGGAAGCGAGTATATTGCTCATTAATGTTTTTGCAGTCTTCAATAAGTCGATTAATATTATTAGTGATTGCTAATATGCAGTACTTCATCAATGTGACTTTAGTTGACGATTGAATAAAACACAATTAAGCCAGTCCCTATGACAATATAATCTTTATATTGTTTGTAGATGATATGCAGTGTAAATTCTGTGAATGAATTAGAGTAAGGCTGAAGAATGTCAGCTGATACGAAGATAGACATTTTATACTAGGTCATGGCGCCACCTGAACAGCGTAAAAACTTGTAACGTATCAGATCAGTAATGTTGTTAAGAAACGTTTGTATATAGCGGAGGCATTTCTCTGCGTAAATTTCTTACGTTGCCGTCAAGTACATATCGCATCAAAAACTTAACATGTTTCTGTTTTAATCCTTTTAATGACTGTCGCTTAAAAATTTTCGGTAATGGTTTAAGATAACATTATCTGCAAACATTTAGCTAGCACCGATTTTTATTATTCTAACCATTGTATCAGATTTTGCTGATGTAATTGTGTGACATTATAGTGATGATAACACATTTATTAAAACCAACCCGGGGTCGAACTCAAACCGGCGACTCTTACAATGCGAGGCCAGAGCCGGGTGATATTATGTGAGTGTCTCTCCTGTCTTTTAATCGTATCTTCGTGCACTTGTAACTTCGCTGAATGTTGGGGGTAATATAAATGCAGGTGGTTGTCACTGAAAAAAGTCTCATGGTCATCACGATATTACATGCGAAATTTATTAAAACCATTACATATGTTCCAGCTTCCACAAGAAACAGATGATCGAATGAGGTATTATTTTGTAGGCGATTCTATCGACGAACAGATTAGAATAATCTAAGGGTACATTTCACGCATCAATTTTTATCTATCTTAAAGCAGAAATAACCCTGTAAAACCTGGTTCATGTGTTACTAATCTAAAATTCGAATCTTAATTGTAATTTTAAATTCGGTCTTGTTGATGTTTTCTGTAGCACCTCATGCGATTTACATAACGCTAACTTTGCAGCTACGTTCAGTGGTGTTATGTTTAGAGTGATGGTCAGTGTATTGGCGATGGAAATCTAGTTTTATTTCATTTAAACAGTCAGTAACGTATTATTTATGTTTTTTTATATTTGTCCCAAGTTTTACGTAGTTTCATGTTGAAATATTTCAAAAGTCGCGTAAATACCTGCAAATGAAAATTTCAACAAAGAATTAGAATAATTAATATCTATCGGAAAATTAGAAGAATTTTTAAAATGTAGAATGCAAAAAGTTGGGGTAGGAAACGCATTATCAAAAGAAGTGGAAATGGATATGCCTCAGGCTATTGTATTGGAACCATTGCTGTTTATTGTTCTAAAGTAGCCTTTTCCAACGGCGGACCCCTTAATAATAATACAAATAATAACAATTGGAAATGAACTAGATTAGAAGTCATTTGATAGCTCGACTCGCATCTTACACATTATGGCCAGAGTTCGCGTGTTCTTAAGCTTCTATTTACGTTTTCCTAATCGTTAATTTTATTTTGTCCGCGGACCCTTTAAGATAGGTTCGCAGATTCTTCCCCCTCCCCCCTGTCCGGGGAGGGGACGGTGTTAATGGTTTACAGTCAGAAGTTAATTTGATTGCTGACGGCATAAAGTTATATTATTATTATTATTATTGCAGCTATATCGATCCTTATTTCGGAATGTAGCCTCTTTAAGTCTAATGAGCTATATATTAGAATTTCATTCTACATAGTTTTGTAGTTCTTTCCAGGCTGATCAATCTTGAGCCACCCTCTTCCAGTACACGCCTGTAACTCGACGTAAATCCTTATCCCAGCGATCCGGGGGTCTTTCTCTTGCTCTTTTCAGGTTTCTTGGTATTCAATCCAGTACTACCGTAGTCCATCTTTCATCTCTTTTGCGAGCAATATGACCGGCCCATTGCAATTTTTGGGTCATGACTCTTTCTAAGACATCTGTCACTTTAGTTATTGAACGAATGTGCACGGCCCTTTTCCTATCTCTTCTTGCAAACCCTAGCATTGCTTTTTCCATACTTCGCTGGGCAGTTCTCAGTTTTTGCTTCGTGTGACTATTTAGAGTCCAAGTCTGGCAGGCATATGTGGGGACCGGAAATACACATTGTTCAAATACCTGTTTTTTTAAGATGTACTGGCATGTTAGATTTAAAAACTATGGAATTTCTTCCGTATGCTCTCCAGCCCAGCTTTATGCGTCTGTAGATCTCAGGCTTTGAGTCGCCATTCATATTGATCAGTTGACCAAGATAGATGTACTGATCTACGGACCCAATACCAGAATCTTTCGTGTCCGCCTTGTCTTTATCTTTATCTGCCCATTTGTTTTGCATGATTTTGGTTTTTGATATATTTATTTTAAGGCCCACTTCACTGCAAGCTGCCTCTAGTTCATTTATCAGTTCTTTGAGCTCTTCCAGACTGTTTGAGAGTAAAACTATATCATCAGCGAATCTTAGGTTGTTGATACTTCTTCCATTTATTCTCAAACCTCGGTTTTGCCATTGGATTTTTGACATTGCCAACTCTAGGACTGATGTGAATAGCTTGGGGGATATAGAGTCTCCTTGTTTTACCCCTCTTTCTACTGGGAACTCTTTGGTGGCTTCAGCGATGTTGACAAAGGCAGTGGAAGTGGTGTAGATGTTGTACAGTAAGTCGAAATAGCCTGGATTCACTCCTTGTTCTAAAAGGGCTTGCGTGATTGCTGAGTGATGGACTGAATCAAAAGCTTTTTCAAAATCGATAAAGGCCAAACAGAGTGGCATCTGGTATTCATTTGCTCGACTTATTACTTCGTGGATGACTTGGATGTGATCTACTGTGCTGAATCCTGACCTAAAGCCAGCAATTGCTTACACTGTGTCAAAGGTGGAACTGATGCGGTTATTGATGACCTTTGTAAACACTTTGTATATGATAGGAAGGAGGCTGATGGGGCGGTAGTTTTTAATATTGTAACGACTGCCTTTTTTGTGTAGCAACAAATCATTGTTTTGTTCCAGCTGGATGAGATATTTCTCTCTTTGAGGCATTGTGTAAACATCTTAGCTAGGTGTCTGTAGGTTTCTTCTCCGGTCAATTGGAGTACGTCAATAAATAGGCCGTCATAACCATTAGCTGATCCTTTTTTCATTTCGTGCACTGCCCTTCTAACTTCAGATGGGAAGACTTCAGGAATTGGTGAGTCTGGGCTTGATGTCATTAAAGGATTTTCATCTTGCTTGCCGTATATAAAGTTATATAATATGATATGAATGGAAGAAGCTAATGAACAACTGGCGAATGTCCTGGACATGATAAAGAGCTGGTCAGGTCAACAAGAAATAAAGAGACCGAGCGTGGTGCATGAGCGATGAAGGCCAAGGCCTCACATTTGGGAGAACGCAGTTACAAATCACCGTCTGGCCATCCAGATTTCGGTTTTATAAGGTTTCCCGTTATCACTTCAGATGAATGCCGGGACGGTTCCTTCAAAAGGGCTTCGCCTTCTTTGCGCATAGTCCTTTCCCACTTCTAATGAGTTGGACGTCGCCGAGGCGTACAGCCATAAGGAAAAATAGAATAAAAATAAATGCCAAGAAGAGTCAGCTAATTAGGTACACAGATAAAAAACTAAAGGTTGTTTATGATTATAGGTTGAGGAAGGAATTGTTTGTTGAAGACCTGAAGTGTAGATGCCTTGACATAACACTAGGTTCACACTAGGTTCACTCTAGGTTCACAAGGCACTCACAGCTAAAAAAAAAATCAGAAAGGTAGCCCATTCCCCTCGAAGGCCCATGGGCCCCTCTGAGCTGCGCTTGGGGCCCTCCTCAGCGTGGGCCCCGGTGCACTGCACCGCCTAGCCCTATGGTAGCTACGCCCCTGAAATGAAGTTAAAGGATAGAAGTTGGTTTGGAGGCCCCATTCGCAGATCTGTGGAACGGGTAGAACGAAGTGGGGTATGGTATCCTGTTGTTATGTATATCACATAATAATACGTTATTAAGTGTTAAATATATTTTAAATTTTAGAAGCTGTAAATTTGTTCAATAGTCTCCTGTGAAACCTAGACGATATACTCATGCTGAATTTGCTATCCGATTGACTGCCAACTGCCATGTTCGAAAGAGAGAACAACCAACGTGTAGGAACTTTTTCCAATTGTAATTATGCTGAGCGGAGTTCTAGTGAATCCTAACCGGTATTCTCCGGTTATATATACTGGTAACCTGTGAGGACACAAGAGATAACATACTCCGCTCTTTCTATTTAACAAAGGATGTACAGGTACTTACGCTCTGCACAGTAGTCGCCGGTGAAGCCTGGTCGACAGGCGCATTTGCTTCCCACGCACGTGCCACCATGCAGACAAGGGGCAGCACACCCTCCTCCTCCTGAAATATCGGAAAAAAGGACAGCCGTATGAGACTACTGTAGGGCTAGTAAAGTATAAACCAGACATTTCAAGCTATGAGTTATCGGATTGATATCACAGTGGGTAACAGATTCAAATGTTGAATAAAATTTTTGCTGGTAACTAGCCGAGTTAGTCCATCGATTAAACACGAGTCACTGACGATCGGTTCGAATCCCCGTCCCGGGCATCCAGATTTGGGTTTTCCATGGTTTCCCCAATCACTCCAGACAACTGCCAGGGATGCTTCCTTAAAAAGGCCATGACCGAATTCCTTCCCATTCCTTGCCCCCCATCCTTTCCCGTCTCTAAAGATCTAGCTGTTGAGAGACGTAAAGCAGTTAAAAAAAACACTTGACGATGGCGGCAGAGTTGTGACCGCCGAAACGTCGTGTTTAATCGGTTGACTAACTCAGCTAGTTAACCCGAGAAAATTTTGTTCATTTGCAACGCCGAGAAAACCTCCAGTCTTATGTAGATTCAAATGTTGCCTGCAGTAAAGAAAGTCAAAGGAAAATTTCCATGTGGCATAAGTTTTCAGGGAGAAAAATTCAGTATGCTACGATTTGTTGATGACATTGTCTTGTTAGCAGAGAGGGCTGAGGACATTGAGAAGTTACTGGAATGGCATGAACAAAATACTGAAGGATGATTTTGGATTGAATATAAATCAAAGCAAGGCAAAAGTGATGAAATATAGCAGAAATGATACCAATACTAGTAGATTAAATATAAAAATAGGATCGGATGCAATAGGAGAAGTAAGTGAATTCTGTTACTTGGGAAACAAAATTACAGCCGATGGCTGAAACAGAAATGATGTTAAAAGCAAAAAGAGCCTTCATGAAAAAGATAAACCTTTTAGTTTCAAATATTGACCTAGGAATTAGAAAGAACTTTTTAAAAGTCTCTATTTGTGTGGAGCACAGCACTTTATGGTAGCGAAACATTAGGAATACCGGAAAGAAAGAAAACTGAAGTATTTGAAATGTGGTGCTACAGAAGAATGCTGAAAATTAAGTGGACTGACAAAGTAAGAAATGAACGAGTTTTGGAATTGATGAGTGAGGAAAGAAGTTTGTGAAAGAAGCTTACAGAAAGAAGAGACAGGCTGGTAGGTCATATTTTGAGAAATGCTGGATTGGTTAATTTGCTGGTGGAGGCAACAGTCGAAGGTAAGAACTGTAGAGGAAGAAAGAGATTAGAACATATGAAGCAGATAATTCAGATAATTAAGGACGTGGGTTGTAAGGGGTATGTAGAAATGAAGAGGTTAGCACAGGATAGAAAAGGATGGAGGATTGCATCAAACAAGACTGACGACAGCAAAAAAAAAAATAAATAAAAAACAGTGAAAACAGTGAATGCTTGCCTTGAGTTGATTATCATCGACTCTATGGTGAATGTTGATATCTGAAGCCACTGACTTTAAGATATTTGGGTAATGTCGAGATGATTCGTCAGTCAAAGTGTTACAGTATAGTCATGTGTATGCTAGAGCCGATTAGTTGATTACTTAGCTTCGGGGTGACCCGCACTTTGAGTTTGGCGTTCGTCGAGTCCGTCTTCAAGAATGGTTACAACCTTCTTTTTTATTTGTTTTGGATTGTCCTTACCTTCCTTATGGATTCACTACGCTAAACCCTTGTATCATGGGTGAAAAACAATCATTCAAAATCTTAGTTTTTCTCCTCTACTATCACCTCTGAGTTATCCAAATGATTATGGAGATTGTAAATACGTGATTTGTAGGAAGTAATTGATTGTATGTGAAATAGTGAGTAGGGACATGGTTAGACTCAACGAAGTAGTTTTATTGGAACTCTTAAATGCGATGAAATATATCTCGCTTCAAAGAGATTACTGAAAATTGGTTTGCCATTTTAGTTTAGGCTTTGCTTTTAATATATATTTTGATATCAAACATAATTCAAGAAATGATCATCCCAATGTCAGAATATCTCAGTTAACGTTTTAATACCAGACTCTTTACGAAATTGGTATTTTGGTCAGTGCGGACTTTATAAGATATATTATACTGCGATTCCTTCTCGGACTACTAATCGCATCACTAGTAACAGTAGACCCAGTGGCGGATACAGGATTTTTTTTGGGGGGGGGGGATTGAGCGGATTTCATTTGGGGGGGGCTTGAGCGGATTTTGGTTTGAGGAGGGTTTGAGCGGATTTCGTTTGGGGGAGGGGAAGGCTTGACTCGGGTAAGGGTAGGCTTTATAGTCATGTCGCCCTTAAAAGATCAGTAGAGCTAAAAGAAAAAGGTCTCCAAATCTAAAAAACTACGATGTCGGGGGAGGACCTAAATACTTAAGGGGGGTCTTGAACCCCATAGCCCCCCCCCACCTTGGATCCGCCACTGAGTAGACCACACGATGTTTCGACTGCATTCGCTGAGTTGTTCCATAGAAGCTTAGGTACTGATTAATAGTGTGTTCTGTATGATTCTAGCGTTCGGCACCATTCCATGGTTGCGTAACAAAGCCGTTATTAAGATGAAACCTTTAACTATGTTGAAATTACTTGTCCTCATCGAATCTTTACTAACGCTTTCCCAGAAACTGCTTACTATGGTTTCCGTAGTCTCGTAACTTACTTTAAGCCCCGAAGTCCGATTGTGTTCTGTTACAACTGATTTTTTACTGTCTTTAACTGAGCGAACAGGTATTCTCTATACTCGAAGAATGCATAAACAAAGGCTATTTTTCCGTGATCGAAGAAGAGGGTGACGGTCGAAATGTTGTAATTACATTACGTTCTCCAGGTACCTTTCAAGCTAATCTGGAGTTTCGCCAAATAGTTCCAAACAACAATACTTAGTATTCGCTCTCAAATATTTCTCTTTCACAATTATCTCTTTGTTTCCGAAGAGCTAGGGGATAGTCCTTCCCAACATAACTGCCCTAAAGGTGCTCCAGCTTTGAATACAGGTGTTGAGCGTACAATGTATATATCCAGAAAAGTGACAGTAATTATCGCGTAAAGGGAAGTAATGGACCAATACGTAATAATGAAGAACAGCAAAACGAACTGTAGAGTAGAATGGCCTTGGACTGATGAACTTCAGAACTTGATAATGTGTGCGATTTCTGAAAAAAATGAACGAACCGACTGTGGACTATTCTTCTGAATTGATGGCGATTTGATTATATTGAATTGGCGACACGAGAACTAAAAATAATTGAAGCGAGAAAGCAAACTGAATGTTGTTTCAAGTTTTCGTTCTGACTATAAAAAAACGGATAAATCATTAAGTCTTTCTTAAGTTTTGTGTTTCACCGGTGAAATCAAATGAAACAAATTTTTATTTAGTGTACGGTTTAGTTTATTTTTATAGGAGGGGAGACAACTTCAACGGTTCTGCAACTGTCAGTGAAATGGGTAGTAATTTCTTCTGATTAAATGCATTTCTGTCAAAGGACTACAATTAATAGCCTCATAAGTATAAAAGGAAATCTTTGGACTGATGGTTTAGCGTTTTCAGAATACCGCGTTTCTGGCTTGAAATCTATGTGAATCAGTCGTTCATAGATATAATATCCTAATTCTAGATGAAGGCGTCCAGCAGTGCTAGGCGGTCCTTCTTTTCCACATGCACTTCGTGTTAGGACGAATGTTATTTATGGAACCGAAGAATTCTTGTAATATATTGATCCTGTGTGATCAAGTCACGAAATAACTGAAGAGATGAGAAGGTTTCGAAGAGTCCGTTTCGTGGACACATTTTACAACTTTCTCAATTTCTAAAGTGATCTTTGCTGATGAAAGAGACCCCACAGAACCGTTATTTCCTAGAAGTAAACTGGTTACCGCGGGATAAATATCTAACCAGATCCAAAAAATTTCGGAAGAAGTTTCACACTAAGTACCAAAGACACAGCCTTCAACCTCATCATGACTTCTTTGCCCTATCAGTCTGGTTCCAAGAGCTGCAAGGGGTGACATACGATTAATTATTTATTCCGGAAATCCACCTTCTTGCGCGTAACCTTCGTTTTTTGCAACGTAACGAAACAAGCGATATTTGTCACTCTCTGATACAGTTAAAACCTTAGACGTGTTTTTCTGACTAGATAGAACTTGTGCTGTATTTCATCACTGTATAAAACATTTCCGTCTCCTTGAACTGGTATTCACTATTATCTCCCTCGACCCTAAATGGGAGACCAACAAGGAAGTTGTCCTGTTAGATCTACATGTCACAGTTTCGAGATTTCCTGTAATCCTCCCAAAGTAAAGCATAATGTTACAAGGAGATGACAGAACAATAGAAAATCATAATTTGATGTCAAACTTGTACGATACCGAACGACGGGATTCATGTGAACACATTTGTAATTCTTACCGCAGAAAAAAAAGGCAAGCTCTCTCTCAGATATCAGAGGCCAAAATAATTTTTGAACCATGACATTATTGACCACTTCAGGCAGAAACTTGAGTTCAATAAATAGAAATTGACAAGGACCCGGAATTAGGAGAGGGATTTTTTTTTTAAGCTTTTGCTTAGTTACTTGTCAAACTTGTGAAGGTTGGCGCAGTGGTATGAGAAGCTCTTAAACAAACATCGCTAAATGCTTTGTGATCCATGGCTCCTCTTGCTTACTGAACGCAAATTCCTTTTACTTGAAGGACTTCAACAATAAACTTAATTCCTCCGAATAGTAAAATTAGTCCAGTCAATTTGTGTTCAAAAGGATTGCCAGCGGGAATTTTGTGGGATTGTTTTGATTTCTTCCATTCTATATGTTTATTCGGGTGCTGTATCCGAATCTGAGGTTTGCTAACAAAATTTTGTGACGCAACATTGAAAATAAAAGGCAAAAAATCTCATTTTTTGGCAATTTTTTTGATTATAACTTGGAAACAATCATCTTTTCGTAAATAACCTCCATATTTAAAATGTAAGTACGTAAAAGTTTCAAAAAATTTCACTATTTTTTTTTCCTTGGACGAAACCCTAGTTCAAAATTGTCGTATTTTGTCTGTCTCTGCAAAGCCTCACTTTTTTCACTCCAAAACTCCAATTTGTTGCCAAAGACTGCCAATGTTAGTGAATTACTCCTAGTTTTAAGTTGAATACAATGTAAACTGGTTTTCATTTTTTCTAAACATTGATATAATTTTTTTAACGATCAATGTTTACGGGTTCGAATTTCCAGGCGCAATTGTGTAACTCTAACCTCCTATTCTGCTATGAAGTCTAATGTATTTATTCAATAACGTGATCTTCATACATAACAGCCGAGACCATTATGTTTTCTATATTATCGTGGAACAATTCATTCAATATTATTTAATCCTGTAATGAGGCAGCACTGAAGATCTGGAGCGAGTGCAGCTGTCCCCCTCTTCCCCTTTCACACTCCGCTGATGCAGATAAGTTGCTGCATTGGTTTCACGAGAAAGAGACCACTGTTGTCGCAGATGAGAGGATAAACTGCCACTTATCTAAGGAGATCTTCATGAAACGAATACAACGCATTTATGGTGGTGATTTTCATGCTTTAAAATTTAAACGAATCGAAAGGGTTCAGCCTCTTATGAATTTATCCCTTACTTTCTCTTTCTATTTGATGCGGATGGGATGAGGAAAGGAACAAAAACGAGCTTGTTCAGGGCTTCTGTGCCAACTGAACAGGCGGAATTTACAAAATGTGTCATAGATGGATGATTTTTTTTTTACTTCGGGTCAAATGGCATCAAGGCCAGACATACGCAGAAATTTGCAGCGGTTATGTCTCACATATTAAGTCAAACTACAAATCAAATTCCATAGTCATTTTCGATTACTACCCTGACAAAGCTCGTGAAAGCTCCAAGCACGTAGAACGATCGAGAAGAGCGCAAAGAAAACAATCTGCTGCCATATTATTTAGTGAATCAATGGTACCTACTGCCTCACACCAGAGTTTCCTTGCAAAATTCAAAAACAAGAGCCTGTTGACATAAACATTGATGGAAATATTTTATGAGTCAAAAATTGATTTACAGCAAGTAGTGAAGGACGCTGATATCCTAATTATCACAACAGCTCTTAATCTAGCCTCTTCAAATGAATCTTTGACAGTCGTTGGGGACCTTTTTCTAATTTTGATTGGCCTGTGTAGCCATGATATAAAGAATGCCTTATTTGTGCCTGCTGCATGTCAGGCTGTTTATTTTACTACTGGCGGAAAGATTTTATAATTACGTTGATTGATTTAACCACGTTTTCTGACGCTTCCCATTGAAAATACCAGTATTTATGTCACTTTAAAGGTTAAATGGTAATTATATACACGTAGATATCTCATTAGCCAACAGATCCTTATAGACCACAACAGCGAGATACTATGCAGTGAAGACTAATGGAAATAATATTTTCTGACTTACGATAGAGTTTACTAGTCATTAAAATAAATTTATCAAATCCTGTCTGCTTACTTGCAATAAACTTAACCTCCGATATCCGAATCTTAAGCGTTGTCCATTCTTAAGTTCCATTGACAATGTGTAAGGTTAAACCTAGAACTTTGCAACCATGTTTATTGGTACGTCCATAGAAATAAACTATCGAAGAAACATAAAAAATATAAGTTTGGAAGCCACGGAGCTTTTACTGTAAATTATTATCACAATCCTCTTGCTTCACTCTGTTGGCGCTTTTATCACGCCTATGCAGAACATTTTCGTTCCTTTCAGATATTTGTTTCGTTATCAGTCGTTTCTTTTCATATGCTTATACCAAATTGTTTGTTTTCACTCTGCGGTATCGTTATTGTATGTTGATTGTCTGTTCTGTCTCATACGATCTTGATGCATTAACATAAAACATCTGCGATACGGGTTTTCTAATGACACTGTCCTGACTCGTTACGCAGACTTCTGATGTATAGTTTCAGCTTAATTTGTAGGCTATGCCGTGACACCCCTGGTGAACACAAATGAGGCAGCAGGCTTGTGGCTGCTGGGCGCGGCTCAGTTGTGCCATTGTCGCTGGCGCCGCTACACCCAGGCCTGCGGAAATTACACACGCATTGTTCCGTGCACGTGGCGGGGCTGCTCCGCGTTGTTCAGACCACAGTGCGACCCGACTTCAAGCTGTCGTAAACGCTGCCCTGGCTTTGAATGCTCTACGTTTTCTTATATTCGACGCATTTTTATTGCATTGGTTGTGTTCTGCCATTCGAGAGGTGTTCTGGTAGTCTCCAGTTTGCTTTGCTCTCCGAGAATCGCTCAGTTCCTGTATCATCTTTGATACGTATTTAATTTAATTGGGATGGAGCGCACTCTCTGGTGGCAATTACCCTACTCACCCATTTTCCCCCTTTCCTGCCCCCGCCTATTCTGCTCTCTCCAAATTTCAACTTTAAATTCTTCCAGCGTTTTTGGTAAATTATTCATCCTTTCTCTTAGCAACTTATTACAATTCCTGACCCCCTTACCTATGAAAGAAAACCTTCGCACATCCTTGTGCCTGAAATTGAGTACCAGATTGTGGTCATGGTCATCTTTTACCTTGCACGCACTACTTCTAATTGTTACCATACAATAATATCTTTCCACGCCTCATCACCAATACTCTTTGTACAGGGCGTTCGCCGGGAAACGCTACCCACTGTTAGCGCTACAAGGAAGAAACTGCTCCCGGCGAGCGAGCGGTCAGCTTCAGGCATTGTTCGACCGTCGGCCGCGGACTATTTCATAATAATTACGCTTCATAAACTTGTATGTGCTAAGCATTTAAATGTGACGTCAGTTGCGGATCAACAGTGCCATCGTGGACACCCTGCAGGTACCAGTTGCAAAATCTAATCCTAGGCCCCTGGTCTATTTCAGTAATTTTATGCACCACAATTGTTTTGTACGGCTTTAAGTGAACTAGCTTTGTTACTTTCCAAGCTGACGTTTTTGATACGCCTGCCTGCTGCCCTAACTGACTTAATGATTTTTTGGGTGACTGTTCTAGTCGAAAAGCGATATCGTCAATTTTCTCCTCTGTGAGAATACGGTTGACCGACAGTCTCTCTTTGTTAAAAAATGAACCCGTTTCTCTTACTTTTTTAACCAGACGCAGAATTGTTGATTTAGCTGGCAGTAAAGCGCCAGGATATTCGCGACGAAATTTACTGCGACACTTTTTAAACGACTTCTTCTTCACATATGTATCGTAGAGAAATATTCTTTGTCGCAAACTGTAACGTACCATAATTTTACTCACACTCAAACACGGTACAGATTAGTAAGAGTATGAAGCTCCAAACCAGCCAAACCGCAAAGAAACGTATATTCACAACACTGTTGGGGCAGCGGAGGTGTTAAACAGTGCGGTGATTCACGGCGCCGTGTGGCGGGAGTTGCTAGCTCCACTGTCCCAGCAAGTTGCCGACGGCAACAGACTGGGAGGGTAGCGTTTCCCGGCGAACGCCCTGTACATTCCCATTAGACAGTTCACACCCTCGTGTCTTCCAATGAATCCCATTCTATCTGCATTATCATATCGATTACTGATTGTGTTCTGCGGTAATTTCTAAAGACAAATCTAGCAGCCCTTCTTTGCACCCTCTCCTAACTCTGTATTTGAAACCCAAATTTCTATACTATACCACCATATTCAAGCAATGGTCTGACTCAAGTTCTGTAACCCAGTTACCTTACTTCCCTGGTACATCCACATATTTGATTTTGAAACTTTTTTCCACCAACTGTCCAATGTGTCTTGCCCAGCTAAGATTTTTTTTTATTTTTTTTATCAAATTTTGTGCCAAAGTATTTACATTTCAAGTTTTCAACAAGCAATTCTTTCACCACCTTATAATTATGATCAATCTTTAGTTTTCAATCTGTGTACCTAATAAGCTGACTCTTCTTTCCATTTATCTTCATCCTTGCTGACCTGCCAAGCTAGATATTCTGTCCACATCACACTGTTTTGATCCTACAGCATTATATCACCTGCAAACAACCTAACTACTGACAGTAAACAATTAACACAATCATTCATTATAATAACGAATAGCAATAGTCCCAAAGCACAATCAAGTGGCACTCCCATTTTCACTTCCATTGCTTTTGATACTGCGTTTCCTAAACCCAGCATTTTAACGTTTCCATACTTTTGACGTGAATGCGATAACGAGTTTATTTTCGCTAGACAGGTTGTACTGTCGAGAAAAGTGTACCGACACAGTGTTCCTAAAAAATTGCTATAGCTCGAGAAAGACTTAATGGAAAAGAGAAGGGGGTATACTGTTGTATATAGGATATGTGCCCGCATGATTTCCATTAAACCAAGGTTCCTTCCCCCCCATCTTTCAAGTTTCCGATGACGTCATGTCAATGATATCTCTGATATTCATTGCACGCCGTCTGTCAGTTTGAAACACATACACCTCACTGTAGGAGGGTTTAGTAGCTTATGAATATTATACACACGGTGAATTAGACTATTAGCTACAATCTGATATAAAACTGAGTACTGTGGAGTCAAATTTGTAAAAGCTATGAGGAGAAAAGTTGGGAAATTATGTATAGACAGTTCCTGAGTAGACCAATCCGCTAACGGTACCGGGAAGCAGTATGTTACCAAAATCCAAGAAAAGCAACCACCATCTTTGTCCGTGCAGTAAGAGCAGCCTTGGCCTTCTTTAGAGGAGAACTGGATTGCTTCCACTATACTGACTGTTGCTTTGATTCTGGTGAAAAGTAATGAGCCCAAGTTTCATCTACAATCTCAAATCATTCTGTTTCGGCACCCAACGTGGATAAATTTGTCATGCCCTTTGCCGACAGAGGCACTAAGCCGAAGCAATAAATCAAAATAATTAACAATTAAAATGAAAAAAATAGATTGATTCCCACTGAAATAAAATAAGCAACAATTTAATAAAAAAATTGAGAACTTTTTGCCAGGTTGAATATAGTTAAAAGATTTCAAATAGGGTGGCTGCTGCCTGTATCGTCACGTTTTTCTTCGCAACAGTACTAACATGTTTCATCAATACCTGCCATTTAGCAATAATGTACAGATACTAACAGTGTCTAATTTCATTAAATTACCACGGAGAATATGCTCCGGTATAGATTTATCTTCACATCTATTTTCCTATTTCTTTTTCTTTTATCTTTGAGTGAAATTTCCCCACATATCTGCTTTTACCCTTTACGAATTTAAACAGATAAGCAGGTAGACACTATTTGTATTTTTTTCTGCTTTTGGCTTTACACCTCACAGACGTTAAGGTCATTAAAGGCGAGAAAAGAGTGGGGGTAATCAACAGGAATTAAATCTGGATGATCCGACTCGGATTCGAACCAGTGTCCTCCCAAAGCTGAAGACCAGAGTATTACTGCTCACCCACCGCGCTCAGTCATTTTCAAATTAGTGAAAACCGGTTCAGACGATCCTTAACGTGAGATTCTGCTCACATTTCTGTATGTTATCTCATATCCATACAATAATGCAGAAAAAAATTTCCGACAAGTCAAAATGAGTTTGTCAATGTAAAATGTGGAAGGAAATTCGATTATAAGACATTCATGCTTCTTAGAATGTCGGGTTATTGTTTACTTTTTTAGACAAAACTGACTTAGCTGATCTGCTTTAACCCTCGTTAAATTAGTTCCTCTAAACGTAAAAGAATAGCCCTGTATCTTTCATGTGTTATTGCTATGTTGCCAATTAACCGGCAGCCGCAAACATGATGATACATGTATAAGACCCACTGATAAGTTATATCACCGAGAATGGAAATGCTCTTAGTTCCAATAGTGATTTCAGATGACATTTTCAAATACTGTTAATGTATCCTTCATGTCCGCGAAAAGCTTATTTTGTTTATGTGGAGTGCGTTGTAATGCTTTCGTTGTTCGAATTACGTTTAAAACTAGGTCCTTCGATAAGATAAACGGATTAGGTTAATGGCAACAACAAAGGACGATTATGCGGTCAATTGACTTTCAAGTTTACCAAAACAGTAATATGCGCATTATTATTAACTAAATAAGGCAAAAACATCCGATAGGTTTGTTAATAACAGCGTAATTATCTACGCATTCGATCCGTCAATAACGTATTTGTTCCAAAAAACGTTTTTGGCTTTTGGTGATAGATCTCTCAAACTACATTCGTCACAGAATAGACGCTACAAGCAGCATTATCTTTGTGATATGATGTTTACCAGATATGTTACTTCGGTACCTTTATCAACGCATATCTTTGGTTGCTATGTAAATGTCAACGATTTAATTCGTTTGGGAATACAGAAAATATGCTTTATATATTAAGCTTTGGGAGTATCCAAAAAGGATTTAAATTCACTATCTTTATTGTAGTGAATTCTCTAACTTTCTATCACACATATCAATATATTAAAGCCAAACTTCATATAAATGTTTAGAAATCTTGTCATAGAACCGAATGATGTTGGAAAAGACATTTTTAAATATACCGATGCATCTAAACAATAACTGAAACAAGACTTCAATGAAACTTAAAACAAATGAAGCTAGAAAGAAATAGTTTTTGACTTTTCTACTAGCAACCATAAGAGTATTTCAACATTGCAAGTTTGAACTGAGGAGACACTAAGTGTATTTCCTGGTACCCAGAACACACAAAGAAAGAAGAAAATTGCTGTTTTCAAGTAATATCCTCAAGTCAAACTACTATGAGTCATAAAATATACCACCACATTATCCAGTGTCTTTTAGCAAGATCCGTATCTAACCGTTTTAAAGAACATTACCACTGCAAGAGCATAAACCGCGACCTTGGGCTAATAATACGTAGCGTGAAATGAGAATGACAGAAACAATCAAACTGAAAGACATCGCGGTTTACGAGCGCGTTGAAAAGCCGTACGAGTGTGGTGCTAAAAGACGGTCGGTGACGTAAGCCGAATCGAGCAGCTTCTCCACGCTGCGACGTCGGTAATTACAGTTGCTGTACACTATCGTCTTGAGAGGTCAATACTGTGTGCGGCAGTGTCAAGTGGTGGGCGACGAAACTAATTGACAGCGATAACAGCAATGCCACGGTTGCACTTGGAGTGTCTCTGTGTGCCAGAAATACTTTCTGGTGCACTGACGTCGGACTATTAAGGCAGCAATTCTTCACGGTTGTGGCTTAAGTGCTACTTGCAAGGCGCATTGCAGAACGTTTACAGAATTTATAATGGCTAATGGCTCTATGAGTCCCACCAGTGTGGTTGCGTGCGTTAAGGCGCCAACAAACTGGATGGGGTAGATTCAACAAGTCCAGGCTCGAATCCTGAACCACACGAACAGGCCCTCCTGACTGCTGATTTTCGGAATTTCCCCGTAATCATCTAATGCTGTGAAGGGTCTCCAATCTGTACTTAAGCTTACACATTCGGCAGACAGATGGCGACACAAATATTCCGCCCTTAGATTAAATGGCCTAAATCCATTCTTTGGTGGGGCCTCCGGGTTCCCCCCCCCCTCCCCCCCAGCTACCTGTGCAAGCAGGTAATTTGTATCTACGTAATCCGTAATGGTTGTAAGGAAAGAATTTTTTTTTAAGTGACTGAGGTCACTAAAGCGGACTATATGCTCTAATCGCTCCACCCCTTGGTTCAGATGGTAAAATAAACTTTAATCATTCGGTAGGCAGGATAGGATAAATGGTGTTGGACTACTTATAGATACCAGATTGTGTTCTAAACAGCTCTTTCAAATGATACGCGACAATCCACGGTTTGAATGGAGTGGTGGTATACTTCACATTTTATCTTACGCGTTCGTTATAATTCGAAAATAAGTCTGAAATCTCAGGATATTTTTGACAAGATAAAGCCCCCAGTATCAAATTTTATTATCTCCTTTCCTTCAACCTCATACACAACATGAGTAACACATTAAATACAACCCACATTCATCACTGTCGCGTGGTATGAATACTAATATTAAAAATTGTTGGAAAGATACTGTAACATTGGCTTAGTGCGACTTCTAGGACAAACAACTGTCTTTTTTTTAGGTGGTACCAGACGCTTTAATTTCTGTAAATGAATAAAAGAGTGGCATGGTGACACATGCAATACTTCGCTTTTGGCAGACCTGTTCAAGGAATTTATGCTGAGGCTTAAAGGATTTTCGAATTACTAGTCAGACAGATGTGACGTATGCAGTCATATCACTCCAGTTTCCTTACTACGAGGGTGAATCAAATATAAACAAGACTTTCGGCCGTTCGGGCGCAATAGTGGTGGGAGAACGTTCCCGCTTCGTTTGGCGATAGGTAGGTTTGTCAGGAGTGGGGGAAGACCGTTAGCCCCCCCCCTCGACTCGCTCAGTGCCAACCGTCACGATGTCGGAGCAAGAGGTACACTCGTCGATTGCGCAACGTGTTATAATCAAGTTTCTCGCTGCAGAAGGCGTAAAACCGGCAGAAATCTTGAGGAGATTGACTGCTCAGTTCGGGAAAGAGACACTGTCGCGAGCCAGAGTGTTTGCATGGCATAAACAGTTTGTGGATGGTCGTCATCATGTTGAAAATGAGAGCCATAATCGCAGACCCCGCACCAGCATTACAGAGAACATCATCAGCTGTGTTAGACGGCTTATTGAAGATGACAAGCGTCTTACCACTTCTGAAATTGCAAGTAAGGTCGGAATAAGTTATGGGAGCACTTACTCCATACTCACAGAGGAGCTTGGGTACCGTAAGGTGTGCGCCAGGTGGGTTCCTCGCCTTCTCACAGCAGAACAGAAATTGAATCGACTTCAGGTGTGTGAGCGTCTTCTGGCACGATTTCGGGAAGAAGGGGACCCATTTCTGACTCACATCATCACCTGTGATGAAACTTGGGTGCACCACTACACCCCTGAGTCCAAACAAGCGAGTATGGAGTGGAGAAAAAAAGGAGAACCTGGACCAGTGAAAGCCAAGTCACGACTATCGGCTGGCAAGGTTTTGGCTACGGTTTTTTTTTTACCAGCGTGGTTTGCTGCACCTCGATTTTTTGCATGAGCGCAGGACAATCAATGCGGCCTACTACTGCGACATTTTGAGTGAGGTCCGACTTGCATATCGCCGCAAAAGACGAGACCTACCGATGAGGAAAGTGGTTATTCTCCATGACAATGCTCGCCCCCACACAGCAGCCTTAACCAGGGAAAAATTGGAGAAACTGGGGTGGGAGACACTGGACCACCCTCCTTACAGTCCAGACCTGTCACCCTGTGACTTTCATGTGTTTGGTCCTCTCAAGGAAGCTTTGGGAGGCCAAAAATTCAACAGTGATGCTGAGGTGGAAGCCTACGTGCGCAATTGGCTGCAGACACGACCTGCATCTTTCTACATGGAAGGAATTGGGAAGCTGCCTATCCGCTGGGAAAAATGTGTTTCTAAAGCAGGAGATTACGTAGAAAAATAAGATATGTACTTTTTTTGCACTTAAAATAAAAATAATATTTTTAAAAATAAAGTCTTGTTTATATTTGATTCACCCTCGTATTATTTGGACAAATGACCTCTGTGTGCCTGAGCTAATTTCTCAATTAAGATCTTAAGAATCGGATTCGAAACAGATATATTTCACTGTCAAATCTAAGTTTAGTTTTTAGATTGTTCCTGAAAAAGCATTCTTTATAAAATATTTTATATTTCAAGCAAGTTTCAGAAGGTGAAAAAAACTCATATATTTTTCAACAGGAGTGGATGAAAAATATTGGAACGCTCATAGAGGCTGCAGCAGTATGCTACCATGTTGGTCGAAGAGTTACATTGGTTGCCTACACGCAGGCGCTATGTGATAGGCTGTGCTCCAAGGAAGAATTCTGACCAGAAATCTTTGTCTTTTGAAATTTGAGATTTATTACCGAGCGTTGTGGGTGAACGGTAATGCTCTTGCCCTGCATTTGGAGGACGCAGGTTAGAATCTCCATCCGGCCATCCAGATTTCAGTTTTCTTGGTTTATATTGATGATCACAGTTTATATTATCTATAAAACGAAAACCGGATAAATTTGAATTAGGAAAACTCATATACTGCTGAACAGTTTTCAATGGGGTTTTCACCATTTTAAAGCTAAGAATCTTATCTCAGTTGTCTGGTATGTCTTATGCTTCTACGTTACATAATCTAGGAGCATTAAATTAAATTCTTAACGTGTGGTGACAGGTACCAAAGATGGAACCACTAGATGTGGCATACGTGACATACTTAAAATGAAACACAATGTCTCTGACCATTGCCTTTAATGAAAACATCAAAAGTTAATAGTAATTCTTATGTTGCATATTCCACGCTAAATAAAACTTGAAATATTATTTCCTTTAATTCGGAAATTTAGTTTTTAAACGCCATAGATGAAGCTTGATACACATGAATCTTTTCGGACGAATGAAAATAGTGTACGTGCAAATAAACTTCAACCCACCCTTTTTTTAGTAGCAATCTAGATTTTCTTTAATTCCGAAAATGGTTGGCGCGAATTTTATGAAACTTTGTACAAACGTTTCTCATCGCGGGAATAAAATAGAGAACGGATAAATCTACACCAACCAAACCCGACAACGCCGGGAACTCTGCAAAGTATTGTATAAATTTTGGGACTACGATGTAAATTTTTTTGGCGGTTATCAAGAAGCTAGCTAAATTGTATTAGCCATTCAGTTTATAAGTTAATAACTAAAATATTTCACGAAAATTTAGAGGAGATAGTGTTACTAAATGTTTTGTTTACTACTGCGCACAATTTGCTATTGTCCATCAGTTTGATTTTTTTTACATGGTATATTAACTAACTATATTTCAGTTGAAATGCTTAACACCAAAACAATTTCTCCTTCTTAGTCTCAAATGACAAGATGTGGTTGTTAGGAAACATTTAAAAGAAGCAAAAACTGAACTTACTTACTATTATATTTATAGCAGTTACAATTCAATTACAGTACCATAATATCAACCACTTTTAAAATGTTTTTCAATGGAGCTTCTGGCATGTATACTGGTTTTTATTATTTATTATTGGGTTGTATCCAAACTTTTTGCAGAAAGTTCTTATTTTTTCAGTCAAGCGGATAATTTAATGTGTTAGCAGCAATTTGTTTATTTCTGTTCAGTTTTGGAACTATTATGGTCACTTAATCAAATTTATATTTTTCATTGGTCTTTTGAGTGAATGATAGATAATATTTTTACTCTTTAGAAGGTATACTAAAAATTCATATTACAATATCTAAAATTAAAAATAAGGCAAATTTTGTGAAATAATTTGTTTTTAAATAGATCATTCGTTTATTAGAAGAAAAAAATTATAACAACGAATCTCTATCTAATAAGAAAAACTAAAACTCATTTAACTAACATTGTCAAGTGCGAACTACATTTTTGCACTGAGGGGTTCGTATACGTCATGTGTGTTAAACTGAATTCACTGAAAAATCAAAATTTTTCTAAAATCAGTAACAATTTATTTTTAAATCGAGTTTATTACACGTCATGCAAAGTTGTCTTTCAAACAGTATATATAAATCAAACACAAAAAATGTTGGCTACTTTAAAATTATTTTCACAACACTTACTATCCTATTTATGAAATTTTCCATTGGATGATACATACGGTTTTAATGCGAAAAAAAAATCATCTGCTGTAGTATTAATTTTTTTAAGAACACTCCTTTAGTTATTTCCATTACTATAATTTTCCTGTAAACTTTGTCAGGCTACTTATCAGAGTTTGTATCAGTACTTTCTGAAATAAGGTAGAAATGGTATTTTTTAATTGTTTTCAGATAAAAGGCAAAATCCAATCATTTTGAGATTCGACAGATTGCCAAGTTACATTTGACTCCATGAACATTATTGATTATTATATTTTCTTCAATCCCCCACCAAACTGCCTACAATTATTTTAACTCCCCCCCCCCCCCCAATGGTTTTTTTGACACTTTTATGTTATAATCGAGTTATGGTTAGTAAAAAATAAAATAGTGCGCAATTAAAAATTTCTAAGTTATAGAATTTAAAATGATGGTGTGGCAGACAGACATACAGATGGACGGACGGACAAATTAGAGAATCTTTAAGGATTCCGTTTTTCCCTCAGAAAGATGATATTGAACAATGAATATCCACCAAGTATTACAGAAATTCAATGAGATATAGAACAAAACAACACGTGTAATTAGTGATATAGACCAACTTTTTCAACCGTTTTCAACAAGAAGACCAGTAAAATGTCAGAAATAACTCTACGGACCATTAACTTTTGTGGGGCTTATTTTTTTAAAATGCATTTTTTATACGGTACGAGCCGATAACAATTAGTAGGGCTGGTTTATGGCTTGTCCCGCGGTCCCTTAAAACGTCCGCCTACGGTAAGCCCCCCGTAAAACGATTATTAACTGATTTAATCCTAAAAGGAACTCCGCTCTCTTTGATACCTACTGGAAAAGTATTTTATTATAGTAACTCTTCAGTCAACCCAGAAACGCCAATTTTTTGCCTGGTCGTTGAAATATTCGTGGCTTTTATAGTGTTTGGTTTATAGGCTTATGGCTTACACTCTCATACAGCCTTATTACAGTAGAAATACTGTATCCATTCTATACGAACAATTTTCGGTATTTTTTGTTACGATATATTTAATTAAATTATAATTAAATTTTTAATATTCGGCCTGTGGAAATATTGGGGAAACACTAATACAGACGACTAGCCTTTTTTTTTTTTTTTTTTAATTAGTAACATTTCCACATTTTTGTATGAAGTTTGCTTCTTAATTGTCGTTTTTAATCTAACCGCTAGGATAAAAGAAGAGTATAAAGCATGACTTTCTAAAAAGTTCGTTATTTACCTCCGCCGTTACAATTTGTACAAATAAATCAATGGTACCTTTACGATCTTTACGCTGCAATGACATAGGAATATTTCCAATAATAGAGTTTGATCTTGTACCTTTCCGTCTGTACTTGAAACGTGAAGTATTCGGCACGCCTTATATGAAAGTAACTTTTGAAATACTACCGCTAGTAAGATGACAAATTAAATGAGAGTACTTACCCGGAATCGGCTGTGGTTGTGGCTGGTAGTGGTGTCCATTTACACCTTGTGGAGCACACGTGGAGGCCACCGTTCCGCCCTCACACAGGCAGATGTTCGGCTTGATACAACGGCCCGAAGCGCAAGGGCGTATGCACACAGCTGCAACAACACAAATATTGTTCTTCTGCTATTTTTATAATTAGTAAGTGAAACTAGTGATATCTGAACTGAAACAATAGAAAGTCTTCATAACTCTGTGGAAATAGTGTGTTAATTGAACTTAACTTTGTGATTGTAGCTTCAAGGGATGATAATTTTCGAATGAATTCTATGCTTTTCTTGCATAATCTAAATAATTTTTTTAATCTTATTTATTATGTTAGAAATCGTATAAGAAAGCGTTGATTGAAAGGTTTTCGCAAGGTTTCTCTTTATTTGCATAATTTACTAACAAATACATTGACTGAAATTTAATCTCCATACATTTCATTAAAAGATTATGAAAGGGAAGTGTGTATGTAAGTTATTCACACGACCATGCAACATATTCAACATCCTTCGCAATTCTGTTATACCAGTATTGTTTTCAGCGTTAAAATACCTGACATTTTTGGGTACGTCGTTAGTTCAATTAAATCTGAACTTTCCGTCCGATCTTCACGTTAATGTTTAGCTTGAAACACCTAATGCTATTCTATCCTCGCTTTTCCTGCGCAAACGCCACAGTTATTTTAATATTTTACTTATAAATTTTAATCAGGTTTTGTGTTTAGTTACCAGATTTAAGCCTCTGTTCCAATTTTATTTCTAATATGTATATGTATCAAAACTCCAAGTTTTTTTTTATCACGACTTTGTTAAATTCCATTTTTCGATAAATTCAACGTTTCACCATTTCTTAGAAAGACTCTTACAGCAATAAATATTTACTCTAGTGTCACAACCGGCAGAATCATACTGATTCAATCTGGTATTTGTTAACAATCGTACTTCTGAAAGTCACCAAACATTTATTTTCAAACGCAGATAGTTAGGCTCAAGCGTGGATGTCGTCATTATCTGATCATCAACTAGTTGGCTTGACTTTTTTCGGTAATTTTTTGTTTAATTTCTCTTTACATTTATGGAAGAGCGAACGGTAATTAAAATTCAGCTGCTGGGAAACTTGATTTGGAATTGTACATCGTTTGTCTGAGTCACTGGTTCAGTCAAATATCTATTATCTTTGTACATTGTTTACAAGTTTCTATCTCAATCACAACTGTTTTTGAGTCATAATCATTTTTATGGGGTGATAATATATTTAAATTACACAGTGACATCAAAAATAAGAATCAACGTTAAACAATCTTGTCGACAACGTCAAGATATTAGAAGACTGAAGATACATGTAAATTCTTGTTACTGATGACACTTATGCCAGAACAGTTGTTGAGAACATAAAAAGAAAAGCACCTAATTTTTACATGTATTTGGCTTACTAGGGGAAGTCGTCAAGAGTTGGTCGCCGATTGAGATGAAATTTTTTTATGATTAGGTCATGGGCTCCATAACCCCATCTAACAAGTGGTTCGTTGTAACGGTGTTATCAGAAAAGTACACAAAGAAATAAGCGTACAGCGGAGAAAGCTCACAGTTACCCTCTTACGGCTCCTGAAAAGTCTATAATACGCAACCTTCCTGTAAGTAATAAATGTTTTGAAAATAATTTAAACCACCCCTTCTAAATGAGTTAATATCAAATATTTAATGACACATATTCCATCACACGTTTTCCAGGCTTTTAAATGCATAAATGTTCGGTGTATTTGATGTTACAATCATTTAGGCTTGAGTTTAGCTTCGTGAGTGTTTCTTTATTTCCATATCTACAGTCAGAGTTATTTCATTTACATTAGTTACAGTTTTTAAATGATTGTTTAAGAAGGATGTAGAATTAGTCCATCTTTTGCAGATTCGATACCGCCTTCAAAAGAGACCTAATGTCTACATTTTCGTCATACTTTCTCTTTGTTCCTTCCAATAGTTCATCTAATTTTACTTAAGTTTTTCCTCCAGTTTTTCTCATCTATATAGACGTCTGTCATATAATATATACAGACGGAATTTTCTACTCCACTGTTTAAACAAAGTATCACTTTTCTGGTCTTGGTGTTTGGTTGTCTGAGAAACTCGTGGCGTTTGCTATTTCAACCTTCCACAGAGTTCATTGTGCGGTGTTATCTGCCGTAGAAAGTCGGCAATTCATTAGAATTCCTTCATTTTTCGGTCATTATTCTTTGAAACAAGGAAAGAACTAAAACAATTTCGGAGTTTCTTGAGTCTGTGAATGAATTTTAGCCCAGTGTTGAGTTTTGAGGAAGGCTTGCACAGCACGCATGTTAATGTCCAATCGAACTCCTTCATTTTCACGGTAGTCATATACCAATCCATTCACCTGCCGTTTTATCCATAAAGATTTTTAATGTCGAATTAGCACCTATCAAGTTGAACGGATCAAAAAATTTCTCTAGGTGTGTAATTAATGTTGATTTTTCTTTTCTTTAATTATTATTCTGGAATCACATGTTCCATATGATGAAAATGTCAAATACACGTTGCTTTTTTCTTTTTTAGCAAGTGGGAAAACACAACTAGATATACATTAGTTGTTTCTTCACAATTCCTATAACCTGTGTGGATAATATAAGTTTGGGAAAATTGTTTACTGTAACATCCATGAAAAACTCCAGTTGATGTCTTCAGGCACTCTTATCCTTCTTCTGTTCTAATAACCGCAGGTTCCAATCATTCGAGATCGGGCACAACATTCCCTTCACCGTCGCGCTTCTCTTGTGCCCTTACTTCGCACATTTTTTCTTCTGCGCTGATTTGATAGGTTTATTCTAACGCTATTCAAATACGTTGATGGGTTAAATTACATTTTAATGATTAGATATTCAGTGAAGTGGCGTGCCTAAGTAGTGACATTCCAGCTTTAGATAAGGAAAATCTTTGATTCCTGGTGGTTAAAATTTCTGGGTTTTTTTTTTTTTTTTGATGACGTCTGTTTCCTACTACATTTTAGTTATTAAATTTTGGCTTATAAAGAAGTTTTTTTTAAAAATATGCGTTGTATTGCCTTGAATTTTTCTTGAAAATAATCACGCCGACAGTCATAGTTATGCGCAAAAAAGTTAAAATTAATAAAATAAACTCTTGTTTTTAACGCATCCACATTAAAATAATCTGCCTGGGGCTTTTGTTAAGGATGAAATGAGAACTACTTGAATTAATTTTGTTTCTGTTCACAAATTGTGCCAGGAAAGGGGAAGTATTTTAAAAAATAAAAATTGTTGGTTCTTAACTAATAAAAACTTAAAATTCCAAACTTTTTCAAAATAAAATGAAAAGTGACAATTATGTAACATTGTTAAAATATGAAACAGAATCGTCATAAACGCCGAGATTCGAATTCAAACTTCCCTTGCAAAAACTTACGATATCATCATGGAATTTCGGCGTTAACCTGAGAGCTATAACGATAAAAGGGTACTTAAATAATTCCTAAGTCATTTTAAATTATTAATTTTCTGGGTGACGAAGCTACGTTAGGAAGAAAAATTTGCTGCTCATGAACCACTTTTCATCTCGGTCAGTGATCATCCTTTTTTAGGAGAAGAGATAGCAGATGTGAAACTTATACTTGTGGGCAATCATACTGAAAAATTCGTTCTAAGTAGTTAATAGTTAGGAGGTGATTGTGAACACACACACACACACACACACACACACATACACACACACACACACACACACACACACACACACACACACATATATATATATATATATATTTTCAATGTGTGTGATTATTTGAAGAGACCAAACGATATATAAAAATCGTACTACTTACTTTTTCACTTTAAATTATGATTTATTCCCTGTGCCTTCATCAGCTTCGATTTTTGTTTATTATAGCGCAGAATGAGATTGAATATATTTTTCTGAAGGAAGTACGCAATGAGTGTTATCCGCATCAAGTGAAGAACAGAAAATCAGGGGTAAAACCGGCAACAGAATTTTTAAAGATGACATCGAATTGTGGTAGTGTGTGAATGATTTTTGTTTCTAGCTCGTCGTTTTAATGTCTATTGTGAGAATGGCTATCAACCAACGCACATCTAAAACCATAGTTCATTTATCTGATGTTCTATAAATTTCTTCTACCATTTACTTGTTGGATTCCATTATAATAACTCAGTTTGGAATAATCGATTGATCATTCACTTTTCGATCACCAACATTCCCCAAAAGAAGTCAGATAAATACTTCATACGGATCATTTGAATTACAGTTTCTAAACCACGATTTGAATGATATCTATGTTGACTGGCCATAAATTACCAAAACTGCAATATTTCGCATAATCTAGTTTTTGGGTGGCGTGTAGACCAACTTCGTAAAAACATGAAATGAAATTAGTAAAGAGCAGATAAATATTTAAAGAAATGAATCTGTTTGCTTAAAAACAAAATCACTCGGTGAGTAGTAAAATTGTTGTAAACATAATAAGCCGTCGAAAATATTTGACTTTGTTGTAGATTTTCCTTTTTATATTTTTAAAAATTAAAATTTTTAGTGGCAGTTTAGTGGCGTTGTAGGTTTGTTTTATTTGAAAATTATATCCCCGTATAAATTACTTAAAAAATAATAATTTCATGATCTTGGTCCAAGACGCCAATTGAGGGGGAATATTCAAACAAACACCTAATCCAAACTACGATTCCCGTCGCCATTCATCATAAAAAATTATGTTTTCCTTTCCAATCTTATTCCTAGTCGTCTCTTAGGACTCTCTATATTATACTGAAGTGCCAAAACTCATGGGATAGGAAGATGCAAATATAAAGATAGCAGTAACACCGCGGAACAAACGTATAAATGTGCCATGCGGTGTCTGAGCTTGCATTTGTACTCTCGTGAGTTGTGTGAAAAATTTTACTGGCGTGACTATGGCCGCTAAACATGAAATAACAGACTTTGAACGAAGAATGATAGTTGGCGCGAGACGCATCTGGCATTTCATTCCGTAAATTGTTCGTGAATTCAACAATCCTCGATCCACACTGTCGAAAGTGTGCCGATAATATGTAATGTTCTGAATTACGTCCGTGGACAGATCAGTGATCAACCACGTCTACTTAACGACCGGGACCTGCGATATGTCCGTGTTCAAAAACAGACACACTGCGTCAAAGGGCAGCGACACTCAATGTAGCATGTACGACAGATGTGTCCGCGCGGACGTTGCAGCGAAATTTGGCGTTGCTGGGATATGTGTAGCAAAAGGCCCACGCGACAGCTGCTAACAAAACGCCATCAGCCTCAGTGCCTCTCCTGGGTATTCTACATTGAAAGTAAAATATATCTCTGAACATGTTTTACATAGCGTCACTTTCATAACTTCATCACTGCTGCTGCTGTGCCTACATTTTTTTTTTTTTTTTTTTTTTAAAATTGGGGACCATACATTTTCTTTGTTGACATTAAATTTAGCTATCTTCTGTAACAGGAAACATTAACATCTGCGACCCCTTTAATTCTCGGATATTGGTTAATTCTTCTCGGAAGGCACCGCTTTGTAAGCCGTGTCAACAAGCGTAAATAGTGCGCCGATAGTTCTGTATTACGGTCTTTTAAGATTTATAAAATTTATAATCAAACAAAATATGAGCTTTATTTCAATCGTTGATTTACATGAGCGGTTTCAAGGAAACTGTTCACAATTATTGACAATTCTGTGATGCATTAACGCTATACGCTCAAAGTTTAACAAAACACCAATATAAGGAAAAATCAGCAAATAGTAAAAAGTATTAAAAAAATCCGTAGATATTGTAACAAAATCCGAAAATCCTAACTTTTTATAAAAATCTGTAGTTCTACGGATAAATCCGTATAACTGGCAACACTGACTAAACCGACCATTGACTTGAAGTAGTTTTTCTGCTACTTGAAGATCATGGCCTTCATGTTCCCAAATAACGACGGACTTTTGAAGGACGACAGTGTGTCTTGTCCCCATGCCAAATTCGTTCACGACTGGTTTGAGGAACATTCTGGACAGTTCCAGCGAATGATTTAGCCACCTAGATTGCCAGACATGAATCCAATCGAACACATTTGGGACATGATCGATAGACCAGTTCCTGAACAACGTCATGCACAGCCAACACTTTAGCAGTTATTAACGACTGCAGCAGACGAATGTTTCAATATTTTTTTAGAGGACTTTAGACTACTTGTTATGCCACGTCGGGCTGATGCACTAAGCATTGCAAAATCGGGTTCTCCACGATATTAGGAGATATCCCATGGCTCTGGGCACTTCAGTATAAAAAAAAACATCTGAAGCAGAATTCAGCTATGCACGACACACATTTTATGAACAAGCACATTAAAAAAATGATAAAGTATCGGGTAACAGATGTCACTGACGTATAACAAATCTGCTATTAATTTTGAAGCAACCAAGGATGTTCAGTCATCTTTTAAAAAAATTACCTGTTTGAAATGTTTGATTTTTTCGCGAACTGGAACTTAGAACTAACTACTGCGGACATAAAGTAAGAGATACTTGAACCACGTACTTGTGAAAAATATGCAAGCCAATAGACTCTACGGACCTAAATAAATCCTATTGTATGCTTTTCGTCATCTTTAAACGAGGTAGATAGATAGATAGATATGTTCACTTTGATCCCATGTGAGAATAATCTCGGGGATGTGGAACAGTACATACACTTATTAGTAATGTCAATATTACTATATAATTGATAATATTATATATTGACAAGAAGTTAGTTATGACCCATTAGTATAACCAATATTTCCTGTAATCTACAAATACAATCCCGAGTTAGTTAATACTTATTATGTGGAACAGTGTATAAACTTGTTACCAGCATCTAACAACCAGTTAATACTGTGTACTGGAACGAAAGCTAGTTTGTGAAATATTATACCATATTCTAGTGCTTTAACTGCATCTGGACACTATTCCCATCTTTACTTGCGGATACAAGCCAATTTTCTTATGCATAATTGAATTTTTTCGTAAGGGCATAAACATTAAAGCACGTCATTTTTGAAGTAATAGGTAGGATACGGGACAAATTAAAAGAATGTTGCTTAGAGAAAGTTTTATTTATTTTGTACTTTATAGCTGAAATCACCAACAGCGCTGTTAAAAGGGACAAGGGCCCTGTAACAGCAGGTTACTTTGAGGTGACCAAAGTAATAAACGATTTTCTTTCTTTTTTGAAAATGGTTTTCGACAGCTGAGGCCATACAGCCAGCTCAATGTGATTATTATAGCTTCCAGTGAATTAGTCGTCAACCAGTACTTATATATTGTATCTTCTAAGTATCGACACCACAGAATGGACAGGACATTCATACAACACTTAATATCCATGCCCGCGGCTGGATTAGAACCGGCGACTTTCGGCACGCGGAGCTAGCACGCTAGCGAGGCCGGTTTTAAACGATGTTTCAGTATAAGGAAAAGACCTTATTTCCTGTTTGTTCTCTTGTAAATTGGACGTAGATATAGCTGCAAAGTTAAAACCTAAGTGGGAAAAAATACCCATTACTACATTACTATCACAAAATTTTGTAAAGCTTCTTGTAGGGAGAATGTATGCATCGTGACAAATTTGCGTCTTGTATGTTTGTAAATAATTTGTATACAAATGAGTTTACGAATGTATAATATACAGAATACTCTTAAAGTGATCACTCGATATCGATAAATAAATAATAATTCTTATGGCGATGCCGGAGTCGTGGTGGCTTTGGTTTTCACTAAATTATTTCTCGTTCTGCAGTGTTAGTGACATTTTCTAGAAGCCGAATATATCTCCAGTATCCCAGGAAGGCTGTGGTAAATTTTCTGCTCCGAGGACATTATTACACACATGTTAGTTTTTCACTTATCCCACGGGGCCTTATCAAGTAACTGTGGAGTACTCACGTATGATACAGAGTGCAGTGCCTGGCTTGAGAGTCCAACCAGGACAGCAGTAACTTCGGTACCGCGACCGGCACACGTTCGGTCTGAAACAAAACACATCACATATATCAATTCAGGTCCAAATGAAGTGAAATCTTACACACAGTATCGGGAAAATCATATGTAAACTGATGAAACATTGTTCGTAAAACTCCGTATGATGGTTTAAGATTGCTTTTATGTTCGCTAAAATGTTGATAGATAGTATTTTACAAATATGGTAATACGATGTGCTCCTGTCTTCGCTGCCAATTTGATGCATGTCACTCATCGCTCTGACCTTGCGTACGGGAGGACGTAGGTTTGAATCCCCGCGCAGTCATTCAGATTCCTATTTTCCCAAAATCACTCCAGATTATTGCTGGCACGATTCCTTCAAAATGCTGTGTCCGGATTCCTTCAAGTTCCTTGCCCTCAGCCCTTTTCCACCTCTAATGACCTCAACTTCAATGATGTGTAAAGCCATAACGAAAAAAGGAAACACTTGACATATAGACAGAATAAAGCAAAAAATCAGGTAGAAAGAACGCAGAGCTTGAAAGGTAAGGATTACCAGCGCTAGTAAATGATTATGTTGAATGACTGTATCCTATCAATAATGAAGGTAATTAAAGACAATGTACGGTAAGAACCGTTTAATATTTCTGTTTTTGTGTTTTGTAATATTCTTTTTGAACTAAATGTATGTTTGAAACTAAAAGAAAATCAGGTAGAGCTAATGACTGCTGGAGTTTTATTTCCAAGTAAAACCGAGGATATTTATTCGAAGCTGTAATTTCTAAACCTTTCGCCTGACCGTCTCAACCCGCTGTCCAATGAGTACTAAAGAGATATCTCCTAGGGATGCAAAACAATTGATACAGCGTTGCAGTGACCCCATCTAAGGCCAAATGAGACATTTATCCTACTGTAAACACCTGCTAGGCCTTGAAAGGGAATAAAAGTTCAAATCATCCTCGTTGTCACTAAATAGTTAATGAAAACTATTTGAAACCTAATGGCGATGGCAGGTATACTACTCATCAATCAATACTGGCCAAGTATACTTAAATCAAATGTAGCACCATCTAAACGCTTTAAACCAAACTGATGCTAAGTAGGTGGTGGATGCTATATCCAGAAGAATCTGTAATATCCCAACGGCGAGTAAGTCGTACACGTTGAAGAATATATCGAAAATCTTAAAGGTGCTTTTTTAAACATGTAAAATTAAAAATGCTTTTAACTTTCAAAACATGTAATGTATATATATTTTACCCCTACACTTTCGTCGCCCCATCATATGCTACAATAGGTGGTTTGATACACCCTGATCGATACACTTATGCATCGTCAAACAGATCGTAACGATATAATGTTTCAAGACAATTTCTGACTCGCGTAGATATACATTTAACTATCGTCGGTTAAATTCTCTATAACTGTTGTAAAACGCTGGGAATTTTGTATCAATACTGTGTGGTGACACAGCGATAACTGCAAGTGGGGGCTTGGAATGAGAACGAAATATGCTCTGTTATCCGTACTATCACTGTCAATTATGTGATAACCAAACATTAAAGGCCTTTTCATTGACTGGTAACAAGTTTTCAAGTGTTCAAACACCTTCTAAGAGAGGACAGGTCGGGAGTGGCTGCAGACCTTGAGCATGCCACATTCATGCTGACGGTTCACATGGGAGAAGGTTTCGTTTATTGGAATTGGGTTTAGCATTTTGCTATTCCCAACTTCGTGTCGCCGCACTTGTTGCGTTGGGTTGGTCACTGCAAAAGACTGTTTTCATAGGAGCCAGAATATGAAAATTAAGTTTGGTGATTCCGGGCTGGTGATATAATTCCTACGATTGAGTGATGTGAGGACATTAGATTTGTTGGCAAGGATAGCGTGTAGACCTATCACTCAAGATGGAATGTTAACAAAGTTGTGCAGGGCAGGTGGTATCTTCGTATTATGGCTTGCGTGAGGTATGCAGATAGGCATCACAGGACTTGACGCCGACAAGATCAGAGGGTTGCCAGTGTATGGCTGCCCTGCAACGTCAAGTGACAGGCTCTTAAGACGTCCATGAATATCAGACTCCTCCAGCTAGGAGAAGTGGCTTAAAAGCAGCTATTGATTAATACTTTATCATTAAATGTTGCTGAGCAGTGTGGTGGCTCAGTTGTTAAAGCGTCTGACCGAAGATCTGCAGGTCTCTGGTTCGAATCTCTGTCTCGGCGGGGATTTTGGTAGGTACTTAACCCGACAGCTTGCTGTGTAATGTAATGTACGCCAGAACGCTCCCATGGTTCAGATTCCACGTTAGACTGTAGGTCCCCTGTATCCGGCAGGATTATTGGGTTAGGTTAAGGCGGCTATGACAGGGGCAGAATGCGCAGCCACTAGAAACCTTGCCACCAGGTCATTACGACCACACGGAATTATTATTATTATTAAATGTTGCTAACATCAGGTAAAGAAATGCTGTGTATCGTTAATATGATGAATAAGAAAAACAAATTTTACCATAATATAGGGAATAGGTACGCTTACTATTACCGCTGGAAAGAAACAACTTTCCTGTTCTATTCAGCTGCAAAACTAACTTAAAAACAGAATGGAATTTTATCTTCTAGTTATGATTACCTCTCTTCCAGAGTAACAGATATGAGAGAATAACTAATAATTAGAGAAAAACAGCAAAGCCACATGTTTGTTTATAATGTAACTGTAGGAAATTGTTACAGTTATTTCTAGAACTTTCACTGTCATCAGGCTTTGTTGATGGATAGTATTCTGGCATATACAAGATTAAACACTGGTTCAGCCATCAAGCTTTCAACTCTCCATTGCTTCTTCAGAATTAACACAGGTGTTTATCCTGAGTTTTACTAAACAGCAATCCAACTAACGACTTGCTTCACACTCCGATCATTCTTAATTACTTCTTTCTGATCTGTGTCTC
This sequence comes from Vandiemenella viatica, assembly GCA_031002005.1. Taxonomy (NCBI): domain Eukaryota; kingdom Metazoa; phylum Arthropoda; class Insecta; order Orthoptera; family Morabidae; genus Vandiemenella; species Vandiemenella viatica. Next base: position 93,435,715 of record JARYHS010012519.1, read on the forward strand.
TATATAGTATCGTCCTTGTTTACTGATATATTCAGACAAAATGTACCAGTAACATTAGTCTGGTAGAGATTTCACAAATTTCGTTTCTATAGTATTTCTTTTCTTTTGTATTTTGACTATAGTTCATGATAAAACTTCGCCGACACGATAACATTGCAGTAATTATGATTTTCATATATCATTTAATTTTATAAAGCCTTTTGGATATCATGTGCTGTGATCTCTTTTAGAAATAGTACCTTTTACTTGTGTTACCTGTGACGAAGTACCGGCCAGTTCCAATTTTCTGTTACAATGTAACTTATAGTGACAGAAAAGTAGTTACTATTACCTTAATTCACCTTCTTTAAACGACTTAGAAATTCATGGTAAATAAACAACAATTACTGTTTTAGGAGCACATGTATAAAGAAACTAGTCAATTAGAAATTTAATTGAAATCTACTCATTATTATCCAAAATAATATTTCAAGGATAGTATGGAAGAAAACTACAATTTTTAATCGAATTAGCTGGAAAAATTTAATTAATGGTTTTAAAAATGGTTTACAGAAATCAAAATTGAAATATCGAATATTTAAACTGCGATCCCTCCAGTGAATTTTCAAATTTTAATCGGTACTTTATTACTCCTGTTATTTCTCTTACACAAATGTTAGACACATATATCATTCTGAAAATTGACGTTACAGTTTTAAAATATTGAAGATCAACCTCATGAAAATGGAATATTATGTTAACCCATTACTTCTTTTGCGCTATAGTATTAAGAGAATGGGCGCCACATTCCTTTTCTAGCGAAGATATTGCAAATTTGTGACTGTAAAACCAGCAGCCAAATAGAAAGTAAACAAACCGGTGTGAGCCAGACAACGGAATGCGTGTAGGCGCGAGCACGTGTCCTCGACGGCTTCACGTGAAGGTCAGTGCTGGGCTACCACGTGGCGTGAGTGGGAGGAGTCGAAGACGCTTTCCATATGGGCAACGTCCTCATCTGTCAAACACTTCTGTCAGCAGCAATCAACTTCTTGCAGCCCCGTCAAGTGCAGCCAACCCAAGTTGTCACTATAAAGCTGTTGAGTTCCCAAAGTATCGCTCAAACCTTAAATGCAACTCAAGGAAAAATTGCATTTGTCACCAAGGTTGTCACACAAAATGATTGTAAAACGAAACAAAAAGTAATGATGAAAACGAAGATATCAGTCGTGAGCGAAGTAAAAAATTATGTACTTGTAACTTTAGGATATAATTATTTTTGTACAGCACGTCAACAAGATAATTAAAGCTGAAAGAGAATTAGAACAAAAATCTACCATGGTCTTTGTGAAGGAATCATTCCGGCTTCCGCCTTGAGTAATTCCGGAAAACTATTGAAAAACAAAATTTGGATGGCCGGTCCGGTTCCTACCTAATGCCAGACCTTGGCGAATCGCTCATCTATTAGCTTTGGTGTAGTAAATAAATAAATAAAAAATTGGGAAATATGTGAATAACGGCTAATTATGACGTGATTATGTACTGAGTCTGGCTTCGTATTCGGGAGGATGTGGGTTCGAATCCCCATCCGGTCATCCAGATTTGAATTTTCCATAGTTTCCCCAAATCACTCCAGCGAATGCGGGGATGGTTACTTCAAAAGGCAATGGCCGAATTCTTTCCCATTTCTTGCCCTCCGTCTTTTCCCATCTCTCGTATCATCGATGTTGACGAGGCGTAGAGCCAGCCACATCCTGAAATCTAGTTTTAAGTGAATGGAAGGGAGAAGGAATATAGTATAGGGTACTGAATGTAGATTTTACATGGGAATGATGCCATTAATAGATGGAGTTCCAATATAAAAATTCGATAATCCATTAATTTGGTTGATGGGATACCACCCTTTCCTCTCCTATTTTCTAAGATAAAGATCTGGATATCGTCTTCTGCACAGCTGCACTCTGATACTCTTAAAATACTACGCAAGGCAGCGAAAAAGTATTATTGTACTTGTGTGTTGCAATTAATGTTGAACATGGATATATTAAGGTGAAGTAACTGCTTCACAATGGTGGACGCCATTAACCGAAAGATCCACAGCTGAACTATAAATAACTATTCCAACTGATTACGGGTACTCGGTTATCATTTAGCATCAAACATTGACTTAAAATATAGATTGTTTTAATGAATGTAATACAGTTGCAGATTCTTGAAGTCCATGATTAGTGAAACCTTATCTAATTGCTGGCTGGTCATGCCTCAGGTACAGTAAAATAGACCGTGATTTTTTTTTGCTGTAAGCCTCATCGAAATCAAGGTAATTAAAGGTGGAAAAGTACAGGAGGGAAAGGAATTGGAAGTAATTCATCCGTTATCTTTTGAAGGAACCATCCTGACATTCGCGTGGAGTGATTTGGATAAATCATGGAATACGCAAACCTGGATGGCCGGACGGGGATTCGAACCAGCGTCCTCCCGAAAGCAAGGCCAGAGTGTTACCGCTGACACATTACGCTTGGTACAGTGCTTGTGAGTTAGTGCTGAGATGTATAAAATTCTTTTATAGAAATTCCATCTCCCATCTTTTAAAGAATATTTATCTGCCGGAAAAACTCATTGCTATATTATTATTCGTAATGGCTAAAATTTTCAAGAAACTTTCATTTAAGTCACGTTTTAAATATTTCTATCTGAATAATCATTGCATTTAATTAGCTATCATTTTCGATCAAATTTTATGCAATTGTTTTTTGTTTACAATAGCTATAGGTATCTTTAGTTAATTTCTATTAATCAATTTTTAAATAATTGACTAGTAAAGTCAGATTTTATGCGAAATGGCTCACGCGTAATTACTTTCAGTTAGCAATCATCATTTAATATTAAATGGGTAATAGTAGCTTCACCAGTTTATTACGACCATAATTCTAGTAATCTTATGAACCTTATCCATTAAGACCATATGACATGTCGTAAGGTGACAAAACGGTCAATTGAATTTCCATCTGTGCGTCAGTTGATGAAATCATTAACAGTAGTTCCTAACTATTAGGAACTCATCAACCGTTTACTGGTGCTCTAAACTCAATCAAGCTCTATCCGTTATGCGACTGTTTACAGCCTGCCTTCATGTGACAAACATGTTTGCTCATACTTATTAAATAATTCGAAGGATATCTATTGTGTCTATTTTACAAGAACCTATCCTGCGCCGCACTAGCATGAACAAAAGTTACAGATTTTTCTTAAATTTTAGGGGCACGCAGCAGACCTTAAAGTAGCAGTAAGAAGAACAGAAAAAAAATCTATCACAGAGTTTTGTCTTAGCCTATACTGTTTACAACAGCAACGTTATCATTGTAGAGGTGAAGTCAGAACTGTGAGAACTTTGAAGCAGATTTTATTGAGAATGCTTTTGAAGTGCCCCTTACCGATGTTCCTCAATATTACCCTTCGGGTCAGCTATATGTCCATAAAATTTGACAAAATTCTAAAACAACAACGTCTATATACAAGGAAACAAATTGACATGTCAAGATGGCATCACCGTTTACTTCAACAGACTGTGACATTGCGAACCGAGGCGTCAGTGTGTTGTGCTACGAGACGGACCATCCGTCCTGCTCCTTGTCGCTTCCCACGGCTCAGTGGGCGGGTGGGGGTGTAGTTGGCTTGTGACCCCATGGCGTCATCTGCTAGTGGAGGAGAACAAGGCTCTAGCCCATAATTACGCTCCCCTCTGACCATACGGCAAACTTGATAGCAGGGATGCTTCTCATCGTGATTCGTCCACTTACGTGGGACTGTCCTTTTGTAACTAAACTCCGAAGGCTGGTCAGGTAGGTCGGGGAATATAACGTGTTAATACTTAGTAATAAGGAGAACTTCGAGTTCCAATCCTGGATGCTAGAGAGCAAGTAGCGTGATCAAACACCGTTCGTCAGGCGCATTACTTCCGGAGGTGAAACCTACAGTGCTCATCTGATGCAGGGAACTTTTGCGGTGGTTTCGGATCTTCATCTTCCAAGAAAATTCCTTCTGTTTCTTCTTCTTTCCGATCAGGTCTACTAGAACCACGTGCAATCTCATCATCCTTTGTTGCTTCTTCTTCCGTTCATTCCAATATTCCTTCATTATTTCACTATGTTTCTTCCTTCTTTCTTCAGACAACTTCGCATCGAATTTCTTTCCTCTTCTCCCCTGGAACCCTTCAATACTTAATACCTTCTTTCAAAATATCTCTCTTTTCATATTTTCCTCTTATCTTATAGTATTTCTTTCCAAATCTTTCTTGAACTCTTGAATCAAACTTCTTATTAATTTTTTTCCCCCTAAGCTAACTGAATATCTTTTTTGCTAATCTGTCATCAGTTCTAAAGATATGTCCCAAAAACAGCAATCTTCTTTTTTATCGATATTTTTATATTTTCTACATTTTGATATATTTACTCATCACTTCTTAATTTCCATATTTCTGTTGTTTTCATCAGACCAAAGAATTTTCTCATGAATCTTTTTTTCGGTAATTCCAATCTGTAATCTGTAGTTCTATACTAGGCATTCACTCGCGTACAGACATCCTAGTTTCACGCCTGAGTTGTATCTTCTAATTTAAAGATTTTTACACAAACAATTTTTGTCACAAAAATTGTTCGTAATACTATATGTTCTTTCGACCTTGTGTATCATTCTTTCTATGGCAGATATATCAGAATCGTTCTCTTGAATTATTTCCCCAAGATATTTGAATTTCCTTACTTTCTTTAACAGTCCAAACTTTATCGTTAAAAATTTTGGAACATTTTTAATGTTTGTAATAAATTTGGTTTTTCAACAGAAATTCTCAAACCTGTTTTGTTTTCTGTTTCTTACTTGAGATTAATTCGTGTTGTCGCATTTATAATACTCTACGAAGGTATAGAAAAATCATCCACAAATGCTAGGCAATTAATTTCAATACCATTTTTCTTCTCCTCAAAGTTATTGGTGAAATTTTGTGTTCTCTCAATTTTTTTAATCCCAATTCTTACTATTTCGAACAGAATGGGTGACCCGTCACCCTGTCACACACCTGTATTAATCTTGAAAGGCTTTGATATTTTGCCCATAAATTTTACATTTGAATCTGTGTTTCAAGTATTAGGTTTACCAGTTTAGACTTCACTAATTGTTTTTCCAAGGTTTCCCTATCAACATAGTCGAAATCCTTTCTGAAATCTATAAATATTACTGCTATGTCCTCGGAGTTTACTAATCGATGACGAATTATGGATTTTAAAATAAATGTTTGCTCTGAACAAGATCTACCTTTTCGAAATCCACCCTGATAACCGCTCAATTGGACGTCAGATGTTGTCTCTACTCTGTTCAGTAAGATTTTTTGGAATACTTTGTAACCATCTTGCAATAGGAGCACTCATCTATAGTTATCAACATTTTGCTGGTAACTTATTTATGAAATGGATGTGTTAATGCCTTTGGAAACTGTTCTACAGATATATTCGAAAATAAATTAACTCTTGAATGATTTTTTTTTTTTTTTTTTTGTGATCACTTTAAAATTTCGGCACTTAAGGGGTCTTCTCCACTATTTGTATTAGGCTATTTTTTAGGTTTTTAATTAATTCCTTGATTTCTTCATCAGTCGGTGGTGTACCCTCTTCTATATTTTCATTAATTTCTGAAAATTGTTATTTATAGTTTGGTTGAGAACAGTTTATAAGCTGATCAAAGTGCTTTACACATATTTCACAATTTTCAGTACTGTTATGTAAATTCTATCATTTTCATGTTTCAAGCGTATACTAGGGGCTTGACAGCCCTTTAATTTATTCCTAGAAGTCTGATAAAAGTTACTGGAGTTATTTTTAACTCTGCAATTAAGTAAGCTGTGATTTTTAGAAATATCTTTTAACTCCCCATTTTACTCTTGTAGTGTCTTACTTTTGCTATTTGAATTTCTTATAGTGTTCAACCTTTCCAAAACGTATCCACTTGTTCCATTGTTTTGTTCTTTCTTTTAACGCCTCTTCACATGTTCCATTCCGCGTGGTTCATTATTATTTGAATCCCAGGTCGCCAGTTTATAATCATCCACTCTACATACAATACCTGGTCGAAATTTCACTATCCTGCAGTGTTGCTGTGCACCTATTATTTCGAATATTTTACTTGTGTTTATGATAACGGTTGCGCCATTCAATTTTTAGATATCAAAGTCGGCAAGTATTTTAGGGGGTGATGAAGTGAATAAGTGAATCGTAGCGCTCCCTTGTGCCCCTGCTGCGATAAGCACCGTGCGGACGCCGACACACTCTCGTAATGAGTTACGACCACCGCAAACACGTCACACAGCGCGCCTTATGGAGGAGATAACACACAAGAGGTTCTCAGAACCGACGGCAAATGGCCGCAGAATACAATGGTCGTAGCTGCCGAGGTTTCTGCCTGTTTCAGCCTGTACAATGACTCAAGATTTCTTGTTAATATCAGTCATTAACTTCTCTGGATGTGTTACGACTGGGAAAATGTAAGATAAGAGGAGAAAACTGTAATAAATCAAATTTCTATTCCGTTGTATTGTGCAGTACACGGTTTTCGTAAACAACGACTATGGTCCGATTTTCCCGAGTGTTCGCACAGAGATCTCTATTTAGATTCTTTTTTTTTTTTCCCCCCTAAAAGCTGCAAATTTTATAAGAACTTGAGAACGGTCACCAGTTGTGATCAGAGTCCTGTCAAACAATTTAAGCAAATATTAAAGAGGACTACGAATTTCCGAACAAGATGTGGCACCCAGCAGCTAGACAACAATTATGTCATATGTAGTACCGGATTAACCACGTAGCAGGAGGTAGCAAATGCTACCGGCTTTGCGCCTTATGGGGAGCCTCGCGCCCTCTGGGGCCCCTCGCCTCCTAGGGGGGCACCGTGCCTAGACTAGATGTACCACTTTTTTTTTCTCCAATTTTTTTCCCGGAGGGCAAAAAACTAGGGCCTCTTCTTCACATTTACTACGGGCCCCGCGCTGTCTTAACCCGGCCCTGGTCACATGGATGACGACAACTGCTGAGATGTTTCCACCTAGCGTAGTGGGTGAGCCTCGTATTCTGGACGACATCGGTTCGAATTCCCGTAATGACCTCGAGTTCATCGTTAAATAACTAGGAGTGACGTTGGATATGCAGCTAATCTGGAAGAGACACATTGAGGACCTATGGAAGAAAATCTTAATCAGGTTGCATGAACTGTACCCAGAACCGAAATTGACAAGTTCATTGGCTGCAACCACAGGAGTGACCATTGGTTATAGTCTGGTAGAACGTACATTTGAATAAGCGTGCCCAGTGTGAGGGCACGAGGCGAAGACGAAATTGCCAGACACACACGACGCAGAACATAGCCCTTCTGAGAGCTTTCCACGTAAAAAATAGATTCCCAGCAGCAGATCTGCACGCAGCCGCAGGCATGCCCTGAGGCATCTGGCCTCATCCTTCTACAGAACAGTCCTAAGATCCGCTACAGAAGGTCACTACTATGAAAAAACAAAGCGGCACCAGAGAAGAAAAGTGACGAACACATATAAATTCTGAAGGAATTGTCTTAGGACAACAACCTTCACCACAAACTGCCTAATAATATCAGTAAAGGCCGAGCGACAACGACGGACGAGTGGCAACATTTGTTCGGGCATGGCGTTCGGAAGGTTATGGGAACAATTCCTAGTTTGGCTGTCCACATTTTGGGTCTCCATGGTTTCCCAAAATCACTCTAACTGTTGAGATGGTTCCTTCAAACAGGCACTGGATAGTTTTCTTCCAGTCTCTTGCTTAAAATCCACTCATAACAACGAGCCTTAAGGTCCAAATAATACACAAAGCATACCAGGTGACAACATCTTCTTACATGAGTATACTGATGGAAAAGACAATGCCAAATCGCCATTATACTGGATGGGCAGGGGTGATGGCTCCGAGATCAAATCTCAGGCTCATCGATATTACGTGCTTTAGTGAGCTTGGTGATGTGGGGTTACCTTTCGGACCTGGTATTCGATCACCAGTCCGGCCACTCATATATTAGATTTCAGTTATTTTCTAAAATTACTGCAGTTGACTACCGGGACGGTTCCAACAAATTAACTGCTCGCAAATCTCTCCCAGCTGGAATGACTATGATGAGAAATAAAGCACTAGTCAAAAATAAATAGATTACGTGTTGTGGGCGTCTTTCTGCAATCACCCAGGCGAATCTCTGCATGGTTCAAATTCACCACATTAAAACAAACACATCATAAAAAGAGAAAAATACGCTAACAAAATACAATTTGTGAACAAGAGACAACATTTCTCAATATCCTCTTTTGTATTATATGATCCTTAATTTCCTCAAAGCCGACAGAACGTTAGGAAAAAGTAAAATTATTTAAAAATAATGTGGTCTTCAGCATAACTAAAAAAAGTAGTATCAAACAAGAATCGCAATTTATTCTTGGCGTTACAAATGACAATGCCATCACAAAACAATTTTCGTGTTTCTATCTCATGATTTTTTGTTTACGAATATGAAATATACAATTTATACTTTGCAGTTATAGTGTATGAGCCCTTTCATAGTTTGCTTGTTCCATTCCTTCGGTTTAGTAGGTACGTAAGTATGAAATAGTGAATAGATACATACATAACCTTGGTGTGTTTTCGCCCACTCGCGGCCTTAGTTGTCGCTCCGGTAGATTACTTAGCAAGTCTCCAAACCACATTTTTTAGGAGCGCCTCGCTGGGAGACAAGAGCTGGCTGTACCAAGGCCGTCTGACATCTACGACAGCTTGTAACTTCGGTTGTAAGTGTTTACGACATTCGTTTGGAATTTGCGGTTCTATCAGCAAAGGACGTTCAGAAACACCTACAGAAACGATAAAGTGATTCCTAACAGTTAAAATAATGCGTATTGTATTTGGTCTCTCATTGTGTAGGACAGCAGGTAAAATGTTTAGGTAATCAGAAGATATACAACTTACCGAATTTCTTCTGCGAAACTTGTCTTACATATTTCCGGAAATTAAACGGTAATAGACTCAAAGTTAAACTATTGTTGTTGAAATTAACTCTCTGGGTAGGTTTAAAACAATGCAGTAGTATCCAGCAGTTTGGTGACCTTTTTTAAGTCTTCCTTTTTTTTTTTTTACTTCAGAAATGATTAAGTAGAAAAATAATGTAAATTTTTGAAGAATGACGGACCAAAAAAAAAAAAACGAAAAAAATAATTGGCCTGAATAGCAGAAAGTATTTTTTTCCTCCTGTCATCAGTCTTCCTCCATCCCTTGCTGTCTTGTGCCAACCTCTTCATGTTTACATATCTCCTACAGCCCACGTCCTCAATTATCTGCTTCATATATTCTTATCTGTGTCTTCCTATACAGTTATTATCTTCAACTGTTCCCTCCACTAACAAATTAACCAATCCAGTAGGTCTCAAAATAAGACCTACCATCCTGTCTCTTCTTTCTGTAAACTTCTTCCACAAACTTCTTTCCTCACCCAGCATTTCCAAAACTCGTTCATTTCATACTTTGTCCACTTAATTTTCAGCTTTCTTCTGTAGCACCACATTTCAATTGCTTCAATTTTCTTTCTTTCTGGAATTCCTAAAGTCCATGAAAGTAATTAGCTTGATAAATAGTTAGTACTAAACATGAAATTTTACAAAAAAATCTGTCATCTATTATACCAGCTATAGTGTTGAAAATAATTCCATTTGATTCTAAGAAGTGGCAAGTCTAACAAATATAATGAAATTTATCTCTTTCATTTCTGTCTGTCTTGACAATGGAACTCATATTAGAACTGTTAGTGAATTTGACATTGTAAGAAAATTCTTCTTCTATTTATTTCGTTTCAGACAGAAACTGGGAAATAAAGATTATGGACTGGCCCCTTGTTATTCCATGATCGGATAACATACCCGTTTGCAATGGGCATATAATATCAAGTGGGTACGCGAAACTGTTTACGGTGAAACATACCTTCCAGGGGAGTAGAGAACACTGGCAGGTTAGATACATGCGGTAGTTATAAAACCTATTCAACCATATATTAAGTAAGGGGTTTCGGCTGACTAATTAGTTATTAAAGTCTTCCCATATTTACGGGCGATCGATTTTAATTACAAGACCCCCAAGCTCAGTCCATAAGCACATCCACGACAAGCGTAGGAAAGCAAATCTTCAAATTTCTTATTTATTTTCCTGCCTTTCTTAATAGCTACTTCTTATTAATGGGCGCAGTCCGTTATCAATCTGAAGACTTGACATTTGTCATCATCTCGAATGTCTCTGTAAGATATTGTCCCTGTATCATAAAGGATTTCAAACAATCCACAGCTCTCTCATTTCGTGATCGGAGAATTTTTGTCGGACATAACAAACACTTCCTGCTCTTTCTATGTAACAAGACAGTACAGTACTCAATTTCTTAAACGAAGTGCTCCTTATGAAGGGTTTTCACTGGGTCATACTTTACTACATTGTAAGTTTTTAGAAAACCTGTTGGCGGTCGAAATTAAGCTGCTGAAAGAATGCAGATGCAAGGTAGCTTAACTCTTCTCGTGATCCATTCACTTCGCTTTTGATGCCGAAACGATTGTCTCATTCACATGAATGGATCTTCCCACAGTAAACAATTACTGGTTCCCGAGTAAGGGCTGAAATTGTGTTTACTATTGTTTTCATGCAATTCCAAAACCGTACAATTTCCCCATAGCCACCGGATTCTAGTGCTTAATACACGGATTAGATAGATCTTGATGGTAGATTATGGCACCCCACTCAGCGAAAAAAATTTTGATTCTTTTCCGTAGAGTTATATAATTGGATTTTGAGTATAGACATTATATTGAGAGGCGAAATTACAAAATGTATCCCCATATTTTACTACCATTGAGATTTCTGGAAGATTTTTTAAAACACATATTCACCTAAGTATTTCATGAAATTCTCCAGAAAATGTTTGTAATTTCCAAATAATGTCTCTGAAATGTCAGGATACATATTTTAATATAGACTTCTGCTTCTCAATAATTGCATGACTAAAGTACTTGAGATATAATATTTTGTCCATGAATTCAGCGACAGTGATATCATATTTGGGTTGATATAGAAGACAGCAACCAGTCACAATTAATTCCTTTACTTACTTTACTCCCTGACTCATGGCTTTACGCCTCGTCGACGTCGAGGTCATTAGAGGCAGGATGGGGTTGGGGACAAGGAACTGGAAAGAATTCGGCCATGGCCTTTTGAAGGAAGCATCCCGGCATTCACCTGGAGTGATATTGGGAAACCATGGAAAATCCAAATCTGGATGTCCCGACGGGGATTCGAACCGCTGTCTTCTCGAATTCGAGAATAAAGCGTTAACCGATCATCTACCACGCTCGTTCTTCATACTCAGCTGTTTTTTGGAAAACGCAAGAATCTGAAGGCAATGGAAAGATGTGGCACTTTTTTCTACAGAGAATCGCGATTGACAGTATTAATATCCTGGAGTCTGTTGAGCCACGTCAGATGAGCTATGGCTGGCTTGACGCACATAGATGGCCAGCTCTGCTCGAGCAGCAGGCCGTATGACAGGGCATACAGGCTGGTCGTTCATAGCTAGAAACAAGATATCGCCGCTCAGAAGAAAAACAGAGAGGTTTGGCTGCAGCGCGGGAAGCAAAAATCGGCCAATTATATCGCGCTACTTTCAGACAGTGCCTTCTTTCTTATGTCAGTCAAACGAGACTGCAAAATTAACAGAAAAACCAGATGCGGACAGTAGAGTTTATGATGAGTTTTCAGGCGGTGTAATTTTACTTCTAGCGGTCGCTTCAAAATTGAATGTTTTACTATACATTGATTTTTTATTCAGGCCGGCAAAGGCTCAATTCATGCGGATTAATTTCGTTCCTTGTTATAAACTGGTCATAAAGAGAATGTTCGTGACTTTGAGAACAGTGAAATAATTAATTTGCTAGACAAGGCTTATTTATTAAAGCAGGAAAGTTTGTTTATTGTGCAGTTCTAGGTTTTTCTGCACCATTTCAGAATCTCTGTCACATTCTTCATGTCAGGTTCAAAAATGTTTCACAGGACCGGTGATGTTTGAAACCGGTGTGTGTTCGTCTTGTAACAAATAATCAAGTTTGGTAGGAGGGCAGCAAGCTATAAAGTTAAACAATCAGAAGGACGCTGGTTGAATACTCGATCCGGCCGTTCAAATTTCGGTTCCTTGAAATTACTTTCGGTGAATATCGGAATGGTTCCATCAAAAGATCATAGCCCAGTTCTTTTCTGTTCGTAATACCCAACACTCTTCCGGCCTTAATAATTTCTACGTAGACGGGCCTTAAAATCTTGATAAGAAAGAACAAAACTGCCATTTGGATTTTCTGTTTCCTAATACGACATGGTAGTTTTAAAGATATTTATGACCAAAAAGTACAGCTTTGAAATAAGAGAAGCAACTGATGACTTTTCTGTATGGATACGATGCTCTTCTTCACATATCGAGGAAATATCGGCAGTTTCTGAGATCATAATCTTGTTTATAAAGTGCTATATGTTTGTTTTAAATATTTATTACGAAAATAATTTCCGTTCTTGGATAGATCATCTCACTTCGCTAAGGTTCTAGCAAAATTCAAACAATTAAGTTGGATTCAGCGGGGAAAAAGTCGACAAGTTTTACCTGCATATGATAGATCAAAATTTGAACACATTTGTTAGCGGAACGCTTTATTAAAAATAATTATTCTTCAGGACTCATTCTCGAAATGCTGTACCTGCTCCCTAACTAGCACGCTTCTCGCATACTTGATAAGATATAAATAGATGGTAAGAGTGTCTACCAAAACAAGCCATTGAATCTTCTATCTTAATTAAAAATGATTTGTATCAACTTTACAGCTACCTCTTCGACTTTTTTACTTAAGCTAAAAAACGGATGGAATTTAGAATGTTAGGCTAAGATAGGCTAAAATCTAGTTGTAATACAGATCAGGCAGCTACGTCGTCGTACTGGTTCTTTAACTACGTAATTTTAGTGTCCCCTATAAAGTTTTTGTCTTACTGTTAACAATTATTATACTAGCAGCAAATTTGAAATGTTCTCAGGGAATGTGGTAACAATATTGGTAAGTGAAATGGCATCAGCGCCTTTAAAACTAATGTTCGTTTCTCCAGTCCATTGATGACGGTGAATTATGTGCGTGAATTACATCAAGTCTATAAGATTCGAAATAATCTTTAGCTCTGTCAGTGAGATAAAAGTTACTTAAAGGGCCTTTTAATAACTTAGGAGTATGTTAGCTTGTAAGAGATAAAAACCATATTGCGGGTGCTCTTCATTACTAGTCTTTAGTCTTCCAGCTGCACAAGAAGTACAGGGCTCTATCTCATTAAAGAATCTCTTCTACGTAATTTCCTAAGACAACTTCTAGATAAAGCCAGCAGCATTTCATGATGACTTTTTAAAAATCTATCTATCTGCTTTTTTTTTTTTTTTTTTTTTTTTTTTTTTTTTTTTTTTTTACAAAGCAAACAGCACACAGCAATTTAATTATAAAAGTTACATTAGATTTATCCCCAGCAGTAACCTTTGGTCGTCCTCCAACGTACATATAAAAAAGGTGAAGGAAACATTCTGTCACCGAACAGTCTCATAAGAATAATAATCAATGACGTTTGACGTCAGATCACGAGAGCGGTAACGCGTCAAGCGGGACATCCTGGATGTTGAGGACGTGATTTATGGAACAAAAAAGAATTGTGTATGGTTATATGTTAAATATTTCGTGGTTGTAAGCTGTTTCTTTTATGGATAAATCATAGAAAAATAAACGAAGTTTCTTTAAATCTGTACCTTGATTTAACAAATCTCGCAGTTCTCTTCATGTGTGAAATGACGGCTATTCCTATTTTCTTGTTCTATTCATAATATAATAAAACTAAAGAGGGATAATGTTTGTACATTAAATATTTGAAAGAAATAAAATGAGCTGCGATTACTAGTAATATAATGTTTTCAAGTAACTGCCGAAAAGATGTTCAGGAGAACTAGTGGACATACATCATAATTACCGCTTGACCTTATTCAAAAACATGGGAACAGCCACTTCAAGTCATGATTGTGGGAATGTACCTCGTCCAACCATATATGTTGTTCGTAGTAACTGAACTGGGTGGGTGAGCACACGCTCTGGCATGGTATTCGCGAGTACTTGGTTTCGAGTCCCCGTCCGGCCATCCAGATTTTGATTTTGCAAGGTTTCCCGAAATCACTCCTGGCGAATGCTGGTATGGTTACTACAAAAGGCCATGATAATGACCGAATTAACTGCCATTCCTTACTCCACTTCCTCTCCCGCCTCTAATGACCTAGACTTCGACGAGGAATAACGCCCTAAAGGAAAAAACTCTGATTGCCTGTGCTGTGGTTTCTGCCCTTGTACTGTTAGGAACTGGATTGTATATATGAAAGATTAATTTTGGTGCAAAGCATGTTTGCAACCTATGTTTTGGAAATTACAGACTAAATAAATTTAGATAAAATCGTTGCCAGCATTACTGTGAGTGTATTATTTAGCAGTCAACCAGGATCATATTTTCCCTTTCAATATCTTACACCTGAAGCGATAAACAGAACTGCTCCTCTAAAAACCGCATAGGCATGATTCTCAGTGGAGAATAAAGTTTTGTGGCATTACAGCAGAAACTGTTTTTCGCGAAGTAAATCCAGCTTTATACTGATACTACGTGAGAATTTGAAAGTGGAAGAGTGGACAGATATCATCGGTTCTCAGTTAACATTGTTTTTAGAAGATAGAGAACAAGCTAGACATGTCATCCTATCTGAGGCATGGCTCGCCCACTTGATGTTTTTGATGGGGATGTGGAACGTATAGATGATCCTTATTTCTTTTCAATACCTCCACGCTAGATATTACCCATAAGAATTTACCTCCGCGGTACTTTATTGACAGCAGGCTGAGTCCAACCGTAGAACCGTTCCCGGCGTTCAGTTTCGAAGAAAAATCCTCGGTTCTGTCGGGCATTCATCCCTGACGTCTAGTCCACGATTAGTCTCTCTACTTCAGCCGACTTAAATTATATAGGCTATACCCACATACAAATCATATACGAGTATTATTTCTAAAAGGTGTTTTTTTGTCACAAGTCATCATCTCCTTTCATACCTAACCGAACTCGATAAATGAGGTATCCTTTATAAGATTAAAGTATCCGCTTTGGTAACATCATATTTCAATAAAGTAATTTTTCCGGATTCGACCCTTAAAGGGCAAAAATGTCAATATTTCGAAATGGTGTTTTTATGGGTCTCGAGCGATTTACCTCCCTGGATAGCTAACCGAAACTGATAAAAGAAGTATAATTTTAAAGATTTGATCTCCACTTTGGTGACATCATATATATAGAAAGGAATTTTTCGGCATTAGACCCTTAAAGAGCAAAAGTACCAACATTTCTACAACGCATTTTTGTGTCACCAGCAATGTATCTCCCTTGATATCTAACCGATATAGATAAATGAGGTATCATTTCAAAAATTAAGGTCTCCGCTTTGGCCACATCATATTTTAAGAAAGGAATGTTTTGGAATTTGACTCTAAAAATGCAAAAGCATAATAACGTTTTTTTTTTTTTGTCACGAACTATTTATCTCCCTTGATATCTAACCAAAAACGAGGTATTATTTCAGACATTAAAGTCTCTGTTTTGGCCATCATATTTTAAGAAGGGAATTTTTTTCAAAATTTGACCCGTGAAGGGCCTAAGTATCATTATTTCCAAACATATCATTTTTGGTCACCAGTCATATATCTCCCATAGTATCTAACCAAAATCGAGAAATGAGGTATTATTTTAGATATTTTAAAGGTGTCCGCTTTGGTGGCATGGTATCTTTAGAAACGATTTTTTCAGAATTCCTTCCTTCAATGTTTCAAAAGTTCTACAACGCGTTTTTGTGTCACGAGCCATTTATCTCCCTTGATATCTAACCGAAATAATTAGATGAGGTATCATTTTAGAGACTTAGGTCTCAGCTTTGGTCTCATCATATTTGAAGAAATGAATTTTTCTGAATTTGACCCTTAAAGCGCAAAAATATTGATACCTCTATAACGTGTTCTTTTGTCACGAGAAATTTATCTACCTTGACACCCAGCCAAAATCGATAAAAGATGTATCATTTAAAAGATTTAGGTAACATTATAAATTAAGAACGATTTTTTTTCGGAATTTGACCCTTGAAGGGCAAAAGTAATAACTATGAAAGTCGCGCGTAATGAGACAATTCAGAGCCAGTCCGCTAGATAGCAGCATCACATATCAAGGAGATATTAATAAACTGCTTCACTGGCGTCGACTTTTGTTAGATTCCTATTACACTAAACAAATAAACGATTAGTACAAACGAGGCGGTTCTACTTTTATCTTATCACAAACCACCAGCCTTAATATTCGCACTGTCATTTAGTATTTTTATGAAATTACTTTGCAAGAGACTGAACTTGGACCCTTTCAACGACTATACGATGGATTATAATACCGGCTGCACCTCAGTTCGTAATGACACTGAGGCATCTTCCAAGACTGTTCAGACTGCGACTATAAGTCTTCTTCGTAGGAGTTGCACCCAGATTTGCTTGGATGTTTCATTACTTTGTTGAGATAATGGAGTAACACTTGACCAGAGTCATTGTTTGAGCAGCTACGTTGGTAATGGGCGAGCACGGCAAGGCACGCGGGAGGGAAACTTGAGCTGAAGGGTCGAGCTGCTGCGGTCGGCGCGTGACTCACGCCAAATTGATAGCTCGCATGACCGCATGGCATCAGCCTTTTGGGGCAGCCCGCGGTTTATGTAAGCCTGGAGCTGCTGCACGATATACCGTTACGGGATACTGGCCTCTACTAATACGCAGGTCATCGAATATGTGTTGACAGAGTACAGAGTGTGGTGGGCGACGGGAAGGAGATGAACCTGGGATGCGGAGGGTTAAGTGATAGATGGGTCTAAGGAAGGATTTCTCAAACATATAGCTCCACGTATCCCCATTAAATTTCCCATAGAATGGTGAACCCCCTTAAAAACTGTTTTTTTTTATTTATTTATTTTTTCTTAAAAAATAAGGATTTTTATAAAAGTAATACAGTTACAAAGAGCAATATGTTATAAATTAATGTGATGGATGGTCTTGTTTCTTGTAGCAAGTTGAGTAGATTTTAGGATTAATTTAGCAAATTTTCAATCTCAATGCACTATTGTTCGAGTCGCACGCTCGAGACAGCCATTAGGGGGGCGTCCATAAACCACGTAGCCTCCTGTGAACCCCCCCCCCCTCTCTCCCCACCTAGCCCGACGTGGCTTTTGCCTCTACCTCACTCCCCCCTCACGTAGCACCTAGCTTTTTTTCCCTTTTGATTCCAGAAGAGATTTTTTTACCGTTTTCTCTTCTCAGACTATTGAATATTACATATAGCGGTAGTTAAATGAAGGAAATGAATTTCACATGCTGTTGTGTGTTCTGAACCTCATTTTAACTGTGAAAAATGATATGTATGGAAAGCTACGTGGCCTGGCTCGGTCCCCCCCCCTTCCCCCACATAGCAAAGCGTAGCTTTCCAGCCATCCCCTCCCCCCTAGACCGAGCCACGTAGTTTATGCACGCTCCCTAACGTAAATCTTGTCGCAAACCCCCTACGATCAACTGGTAGCTAGGGGTTCGTGTACCCTACTTTGAGAAACCCTGGTCTAAAGGATATTAATGCTGGTGGCACTTGACAGGGGACCAACAAATTTTTCAGAAATGCATTTCAATCTCCTTAATATAAGTTGAAGTGTATCTCCCACTTACGCCCGTGTTAGAGTTATCACATCAAATGGGCTATAGTTTATGAGACACTAGAGCTATTGTAAAGGCGCGTTCCCACGATCCCTTGTAACGAAGGCGAGACGGGACGGGACCTCATTAGCCGAAGTGTACGGAAGACCGCGGGCCGCAGGTTAGTCCTAACTTACATCGCCGCCACGTCCCCACCACGTTGCCTAGTGTCGTTTGGCACAGAGCACTTTACAGCAACAGAAGGGGTGCGCACCACTCCTGCAAACCGATGGCAACAGCGCACCGCTACACACGCCTGTGATGTTTACCGACTCAGAGTGGGTAGCTGCGTCTCGCCTCCGCTAGCAGAGGCGGCACTGTTCCCATGGCGTGTGGTTGAGTATTCGTCCCGTCCCATCCCGTCTCGCCTACGTTACAAGGGATCGTGGGAACGCGCCTTAAGAGACAAGCGAGCGATTGACTCCATGGGCCTTCCTAGCTGTCGGCAAACTCGGGTCCAATAAGGACCATCGTCCACTTTATTATTATTTGCGAATGCCCCCTATCGGATCATGCAAATCCTCGATTCTCACATTGCTTATAATTAAGAGCTTGGCCAATGTTTCCATTGGATATTTATAACCAAGGATTGTCAGCAGTGGAGGTGGAGCGTAAGTTTTGCCATCTGTCTGCGATTAACGTAAATTATGTTTTCTATGATATGTGTATTTTTGTTTATGAAATGTGTAGTTTATGAGAGGCGGAGGTTGACTACCGTCCCAGCATTCGCTTTGGTAACTGCAGAAAACCGCCTAAAAACCGTAGTTAGGAAAGCAATTCGAGGACTGGAAGCCGGTATCGTTGTACCTTCCAAATCTAATGTGGTGGTGCCTTACAGAGCGCAACTACACTGACGGGTTCATGTGAGGAATCCAAAAATGAATCTCTTCTATAAAACCATTGCGCGGGGATAAAAATTGTGCAGTTGCAGTTACTGTAAGAGGGCCGTTATAAAATTAATTAGCAACAATATTGAACAAATATGACTATTAATGTAGACAAATCGAATGCACCGTCTGAATATTTGCTTTACTTTAGTGCATCGTTTCCATTTCTTAGCATACATTTTCCCCATCGTTCTGCGAGATTTCCTCTTGGAAGAATTCTGTTCTTGTTGCCGGAAGACATTGACCTGCATTTTGTATGTCCTCAATGTTCTCGTAGCGTTGGTGTCCCATTCCTTCTTTCACAAAACCGAAAATATGGTAGTCTGAAAGCGCCATTCCGCGATTGTAGGAAGAGTGCGCAATAGCTTCGCACGAAATTTTTCTCCCTCTGAACTCTATAGTTTTTAGTCCATAAACTTGGGACCAAGCAAGCACAAACTATCCAATTACATAAGTTTGCGTAAAAATTAGATACCGGGTTGTGCAAATTCTGTGGGTTGAGAAAATGTTCTTTTATTATTATTATTATTCTGATGACTTTTGAATTTTTTTAAAAAATGTTGCAAATTAATATCCGTATGATCTTCATATGTAATGTATTTCTTTTAAATTATTATTTCATGAGATAAAGAAAATCGGTGATAGTGCAGAACCGCGATTCATCGCTGAACACATTGCGACGCCAATCATTGTGTTCAGCGATTCTGCACTAACTGGTATGACCATCGTCGGTGAATATGGCGGTGACATGGGGAGAAGGCCAACTCTTCCAATATTTTAGAGGAGCACAACGGTGTTACTATTGTCATCATGGTGTGTGGAGCCATCGGGTATGACTTAAGATTGTGACTGAGTGAACTGACAGTATAACGGCACGTCACGAACATCCTACGCCCTGATATGTTCCCTCTCATGCAACAATATCGTGGTACCAGTTTTCAACAGCACAGTGCTCGTCCACACACGTTATGTGTTTCTGTGAACTGTTTGCGTGATTTGGAGGAACGTAAGTGACGAGCAAGATCCCCAGATCTGTTACCGATAAAATATGTAGAACGTCAATTCCGTACCAGTGTCAGTATCCAGGATATCAAGGACCAGTTACAACAGTTGTTGGCCAGTTTGTCTCAGGAGAGGATGTAATGGCTCCTCCCAACCGAATCAGTGCATGAATCCTGGCTAGAGAGGGTGAAACGTCATGCAGATAAGTGGGTTCATACTGCCAAGTTCTTTGAAAATTTGACTCGATTTTGTATTCACTGAAACATCACATACGCTCTCAACCTGTGAAGTTTAATTTCCTTTCCTCTTCTCTTCTGGGTGCATCACTTTTTTGTCAGACAATGTATAAATAATTAATTTACACATCAGATAAAACATTTCAGTATCAAAATACAAACCCTTATAAATTACAATCAAAAGTAATATAGATGTATTTTTTTGTCCTTTAAATATTTTGCAAAGATCTGTTGGGTGGCAACATTTTCGCAATATTCATTTAAGCAGCTATGATAAAACCTAATAGTCGTTAACAGCTATTAGCTTCGTGTACTGTGATAAGATGACGATAACAATATTTTATACAAAATAAAGATATGCTGTGAACTAAACTATTTATCCTTAATTAGCTGCCGTACTAAGGTGTTTTCTACATTGGAATAAACACTTATGCTAACTGTGATTCGATAAAACATTGTGGTCCATGAAGTACAGATGTAAACATCAGAAATTAAAATAATAGAGAAAAATTGCTGGAAAATTACATTTATGTGTATAAATCAATTTATGTCATTGATATTTCGATCAGATAAGGTAGAAAATTTTAAGAATTGTCAGATTTCTGATATTGAAACAAAAATGTTTCTCATGTTAGGATGTTGACTTAAAGATATAATTTTTATTTGTTTAAATTTTTTTCGATATTTACTAGCAAACAATTCTACTTAATAATATAATGGAATGGCTGTTGTTGATCTAATATTTCGGAGAACCCAATCGAGCTACACATAATTACGATTTCTGTGGCTTCCAAAATCACTTCATACGAACGTTGTTGTTAACTTTATACATGACGCTATTGCTCCCTGTTTTATCTTATAGTTCCTATAAACAAACTTGGACTAGCTGAAAGAATGAATTTTTTTCAGGAATTAAAATTCTTTCTTTATCCCGATACCAAATATGTGACAACGTATCTCACACACCTTTCGATGTCAGTGACTTTGCTTCTTCAATCTTCTCCTTGATAAATAACAGTCTTGAGAAACTGACGGAAGTAGACGGACTTAAGAAACGTAAGATGATATTTACGTCTTGACATTAGCAACGAATTGTGCTGAAAAAACAATTTCTGTAAATGTTTAACCAGAGGGCTACAGTCAAAAATCATTCTTAGAAGGTGTTTTTTGAGAAAAATAATGCCGTTAGAGAATACTAGATCATTAATCAGCAGACTCTCATCTTAAGCTAGAAAAAAATGTGAGAAACTAAGCAGATCAACTTTTCTATTAAGGTAGAAAGTTAATTTAGTCTGACATTAAGAACTGAAGACCACCAAGTGACGGTAGAAAATTACACCAATTTTTCAACTTGCTGGAGACATTTCTTCACATTAGGAGTTAAGATTCATTCTGACGCTTTCATATATGAGAGATATAAGTAAGAAGGGTCACGTGGGATTGTACGGGTGCTGTAAAAAGTTGACTGCATTGGCTGACAGATCCTTCCTGTGTGTTGGCTTCCGGGTGCGCGCGCTAATGTGAGGAGTTGGTTTTGTGGAGATTACCGTCAGGGCATGTCTGACAGGATTAGAGAGGCCCTCCGAACAACAGAGAAAGGACTCAGCGCCTTAGGGAGGGACTCAAACGGTCACACACCCTGACCAAAAGGTACAAAGGTAGTGTTAGTGCATTAATCTAGTCAACGAAACGAATTGTGCAATGGATTTTTTTTACCACGTTCTACAATAATTGTAAACAGTTTTTGAAAAATAATGGAAATAAGGATCTGTTTAATTATATGCCAACATATAAGCTTGATACCAATGTGTATTCTGTTATTACTTTTGTGGATGTATCGTAGCATTCGATTAGTAGGTGGTATAAAATTTTTAATCGGGATGGTAGGTGTAGTGGTGTGAGATTTGAACCTACACTCTGTGCTCCTATATCATAGTGGTATGACTTTATTTATTTCGTGTAGTCTAAGTAAATACGTACGTTGTTGGTCGGAATACCCCGAAGAAATGAAAAAGTGTAGTTTTGTTTTGTTTTGCATTACGCTTCTGTCGTGGCTTGATCTACATTTAAGCATCGAGCTTAACCTACTGAGCCTGTAGAGAGTACTTCATATAAACAAAGCAGAGGTGAAAGTCATTTTAAATGTCCGTAAAACTTCCAGACCTTAGCGGATTCCAAACCTGTAACTCTGAGGTTTCAAAGGGGTCGCCTGAACAATGAGCTATTGTACTGCTCGCCGCGTGTTGCGTAGGTTTCTGGAGGCTCGTTTATGCTTAGTCGCTAAGTGGGATTTAGAAATAATAAGAAAATATTCCAGAACACATTCCAGATAACATCAGCTCAATCACCTATATATTGATTGAGACTATAAAAAAGTATTATTGGTGCGAAGGGACTGAAACCATTTATTTATAGCGAGTCCAAATGGAAAGTCGTTATTCCGCTTGCGTGCTTGTGCTGTTCTGATGACGGAAATTAGACTCGTACCATAACGGGTCAGGAGAATGAAATAATAATCTTTTAAGCTACTGGCTGAAAGATGCAGACTGTAAACGCCTGTGTTTTTTTTCTCCTCCCCCCCCCCCCTTAACTAAGAAAAAATATGTATGAGTTACTAACGAACTGGTATTATTACTTGTATTTGGAATTTCAATGATTTAAAAGTGAAAGTAAAAAAAAAGAAAAAAGTGTATGGTTGTAGGTTCTGACACAATAAACCGATAAAATTATCATATTGGTTTATTCTATTAGAAAAGTTTGGAATGGTCGGAGAAGAAGACATGAGAACGTAATAACAGAACAGTAAGGTCTATCGTATGTTCATAGTCCACACGATCTGTACATTTAATTACGGTAGGTAAATCTGGAAACAATAGGTACGGTAAAATAAGGTGTTAACTGCGGTTAACAGGCTTCCTTGTTATCCACATTACTTGAATGTTGTGCACGATGTCTATTACAGTGCTGAACCGTGTTTTGGAAATGTATGTCGGGGAAATCTTCCGTTTGAAATAACCACGGATTCCTTGGATTAATAATTCAATAGTGCTAATCGTTACACATCCTGATGTCATTGACAAGCATTCATTTACTATTTTTTTTGTTGTTCTAAATGTTTTCCTTATTCTAATGCTAAAATATGTTATACTGGCATGGTAAGTGTGACATAAATATTTAATAACTGGTTAGTGACGGACAGAATCATTTGAGAGGTTCATTATCTTTGTCCGATATGTCATAAATACAGCCTACGAAGTTCAGTATTACATAAAAAGAAACGTGAACTCATTTGTTTTTAATGAACCAGAAATTAAGAAGAAATTTCATGAGATAAAATAAATAAAATGCTATCATTATTTCAGGATCCAAAATATCTGTATACATTTTGCAATATAATCAATTTCAAAACATTATTATAAGATTTATAAATATGAAGCTATAACTAAAAATTCTGTCGAAAACAATAATTTGTTATCATCCTCTTCGTATTACAGTACTATTGATAATGTTGATTAAATATAAATTACAGCAAATTTATGCGTAAATTTAATGAAAAGATATTAAGATATTAAAGAAAATTTACAAGAAAGGAATCAAAATGAGCGCTTTAAAATATAATTTAAATTCGTTGGTAGTTAAATCAATCGTACATAGACACACACAAGCCATCATTATTAACTGGCATCAAAATCGTAGAATTCAATAAGTATTGCTTAACAAGAAAGGATAACGAAGAGCTAATAAAATAGTTATGATATTACCTAAACTTTTTTACTGTCTTATTCAGCCTTATGGAGTCCACTACAAAATTGCAACGTTCATGACGTCAGCTATTGCGAAGTTATAATTGCTGATTAGCTATAGTTTTTATTTGGAAATTCGGTAGTTATGGTTCAATGATACTATTAAAAAATAAACACAAGTAACACTTCAATAAAATAAAAACAAAAAAAACGTAGGGCCTATGTAATTTGCTGGAAATCTTGCATCAGATAAGAAAGTATGGATTTCTTATTCTGTGCCACTCCCTCCTCTTGTCCCCGATGCTGTACAACAGGTGTCCCACTCTTTGGTTGATGAAGAATTACCACATAATAACAAAATTTTTTTTTGAGATTTAATAGCTTTGTTTTTCATATTTACTCAGAGTACAACATATCTAATGGTTTAGTAGCAGAATAAATAGTTACTTAAACAATAAATTATCTATGAAGACTAGGTGGTCTTCTTCTCATTGTATACGAATAAAATCCGCTCACTGGCATAGCTAGCCGAGTGAGTCCATCAATAAAGCATAACCTTTCAGCGATCATAGTCTTTGTCAAGTGACGTAATAAGTCATGTCATAACATAATCTCAGTAACCGCGATATACCCCTGCTTATGGTTTCTTATTGTATGGTAACAGTTTCCTCGGAGGAGTAAGTTTCTCTCGAACAGGTATTTTTAGGTTCTTTGTTTTAAAGACATTGTGGTGCTGAAATGTTCTTTGTACAGAGAGAAGTGTTCATGGCGCAAGAATTCTGAGAAGTCATAAGAGCTTGTGACTTCCCGCCTTCCTTGTCTGTAACTGCCTTATGTCGAGTGGTAGATATTTCAGCAGGGAAGAGAGCATCCTAATCTACATGCCATATCAACAAAAATCAAAAGGGCGATTAAGTGAGTTTAGAGAATGTGATGGAATAAAAGTAGCAATTCTAAAGAGGTACAGTTTCATATGAAAAACATTTAAAATATGGAATATAACATGACAATTTGTCCTGACTTAATCATTTGCACATTTATAATCTTCAGAAAATTACTGGAGAACACGCACTCCTCCAACATAGCGCCTGATTCTGGGAAATAAATTATGGTTGATTGTACAGGGCTACGGCCGCTAATTTTTATTTGACTACATCTTAAAGTCAGCAAAAGAGTGAATATGTAGTCGTAGATAAATACCTTTATTGGTTACACACAAATACATATATTATAGGAAAAATATACTACATATAGTGAAGCCTGTACAGAATCATTTCCAGTGAACTTTATCCACGTATCGTCCTGGTGCAAAACGTGCGCAGTCCACGCTAAATATTGAATTCATGAAATTCACAAATAATTAGTTCTGCATCATGCAGGAAACAAAAAAGTAGCAGGCTTAAGTTATCTGAAAATTATTAATAAATAAATTACGCCAAAGCAATTGACTTTTTTGTATTTATTGATCTCCCGTACGCGTTTCACTTCTTTTGCAGAAGCATCTTCAGCGGGTTTTTTTATTTTGTGGTCTATTGCATTTCTTTCAGCTCCATTCTCAGCATCAGTGCTTTTGCATTTTTGGTGAGAAGTGTCTTCATTATTCAGATTCACAACACTGCACTTTATTGCACTGTACTCTGTGTTTTTTCTTGCGAATGGTCGTTCTGTTTTGTTTACTAAGTTAGTAAGTTACTAGCTGTATTTCATAATGGATTTCAGCACTTTCATCTGCTTGGCAACGGCAAAAATTATTTCTGTCAATAATACAGACAAGGGTTGGAGAAACCTACAGTAAGGAATTATTGCCCATCATAATTTTTAAATTAAGTTAATGAAGGAATAGTGCAGTCAAATACCTATCATAGGTGTCAATATTTGTTTTAAACCACACGGGGTAAACTAGAGCGTAACAGACTTTTGACGGAAGTAAAAATATTTATACTAACTGTCATGAAAGTTTCTTTAGGCTATTACACTTCTGAAAGTCTATGACTGAAATTGTATAGCTGAGAGACACGGCAAGATTGATTTCCTTTTAAAAATACAGAAGTTTTGTAAGCTGTACAAATGTCTCCGAAAATATATCTCATCGGATTTCATACGTATCAAAAATTGACAACTTGAAGTTAATTGACGACTTGAAGTTACTCATCCAAAAGAGTGATTCCATATCACAGTTAAAACAGTAATTTATACTACATATATTATGTTGTTAAATATCTGATCAGTTGAATGTGTGGCTCGTAGCATATATAGCATATTGGGTGATGATGGGCATATTACCTGGCCAGTGTTAATGGCTGAGACAGTGAAGTGGCAGGCACAGTCTGAAATAGCACGCGATAGCTCCGGAAGTCTCAGCTTGTTTACCTTGTTGTCCAAACAGGTTTAGGGCCTCCATTAGTTCGCGGCGTGTGATGGAAGATCAAATAAACTCCGGAGTTGATTAATGCAATGAGATACGTTTAATGTGGAAGGATATAATATAGGTTCTCTAACGATTCTGCTTGTTTTAATACAGTTTTAATTAGTTTATTTCGATGTAAACATGTTAGTCTGTCCGAAGATATTTTTTAGTCCCTCGAACGTTGAATAATTGTACTGATATGGTTTCTCTGAATAGTTAAATTCCTGATAAAACTTTACTCGGGAAGTTTTCCATATCGTTTCTTCCGTAGATTTATTGAGAGCGGAGATAGAGAGCAATACGATTAAGCTATTCTGAATGTTAACTGTGTTCGGTTATATAACTGCGGATACCTGCCTTTAACAGCGTTTAGAACATTGGCATTACCTACCATAGTCCACAGTGATCATGCTTTTCTTACATATTTTTGAAACTTTACGTAGAAAAAAGACAAAAAAAACAAAAAAAAAAAAAAAAACGTTTTCTGCTCTTGGTAACCGATGCTTAGTACGCAAAATACAGGTGTTAATGGTGTAGTGCGGCATGGGTAGGGGTGGATGATTGCTTTATTAAACGTATCTGAAGAGCTGTCAGGAAAACAGAATGAAGACATCCCTTGTAAATACTGGCATGATGCACTCAGCAATGGAATACTGACCGGAGGACTGTTACGGAAGGAACTTAGCAAGTTCAAAAAGAGGTCTTTGTGAATCAAAGATCCACAAGAATGTGTTAAATTGGAAAGAGTCATAAGATGATGAAACATTGAGAACTAAAAAGATAGCTAACAGCATTTGTTAATTAAATAAAGTTCAAATGCTGGGTACGCTTGCCTAAGAAAGGTGAAAACGTTTCATGAAAATTTGGCTTATAGCTTTACGCCTCGTCGACGTCAAGGTCTTTAGAGGCGGGAAAGGACTGGGGCAAGGACACCAAGCGAGGTGGGTGAGCGGTTAACGCTCTGGCCTCACATTCGGGAGGATGTCGGTTCGAATACCCGTCCGGGCATCCAGATTTGGGTTTTTCATGGTTTCCCCGAGTCTCTCCAGGTGAATGTCGGGATGTTTCCTTAAAAAAAAAGGCCATAGCTAAATTCCTTACGGTTCCTTGACGTCAATCCCATTCCGCCTCTAATCACCTCGACGTCGACGAGATGTAAAGCCATAAGTAAAAAAAGTGTGGACAAGGAAGGGGAAGGAATTCGGTCACGGCCTTTTTAAAGAAATCATCCCGGTATTCGCCTGTAGTAATTTGGGGAAACCACGGAAAACCCAATCTTGATGGCTGGACGGGGATTCGAACCTACGTCCTCCCAAATGAGAGGGCGGAGCATTTCGTCTCATCCACCACACTTTAACGGCTGTGGATTTTTTGAATCGATAGTTTTTGGAGTATCATGTTTGCTTGCACTTCTTAACTGAAAAGCAATACGAAGAGTCTCCACAAAGAGCGACAGATATTGTGTGTTCCAAATTATTTCTCTTTCAATTACTTATCTTCATCTAGAGACAACTCTGCAGCACGAAAATGCATACAGAAGATATCACTTCTTATTCGGTCGATTGGGTTATTGCGTCAAAATAACGTTTTAGAAATGGTAGTTAAAGAGAAGATCTGTTTGGAGGATCTCATACACAGGGCCGGCGCTAGAAATTTTTAGCTCTACAAATTACCCTGGCGATAATAGGCGGATTCTTGGCTTCGAGGTCTGGGCCCCTCCAACCGGTGATCGGGGCCCCCCATCAGCCGGCGGGCCCGGGTACAATTGACCCGTTTACCCCCCCCCCCTAGCGCCGGCCCTGCTTATACACCAGGAGATAAGATGGGGAGCCATGTTTTAACACATGTGATTAGTTGATTTGTCAGTAAAGAAACACATTAAGGGAAGAACAGGATGAG
This sequence comes from Vandiemenella viatica, assembly GCA_031002005.1. Taxonomy (NCBI): domain Eukaryota; kingdom Metazoa; phylum Arthropoda; class Insecta; order Orthoptera; family Morabidae; genus Vandiemenella; species Vandiemenella viatica. Next base: position 93,463,809 of record JARYHS010012519.1, read on the forward strand.
GGGTCTAGATGACAGGGATAGACTCGTGTAGTCGTAATGACCTGGTGACGGGGTTTTAATTGGCTGCGCAGTCTGCCCCTGTCGTAGCCTAACCCGGTAATCATACCACGGGTATAGGGGACCTACAATTTAACGTGAAATCCGAACCAAGGAACATTCCTGACGTACTTTGCATCAGTTGTGTCAGAGGTGAAGGTTGGATTAGTGGCCTTTAAAAATCCCAGCAGAGAAAGGGGTTCGAACTGGGGATCTTTCGATCTCCAGTCACCTGACCACTCTGTGTATGTAATTGAGGGAATGAATTACAAATGGCGTGTTAGAAAAACGATTAAGATAAGAGGAGGTGGAGTGCACAGAAAAAAAATCACCTTGTACGCGCTATTAACACATTGTCTTGCAACTCATCATTTGGATATTCACAAATTTGCTTCAGGACACTTCTTTTCAAACCCGCTGTGCTGGGTGTCGCTAGTGCCCACTTTCGGCTGGAGTTTACGATTGACCATTAGTGGCAGCTCAGTGGACCGACTTACAAACGGGGCATCTCTTCTCCGCTCCCCTCAGCGGGGCTAATAAATACGTGACGTGTTTGTCCAAGGCTGGACGCCTCTCCGCTATAATCCAGAAATAATGACGGCACGTGTGCGGTGGGCACGTGGGATTAATCATGGCCACCTCACTACTTCAGCTCTCTCCCTCTTCCCGCCTCCCAATCCCCTCCCCATTGTACAAAATCCGCTTCAGAACTCTCATCACTCTCAAGCCTGACGTAAGATTACTGTGACCCATATTTCCAAGTTCTTCCGTTTGTGGTCGTTATGAATAAAACAATCAACAGCGTAATTACCAGCAATAATTCACTTTATTTCCGCACCAGTGCTCTAACGTCTCCAAAATTTTGTGTCCAAGCTACGCTTAGAATGACTGATTTACCAGTTTGGTAACACTTTAGCCTCCCATTCCGCAGGACGCTGGTTGGAATCCCCGTCCATCCATCCAGATTTCGGTTTTCCATGAAATCCCTCAAAGGGCACAGCCGAATTCCTTCCAGTTCCTTTCCCCTCAGTGCTTTACTACCTAAAGTGATCTTAGCTTTGACGAATCGAAAAACAATTAGCAAAATAAAAGTTGATTCAGTTTTAACTCTTATTTCTTGGCATAATTGTTTAAGAGGAGTGTAAACGCAATAAGTCAACCAATAGTATCTTGACGTAATGAAAATGAAAAAAAAAAGAAAAAAATTTAAAATTGTAACTGCAGATTTTTTTAATGTGACTTATGCCATTAAATCCACTCACTTAAACATTACGGCGAAGGTTTCAACCATGCAGCAGATGTCCACCTGTTCACTAGTGTGAACTGTTTTTCGCACCCATCAGGTCAAACACAATAACGCAACAAACACTAAACGAATCCTCAAGGAATTCACAAAACGTTGTCAGTTGTTACGTTCCTCCCTTGTAATAGATCTGCATTATTTCTCAATCAGAGAGGCGTAAACGTCGAAACAAATGTATATATTTTGAGTACACTAGCATTCACATCGATTGTTTTAAGCAACAGCGTGGCTGTTTGTTAATTGCGGGGGGAGGTGTAAAAGTTGTTATCGCAAAGTCGCCGTATCGAATCCCGATCTGGGCAGGAATTTTCATAGGCCCTTAACCCTTTCTTCACATCTAGGTATGCTTGCTTTTTGCACGTGACCTGATAACGTTTCCATTGTTCAGATTCCTGGTAAAACTGTAGTTATCTAATTCCTGGAGGAATTATCCAATTGTATTAGGTGGCTATGAAAAAGGTGGATTGCATAAGCGATAAGAACTGTCATCAAGTTACTGTATACTTTCTGTTGAAACAATAATTCCAGTAATAATGGTCCCTCTTTCATGAATTTAATATGCAGATAGTAAACTATTTTACTGGTGTGTATTAGCTTGCGGTATTTGCAGGTAGATTTCAAATATTTCCATGTTGACCATTTATTTTACATGTTTTAATCTGAACCTAAGTGTCACAATTTAACATGTATCTGAACTCGCTGGATCCAGAAAGTACTACAAGTTCTTTGGTAAATGCGTTTATGGCAAAACTAAGGTGTGTCCCCTCCTGAGATTAGCAATTGCGAATTTGTTTCAATACCCGCAGGACTTCATTTTCACTCTTAATGCTCAATTCTTATGTGACTCAGTAAGATTTGTGAAGATGGAGAAGTACTGTTGCAGGAAACAACTGCTATTTATTTTATATATATGCTCCTAACACATAAATTCGTGATCAACAGACATAACATCAGTGATTGGACGGAATCATTGCTATTATGATACAATTCTTATGTCTATAATATCGTATTTTTGATATTAATTATTAATACAGTACCTTAACTGAAATTATAAATCAGAAAATAATTGTTATGGAATTAATCTTTTATTTGATGCAGCTTGTGTGCTTTATTTGTTTTGCTTGTGGATCATCTATGTCGAGGCCATTGGAAATGGAAAAGATCTGGGGCAAGAAACGGGAAGGAATTTGGCCATGGCATTTTGAAGGAACCATTTCGGCATTCGTTTGGGATGAGCTGGGGAAACCACAGATAACCCAAATATGAATGGCTGGACGGGGATTCCCTCCCTAATGTGAGGCCAGAACGTCGCCGCTCAGCAATCACGCTCCGTTCAATACGTAAGACAAATTGTAGTTAATCATGTCACAGGCACGGGTGAGTTTGGGTTTAATGTATGGAGTTACCAATATCTTTTGTCCAGGTATTGTACAGTTCTTCAAGGAAATTTACAGTTTAACAGACTCGGAGATATTTTTACTTTTAGGGGTTTACGGATCATCATTGACGAAATCATTAGAGTCAGAAGAGGTCAGGGAGATCGGTCATAACCATTCTGAATGGATGAATATGGTATTCCATGCATTGTATACTTTACTCTAAATAACGTATTTTCGCACACTTTATTGGTGGGAAAAAGTATGAATTATAAATACCAAAAATAAAATAAAGTATGATACTTTATTATGAAGTATGGTTGGCAACCCTACCCACACCCTACGCTTTAAATGAGATTTGGTGAGGTTTTGCCGGACCTGCCTCTCCCCTCCCTTGTATATGTATACACTCATGGACGCCCCCTAACTTTGAAGGTTTATAATAATCCATCCATCCTTCAGTTGCGTCGGTATGGGTTCCGGTAGGTGGCAAGCGCCGTTCGGAAGCATCGCCGTCGCCCGCAGGAATGCGTCGCGGCGCCGCGTTGCGCAAGCCGCGTCGGCCGGCCGGTAGAACCCGAGCGGACTCGTTTCTCGTACTGGCCTGTGCTGCGGTGAAACATGCCACTCGTGGGAGCCACAGACCGCAGCCGCCTGTCCTGTCCACACACGTTTCTCACTCCAGCAGCCGCCGAGCAGACCGGCATAATCGTCCGCATCCTCTCCTACGTTTTCTCTTCTACATTACCGTCGTGACAGCTCGAGAAGGATTCAAACCACATGAGTCAGTGAATCCGAATTGTCTCATAATCTGTACATATTTAGGTTGAGACAAGCAACAAGTTTTCAAAATTTGGGTAGCGTGAAAATTTTCACGCTAGTATACCGCAGTGCTTCACTTTCTAGTTTATTAAACAAATTTTGATGTTCGCCTACCGATCAAATAAAATTTGTGTACTTAATATTCCGCCTAAAGTGACAGTTTTCTAAAACAGAGAACATAAGCTCTGTTGGATGGTCATACCTCCAAATGACTGAAAAGGTATTGTATAACAATAATTCTAATCTTTTTAGGACTTGGTTGACGGAATTTCTTGCCTGCAAGATCCATCTCTTCTGTAGCTGCTAATCCGTACTTGGTAATCCTGCTGGGTACGGGTGTACTTAGTTTAACATGATATACAAAACATGGAAGCGTTCTGGCGTACTACACTTACACAAACTCGCTATGATTTCGCCAGAATGCTTCCGTGGCAAACTCGCTAGTCCTATGTTTCAGTATTGCCCCATCCTTTTCTGTTTTCCAAACCTATCTATTGTAACTTCTGAGTCGTTATACTATGGAACTCGGTCAGAGGTATTCACCATTTTTTCTTGCGCAGATATAATATTCTCTCGACCACACTGACACAACTTGTGTATAAGATAGTCCCTGACACTGATCAACATACTTTGCAATTAGCACTAAAATTATTTTATTTTTTCTGTAAGTCGTATTTACATAAGGCTTCGACGTTATTTTTTCATTGAGCCTTTAGTAAAGGATCTACTTCTCTTTGAGTATGAATGGGTATCCTTTGTCCCTCTTTTAACTAGAAAGAAAAAGATAAGGGTAGTAGTCGCCTGATTTATGTCAGCAGATAACCATTTCAAAGAGGACGAAAAGTTATTGTTACTGTGAAATGCCATTTTGTTCACAATTTTCTTCTTCTTTTGTTTGTTTTTTGGGACATAGGTAAAGATAACTAATCAGATAATGAACGAAGGAGGAATACACTTAGCTGTCCCAATACTTGTAAATGTTGATCTTTTTTTAATTTTTTCCATTTGGAAAAATATCGAAAGAGTTTTTTTAGTTCAAGTGAACGAAGAACTTATTTCCGCGGTGCCTCATCTCCCTTCCACCCATCTGAATATCACAAGAATGGACTGGATATACTACGAGTGAATACGTCATAGAAAGCTATTCTTGATTTCTTACTTCAAACTGGCGTCAGTGTGATGTGGCAGTATAAATGCTTCGATACTCGTCAGTGTTTCTATATAATTACGACTTTTTTTGTGAGAGTGGTAATACGTAGGATTTTTTTAAACAAAAATATTAAGTAGATAAACAGCAGAATTGCTTTTCGCCGTAATATGTATGGAATCAAAAGCTTATTAAAAAAATGATATAGAAACAAGAACATAAAATTGTTTCCACCCATGGCTGCCAAACATGAAAGTGAAATAAACGACGTACGTTTTATCCAACATGCATCACATTACTTTCAAATTGATGAAAGTTCATAACCGTTTTTTTTTACCTTTTTTCAGGAATCGAGTTTTGTCTCTATAATCCATATCCTTTAACAGTGAGAGAACAAGAAAATGAAAAAAAAGACTCTATTAACAAAATCCTTACTATCTGGGCTTGAAATAGGTGCGTCGAGACCTATAATTCCTACAATATTATTCAAACCAAAATAAAAATTAATTATTCATTAAAAACATGTAGACTTCAGTATTACAAAACAGCTATCTTATTTTTTTTAAATATCCTCTCTAAACACTATTAGGGTTATTTAGCGATGGGAAACATTATTGAAGGAAGGGTGGGGGAATCTATCCAGAATAGAATTCTGGATAGCTTTTTATTTTCTTATGGCTTCACGTTTCGTCAACGTAGAGGGAATTAGAAGCGGAAAGAATCGAAGACAATGTACGGGAATGAATTCAGCTACGGACTTTTGAAGAAACCGTTCGGGCATTCAATTGGAGTGAACTGGGAAACCATGGAAATCCGAAATCTGGATGGCCAGGCGTGAATTCGAACATATGTCCTTCTCAAAACAAGGCCAGAGCGTTACCGCTCACCCTTCATGCTCGGTTGTGAATAACGTAACTTGTTGACGGGTTATGGAAAGCATCTACCGAATCAAAAGTCGATAAACTATTTACACCTCACAGACTCGACGACTATTTACAGTAGTGAAAATATCCTATCACTCATTCTCTGATACCAAATGAAGTAGAGAATTTGTCCGGAAAATTGTCACTGGCAGGCATGACATGAACACTTGATTACAAACGATATTGCTTGTTGGTGCTTCAGAAACCAATTGCACGAGACAGGAATGTTTTGGACGCAGCGGCAGGCACGAGATTTGATAGACGGCTACGGCACACGCGCACACTCGGGTGTGACGCTCACAGAGGTCGCCAACCTGAATCGTAAGGTCAGATAACATTACGACACCGATATATAATCACCGTTCAAGCATATAAGACAAGCGTAGGCTTACAAACAATCGCTTCTCCCCACTTTACAGTGTACAGAGCTATGCCGAACCTAATTCCGCTGGGCACATAACGAAGTGCTTCCACTGGGAGGGGGTACTCAAGTCAGATGTCTGGCTGTGTTCACCCAGACTAAGGCAGCGTTCCCACGCGACTTGTAACGGAGGCCGCACGCCGAAGTGTAGGGATGAGCGCGCGCCGCAGGTCAGCCCTCGCTACCCCGCCACCACCTCCTCACCACGTTGCCTAATGTCGTTTGGCACAGAGCTCTTTATAGCAACAGAAGGGATGCGCACCTGTGCTGCAAACCGATGGCAACAGCGCACCACTACACACGCCTGTGATGTTTACCGACACAGAGTGGGTAGCTGCGTCTCATCCCCGCTAGCAGAGGCGGCCCCGTTCCCATGGCGTGTTGTTGGGTATCCGTCTCGTCCCGTCCCGGGAGGCCTCCGTTAAGAGACGTCGTGGGAATGCAGCTTTACAAACAGCATGGAAATATTCAGTCAAAATACGAGTTTCCTTCTATATAACTATCACCCATCTGCTTCGCCATATATATATTTTGACTTTTGGTTTTACGCCTCGTCGACGTATAGGTCATTTGAGGCGGGATAGGACTGGAGACAAGGATCGGGAAGGATTTCGGCCATGGCCATTTGAAGGAAGTATCCCGGCATTCATCTGCAGCGATTTAGGGAAACCATAGAAAACCCAAAACTGGATGTTCGGACGGGGATTCGAACCACCGCCCTCCCTGGGATTCGAACCACCGCCCTCCCTAATGAGAGGCCAGAGCGTTAACCGCTCACCCACCACGCTCGGTTTTGCCATTGGACGAATTGCCAGCCGTATGAAGTTTGAGGCAAACCGACGTATAAAGTTGGGACCATCCCACAGTTCATCTAGGTGATAAACGAAAACAGTAATACCATTGCCGAATTTTGAATCCACGCTGCGCGTTTTCAGTTTGGCTGCACTTTTCATATAACCATCGTTTTGTTGCTTTTTGGTGTTCATAATATATAATTCCGTTTATCCTAATTGAAATTGTTCCTCAAATGGAATTCCTGGAATTAACTATTTTGCCATAGGTATTGTGGAAAGATGACCGACTAGCTGTAACAATATCATGTTTCCTACGATTTTCGTATATAGAGTTAAAAGAAATAATAAAATCACTCCTTTCTGGTTGCAATTATTCAATGGACCGTGAGAACTTGGATAAGCATAGAACTACAACATGTAATTATTAGATGAAGAACTGTATCTGTATAACATGAATATTGAGAAAAGTTATTTTAATCATTGACAAATAATTTACAATGGTGAAAAATGTTTCAGAAGGACTAGATCTAGAATCCTGGGCAGCAATGAATCAGTAGATTAATATTGGCATTTTACATGAGAAAACTTCATTTGAGGTGGGTTACATATATTCTAGAATTTACTACGCTCCACATGATTGATTGCCACTGGTGGAAAGTCATTCAGTTCTACAGTTTCACCTAAGGACTCCGACGTTTAAGGAACACTCAAAGCGGCCAAGTAGAATTGGACATGACTATGCGTTAAGCCCTAATTGCCGTGGTAAATGAAGTCCAGACGAGGGGATGACACAGCGGTAGACTTGTTGGCCAAATTCCCTCCAACATGTAGGGCCGTTTAGTTTAAGTTTTTTTTACCAAAATTAAAAGAGCCAAGTTCATGACGAATGTAGTTGCTGTGGTATTATAGCCTTGCTGTATCGACTGGTTCCAAAGTCATAATCGCTGAAAAATAGGTAATCGTAAACCGATTTCTTTCTGCTTTACCGAGCGTGGTGGCGTAACGGTTAGCGTTGTCGCCTTGCATTCGGGAGGACGCAGGTTCGAATCCCCGTACGGGCATCCAGATTTGGGTTTTCATGGTTTCCCAAATCACTCCAGGCAAATGCCGGGATGCTTTCTTCAAAAAGGCCATGGCCGAATTCCTTCCCATTCCTTGCCCCCCCCCCATCCTTTCCCGTCTCTTAAGACCTCGCTGTTAAGGGACGTTAAGCAGTTTAAAAAAAACTTTCTGCTTATTATTGATAACCTTCTGGATTTAATAAAACCATAGTTTAAGAAACTAAAATACACTCTTTTGTAGCAATGTGAACTAAAGATTAAAAATAATCTTTAAATATAAAATTTTTGTTCAAAGGTCTAGGATGTCCACAGGTCTAGGATGGTTCCACGATTCAGTATAGATTTTTTGAGTAAGCTTAAAATAAGAATACAGTCACTGATTAAAAAATTAACTTTAATGTAAAAAAAAGTGTGCGTTGCTGGATATCAGTAATCTTAATTTTTTTATCGCTAGCAGTTTGTAAAGGCAGTCATTGTGTATAAGTAGAGAGCACCCCACAAATTTTTTTTTTTTTACATTAAACTTAACTTTTTTAATCGGTGACTTTATTCTTATTATAAGCTTATTAAAAAATTATACTGAATTGTGGAACATCCTAGCGCTGTTGAACAAAATTTTTGATTTAAAGATTATTTCAACCTTTTTGCTCACATCGCTACAAAAGCGTGTATTTTAGTTTTTAAACTATGATTTTATTTTAACTTTTTAATTCACAGTGGGAATTTGAGGACGCAGATATGAAATTATTGTATTGTTTCCGGTTCTTATACGTGTGAAAAATTTCAAACAATTCGGACGTCAGGAAGTGAGTGAACATTGAAATAGAGATTTCATCCAACAATTTTTGTTACTGTCAAAGTAATGAGAATATCAGGACATAACTATGACATTATTATGTTCTCATCGGTTCTCAATGCATATGAAAAATTTAAAACAATTCGGACAGCTGGAATTGCCTTAAAATTCAACTGCAAAACAATATTTCTATTGTTACTGTCAAAGTAATGAGAATAGCCAGATATTGATATGAAATTATTATATTGTCGTCAGTTCTTATTACGTGCGCAAAATTTCAAACAAGTAGGACGTCTGGAAGTGGGTGAAAATTGATTTGAAAAATTACGTTACATTCATACATACGTACATACTGTACACACATACAGGTGAAGCTAATATAAAGCTTGTAAAAATGCAGTTAAAACGCGGTAATTTGCGAGACTCAGATAGTGTTACAAGGACATTGTTGCTAGCACATTGGAGGAAGGAAATGTGTAACGTATCTGATATATGAGTTGCACTAAATCAACGCCATCGAATTTATTTCGCAAGTACGTGTCTGTCCAACGATATCACGCTCACTGGGGAAGTGAAAAAAATTACCCTGAAATGTTTTGTTCACTGTTTTTGTAACCAGTGAAACACATCTTCTTATGAAATTTTATCTCTATCGCTGATAAAGAGGCGGAGTAACGATCTCGTAACATCCGGACGTTATAAAAATAGTTGGTTAGATCCTCCAGAATGAGGCATACTAAACTAGGGGACATTGTAAGAATTCTTTCCATCTAATCTAGAGTTTAATGTGAAATTCGTACTCTCAAAGAATTTCGGCGTGATTCGTATACGAAAAGATGACTTTGCCAGAAGGTCAAGGAAGAAACATGTAAAAGTTGTGGTTCATTCCAGTAATCATTAGCTTTGAAAACTGAAGTTATAAAAGTAAGTTACTATGATTTTTTAAATTCACTCTGAAACAAACTAATCTTTGATTTTCACGTTATCTAATCAAAATGCCTTGTTTCCACATTAGTAAACGCTCTGAAAACACTAATCATTTACAGATGTGCCATCTCTATAGGTTGATTCCATGATGATGTTACAAACTTTCAGGGATGGTGGAGAAGGGTAAATATATCAATTTAATGTGAGGGACCTTGGTTCGAAAATAATCGAGTCGAAAGTTATAAGCGAAAATCGCCCTGATACCTCTGAGAGTGGACTACATGTACCAGTACTGATGTTGCTAAGATTCCAGGTTTCTGGAACATATTCCACTAGTTATTTTTCAACGGATGTGGTTCCAACATGATGGTACACCACCTCACTTTGGACTTAATGTTGATGAACTCCTGGATCAGACATTCCCTGAAATTTGGAAAGGTGGAGATCCTGTTCCGTGGCCAGCAGGTTCACCTGTCCTGATGTCATCCCACTTGTGGGGCCATATGAAAAGTTTTGTGTACGAGACGCCTGTCATAACTGAAGAGAATCTCCTGGCAAGAGTTCTCGCTACCTGAGACACTGTTCAAACGACACCGGAGATATTAGAACGGGTACTACAGAGCTTTGTGCGACGATGCCATCCCTGCATTGACGCTGGGGGACAACATTTTGAACAACTGTTGTAAATGTAGCAGCTTGTGAAATTCGTGCAGGTAAATGGAAATCATTATTACTGTATCGTAGACTGAAGATTTTCGGTCTCTCTGACATCAAATTAGATGCACCATTACTAGTCCATCAACCTGGAAAATTATCTGAGGAGGAGCGTCCACAAACTACGTGGCTCAGTCTAGGTGGGAGGAGGGGTTGGGTAAAAAGCTACACTTGGCTACGTGGGGGGGGGATTTCCGATCCAAGCCACGTAGCTTTCATTCATATTATTTGTCACAGTTACAATAAGGTACAGAACACAAAATAGCATGTGAATATTTAGTTTCCGTAATTCAAATATCTCCATGTGCAATTTACAATAGTCTGACAAGTAGGGGCGGACCCTGGAGGGGGGGCGGGTAGGGGGCTCAAGCCCCCCCCCCAAAAGTATCTACGTCCATCTCCTACACTGTAATTTTGAAGACCTTTTTTTTTTAGCTCTACGTATTCGAGGGGACTATAAACACTACCTTTTGCCCGTCTCAAGCCCTTCCCCCCCAAAGCCAAAATCCACTGAAGGCAAGCCACCTAACCAAAATCCACTATAGTCAAGCCTCCCCCCCCAACCAAAGTCCGCTCAAGCCCCTCCCAAAGCAAAATCCTGGATTCACCCCTGCTGACAAGAGAAAACTGTATAAAATATATTCTGGAATCATCAGAGAAAAAAGCTACGTGCCACGCGGGGAAGGGGGGGGGGTGTAGAGGCAAAATCCACGTCAGATTATGTAGGGGGAGGAGGGAAGGCATGAGGGCGTGGAGGGGTGGTGGAGGGGGTTTACAGAAGGTCAAAATGGAGATACATAGTTTATGGACGCTCCCAGGGTATTGGGGAGTATTCAGCGGGAATTATGTACGACATGATCTGAATTCGGAAGTTGGGGCCTTTAGTTTAAGCCCTGAGCAAGGCTAAGAAGAACTTGAGTAGATTTTTTCGTAGTAACTTTCAATTCGGTCGTTTCTGGATCAGGATCCCTTGGCTCAAATCGATACATTTACCCTTCTACATCATCTCTGAAAGTTTGTAACATCATTACAGAATCAAACTGTATACTTCTTTTTCTTATACAAGTTTGTGAGCCTCGAATGATCCATTCCGAAGCTTGTGTTGGCAGCTTTTAGTCGCTCGGATCAATCTCCACTCTTGCGACAGCAGTCGCGCCTTCCATCTGCCAATCGCCTCTCGGATGTCTTTATCGGAGTCGTAAACAGCATCACGCATTCCTGCTCACCGAGTGGACGCACTGAACTCGAGGAATGTACAGTCTCACTCCCGGTGATTGGGACCAGCTGCGCCAAGTGCACGCAACGATTAGCTGTGTGCCCACTCGTGACTTTAAGTAGCGGGGCGACTAAGGAGCTGCCTCGGCCACCACGGACAACGCGCAGACGGACAGCTGAAGAGATTATGTAAACACTGTAATTTACGCGACATCTTCCAATTCGCTTACTTCTCTGCGTTGTTAACATGGTAAATTACGGGAATAAGGATGTCTTAAATGGACGGGCCATCTAATGTGCTACGGAAGTCTCGTTTCACGTGAACTAATCTTTCAACTGAAACTCTATGTTTAGTCTGGAAATTTTTGAGGCAAGTTAGACACAAAATTACTGTTTTTAATATCAAAGTGGACCTAACGCTGTGGTTGCAAGTTCAAAGCTTATTAACGCAACAAACATAAGATTTGGGTCATTTTAATTTTGCATTGTTTTACTAGTATCAACATTTCACTCAGAATATTTTTAATTACAAAAAAGTATATAAAGCAAATATTAACGGTATTCATAATATACCCAATACTTTTAATTATAGCATAATATACCGAGCGTGGTGGGTGAACGATTAACGCTCTGGCCTCACATTCGGGAGACGCCGGTTCGAATCCCCGCCCGGGTTACCATAGTTCTAGAAATCACTCCAGGCGAATGCCGGGATGCTTCCTTCAAAAAGGCCATGGCTGATTTCCTTCCCGTTCCTCGTCACCAGTCCCATCCCGCTTCTAATGATGTCGACGTCGGCGAGGCGTGTATATATATATATATATATATAAAACAGCACTAAATGTCTTCTGGATTGTCTACGTTCCACATGCGGGGGGAGGTGGAGGGGATGGAGTGGTGTCAAGGCAAAAACCACGTCATGCCACGTCGGGGAGAGGGAGCGTTTAAAAGGGGCCGAAATTTAGTCACGTAATTTATGGACGCTCCTTAAGAAGTACTGGCGTTGATTTTATTTTTTAATCTGATCAATTTGTTCCTTTTTTTTGGATGGTTTGTTTAATTAAAATCGGAAAAACTTAAACATATTATCCTAATAATAAATAGGCTATTAATTTATCCACAAGTAATGGAAATTAATAGTAAATAGTTTACCAGATCAAGCTGTCAGCTCACATAGACAACTCGGGAGAAAGATACTGTGCAAGGTTCTCATCAGCTATTTGATTTAATACTATTAGAGTTTTCCATACTGCTAGAATTTAACATTGAACAAAAAACAATTTTCACAAACAAAATGTTGCGCGAATGATGTTTACAATATATACTCCCTTCCGTCTGAGTGATATCATGTGTGAATACTGTAAAGTAGCACAGCACAGTCAAAAACACAAGGCGGAAGCTGAATGGAACTAAAAGATTTTATTTAGATCTTTTTTTCTCCTGTTTGTTCACAGCTTCCTTTTCGAGGCCCGTCGCGTTGTGTATGTATTACATAGTAAAAAGTTCGAAGGCTGGTTTCATCATCGCACAAGATAGAGTACTTATGACACATTTGGGGTGGTGAGAAGCCATTTACTTCACTCCAATGACTTTATATCCTAGCTCTCATAGGTAAAGCAAGCAGAAATAAGGAACGAGATAGTATTTCGATAATGCCACCTCACGTTCCTCACTTCAGATGCACCTCAAAGAAATTTTTCTCTACGGCGTATGGAATGAATGTGAAATTGTTTCACAGTGAATAGTTTAGATATACCAGATTCACTGTAGAAAACAGCAAGAATTGTTACCTATGTGTGCCCCACTATTTCTTGATTTTCTTAAAAATGAACTCATCAGTGGATTAAAAGAAGAGGTTAACTAAAACAAAATCCTTCCGTTTCCTTGCATCTTGTACAAAACATTTGATAGTGTTTTGAAAAAAAAACGTACACTAAACTATTTATCCCGTTTTTATAGAAAAGTTAATATCTAGACACTTTTGTTATTGTTTGCCAGAAGTAGATAAAAAAATTCAGCTCGAAGAGGCATTAATTAGCACAGTAAATATACTTTGGCTGCCTATGTATAAGTAATTCACATGTAAACGACACTGGGTGAATACATCTACCCTCTTCCCCCCCTTTTCCGGGCCTTGTGAAGTTTTTAGAAGAAGCCATCAGTTAGTGTCACAACATTAAGTATAATTTTTGAAAATGAATCTGGATCCTTTGCCCATCTTGACCAATGAATTTATTTTCAGTTTTTCTTTTGGTGGAGTTACAATTTGTCTGGTTGCTCACTGGTTAAGGCACTTGCTTCTAAAGTTCATGGTCCTGTCCCGGGTTCAAATTCAGACGGGATCAGGATTCTTAAGAGTTGTGTTTGATCATGTGAGTTATGCCAGGACGTCCCGTGGTTCGGATTGCACGTTAAACTGCAGGTCCCAGAGGAAAGGAGCTGGCCATCCTACCTCTGACACAATGGTTTATTGTACGTACTTTGGTAAGATTCATCCATCCTTCGGGTTGTGGACTAAGCTAGTATTTTTTTAAAAAAATTACGTGATTTCTATACAGGACATAGCGAACGTTTTCATTGAGATCTACCTGGGTGGGGCAGCATAGAATTAATATAAATATCAAATAGTGTATGCATGAAACGATCACAGATCATCGTGATTAAACGGTGGAGGTTGTTTTCTAATGGCCTAAAACATAAATGTGTGGCCATGTCATTCAATAAAATGCAAAGCGAGCTGAAATGGATAGATGTCGAAATTTGGATCTATTACCGATGGTAATGAATAGATACGTGAGGAAATTGAAGAAATAAATTTCAGAGTCTTGCTAAGACACTTGCTAAGTATAATGATGTGGTATGGAACCGCGTTACAGGTCTCTAGTATTGGAACTCGTCGGTATGCAAAGGATGACTGACCACTTGAGTTCTCTGCGAAAATTACTATTCAGCAAATCAGGGAACGGATATGACAAAGCAACCGGGTAAAGAGGCGTTAGAAGACGTGGTGCACAGGAAAATGATAAATATAATTTAGACATATATTGGTGATGAAGCCTGAGCAGATATTAAAGGAAGAAATGGAAATAAGTTGAGGAAAGAAAGAGAGGAACATGATAATAAATTACCATTTTATTTCAAGCGTAAATTTCCTTTGTAGGCAAGATAGATGAGCGAGGTCCTGAATTCCATTAAAATAAAAATGCGCATGGAATCTCAAGTACACGTAGAAAGATGGGGAACCAATCAATAGTCTGTGCTTCGCAAATTGGAATGTATAAAACAAACTACGAAAGGAATCCGAAGAAATGTATGAGACTATTAGCTGTTACCCGCGTCATCGTACTCGTGGACTTAGAATTTTATTGCTAGAATATGACATATAAAGCAGTAAGCTATGTAAAAGGTGTCCCATAAAGCACACAATCAGTTAACATAACGGAGAAGCTATTACCATACCATTCTACCCCTGAACCTGTCTCATGAACAGAATCAACTTACAACACAAACTGACTGTGAGAGAAACAAAGCCTGAGCGAGTGATATAACATCAAAGAGACTTACACACATTTTCCGTCTATCTTTCACCGTTTGGTTTTCACAATTTCGTGTCAAAATATGCTCTGTATCCCGAAAAAATTATCCTTGGTCCATTCTAACGATACATTGTATTTCCTTGTAAAATTTCATCAAGATCTGTTTAGCCGTTTACCTCGTGAAAACGTAATAAATAAACAGCGTTACTTTCGCATTTATAATATTAGCGTAGAACTGGACATAGAGAGACATAGTACATAAAGTGACTGAAGCCGAGTTAACACTGCGAGGACGGCCAATGTGTTTGAGGCCCGCGGACCAAGAGGTTGTCTGGCGTTACTGCCCTGCCTCATTTCGCCTGGAGCAACAAACAAATGAGACTGTGGCGTGGCCCGCTGCCGTATAGCGTTTTGTTTATGGAACTGTGGATCACGCGGCTCGCGGTGACATCACGAGAGTTGAGCAACGGCAGCCACAAGCATCTCGGCCTTCAGGACGAACACGTGCGTCTGTCACGTCTCCCAGAGCTCTTCTCCCGTCCTGCGGTTAAACGAAGGGGGCACCGGCTCACATCGGATGACAGAAATGAAAACGACACTTCTAGGTGCTGGTGCTGTAACGTGGGAAGTCTAGTGAATGGATACAGGTTTTGTATGTGGGTCCTTTCTATGCTGGTGGGGAAATCTGGAATAGGGAATATATCAGGCGATATAAAGATAAGGAAAGTATTTGGATTAAAAGTGTTCAGACATTTTGTCGAATTTCTTCGCAACATCAGATTTTAGTATGTAGCGTGAACGGTTTATTTACGCAGTTAATACTTTCTACCAATACCTGAACGCCTTTAGAGGGAAAGGATACGATTCTTCTTAAAGACTAAAATGTAAATTTATAAAGTCTTTAAATTTACCGCTCATTCCATCTCAGCCGTTGCTGGACCTAAGTTTAACATGGAATCTGAAGTATGGGGCGTTGAAAGCGTCATTCACAATTACAAAGCAAGCTTTTGGTACAGTAAGTAAGTGTTCGTAAAAATTCCAGGCTGGTTATGGATTCCGGGTACCATCGGGCTTATGGTCAAGAACATTATTAATGAATAAACAGAGCTGAAGCCGTATCTGCTTTAGATGTATGACTTCGAGATTGGGAGCTCATCCCACAAAAAACGTAAGTTGTTATGGTCACTCAACTTTCAGAGATAATAGTGGCGGACCCTTTTGCAGAGTATTAAAATACGTAAGTGGAATCAGATTTCTTGATTTATGAATTTTGTTTCTTTATGTTTATGGCCATAATATGTGTTAAATTGATCATAGTGTCCCGCATTTGGCATTTACCTTAGGTACGTAAACATGTCAAAGTTTCTTCTTATCTTCCCCTTTAGGTGTCCGTCCATAAAGATCACCGTACACAGTAAATAACCACCTCCCTGAACTTGAGTGTTGCTAGAACTGATAATATGAGACGTCTTTTCTCTAGCATCTACAACATCTTGATCACCACCTTATTTTTTGTCGCTTGGTGTACCGCCATTTACCGCGGTTCATCATTTGTTTTCAGAACGTGAATCTAGCTGTAAAAGCGAGTTCTACAATGAGCTAATTCGAGTGATGAGTACTTATTCATAGAACCAAATCTGCTTTCATTATACACTGCTGATACGTCAACATGTGGTTCGTCTCAATAGGGAACAATGAATAAATACAAGGCAAGTTACTAGAAATAATAATAAAATATTTTTTTAATGTACAATGTTTTTATAACGGACTAAAAAGTATAAAATAATTTCTCTAATCCTTTCCTTTCGAAGGATAAACATACAGATTTCTAGCTTCTTCTAAATTGTGCTGAAAACTTATATTTGGAATTTTTTTATACCTATTAAAATACTTATAAGATTAGTGACGAAAAACATGGGCCGCATGCAACAGATAATTGATTCATTAATAGCTCACCTAACAATTTTATTGCAACGCAAATAATGTGAACTGACAAGTAAGTTCTTTCATTGATAGCTACACACTATAATTCAGTTATGTATTGCATTCAACCCATGATTTTCGTCACCAATCTTACAAGTATTTTAATAGCTATAAAAAATTTCCATGTATAAGTTTTCAGTACAATTTAGAAGAAGCTAGAAATCTGTATGTGGTTTTATCCTTCGTAAGGATTAGATAAATTATTTTATACGCTTTAGTCCGTTACAAAAACATTGTACATTAAAAAGTTTTTTATGTTATTATTGTTTTGTGCTTTTTAGGGTTATCTGAGTGAAAATTTGGAATTGATTTTAAATACTTTGATGACATAATCACAGAGACATGCAACAAATTACAGTTTTTTTTTTTTTTTAAATAGAAAACATTTGATTGAGTTATTTCCATCCCGTGTAAATCAGGAACAAAACAAAACAAAAATATGCATATCCATCTTTTGAATCCTAAGTTATAGTCTTGAATTAGAATGAAAATCCAATAGAAAAAAGCACTTTTAGTTCTTCCAGAATTTTTCAATTTTTCAGGCAGTATTTCCAATTTTTCTTTACCTAAAAACTTTATTCAGACTATTACAAACACTAAAAAAATTAGTCAAATTGGTACCTAGAAATACTAGAAATTTTTCAAGAAATTTCCGGTGATGTGTAGCCTCTTAAAGACGCAAGGAAAACGAGGACAACATTTCTACAGTTTGAAGTCTTTCAAAAATAAATGAATGAGTACTTAAACAAATTTCGTACTTCATCAGATATTTTTTCCGACTGTATATAAAGTCGATAAATAATTTCAAGCAGTACGTCTTGAAATTAAACAAACAAATCAAATTTTTTTGTAACATGTTTTTAATAAATTTTTTCTGTGATTTGTTTACATCATTTCGATTACAATTTCACAATACGAAAAATGAAGTACATTTAAAAATCACTTGTTATTCAATTTATTTATTTACTTCTAAGTTTTTTTGTTATTGTTGTCAATTAGGGCTCTATATGGAATCGATGGTGTGCTAGAGTATTTATTTGATATGCTTTGATTGAAGTGTGGTAACGTATTATTAATCAATGCTGGAAATGGATATTTAACATTTAGACAAATATTCTTTTTCAGCGTTTGGAAAAATGACGTCTAGACCTTCCTGATATATCTCGAACAATCACAGGCAGCAGCCGTGATGTAGATTAGTGAGGATGATGTAATTTTACTTTCAATGCATCTCGGTGTTGTATATGCAAGTGGGGTTGATGACCGGAGTGTAGGTGCGCCTCAGGGTGCAGAGGTCAGAGGTCAAGGTGTTGAGTAACAACGGACTCAAGGTTGCTCGCTGAGCATGTATAGACGTTATAAAGTACTATGTCCTGAGTTAAGAGTGTACTGAGGGTTTTGTATATTTGCTATGTGAACCACAATATGTAAATATATTTTCTCGAACTCAAATTTCTTTCTCTCATATATCTACTGTTCAAATGGCACTTGTGCAAATACATATAGTTGTTCAGATGCTACAAGTAGGCTTAATCTCAGCCGTTTTCTAATTGTATCAACTTTTTCTCTGAAGTTATATTTTTAATGCAAGTGTGAAGTCTTCTTATTTTCTACAAGTTTTTTTATTTAACATATTAAAAACGAGCAGGATGTAATTGCCGTTCTATCGTTTGCAAATCGTTGAAAGATATGATAAATCACTCTCCCATATTTTTTCTACTTTTCTTGTTTTCATAAGAAAACTGTTAAAGATACCTTAGGATTTGAGATATTTCTATTGACGTTACAGTCTTTAAATCCTCTTTTGGAGCCATTTCATTCCAAGTCTTGATTCAATAACATTGCTTAACAGTAAAATATTGAAATGTCCTATTTCGAATAGGGAATAAAATAACTAAGGTTCATGGGCAGGTATTTTTTGTTTTAGTTAATAAGCTTGAACAGGATTGTTTCTATAGTCATTATCTGACTGTCACAAAATGTACTACATACAAATGGTTTTGACTTAATTAAGTTTATATAAATATTACAGCTTTTGTACTGTCCGAAGTCAAAAAATAAACACCAATATTCAAATGCATTCATGCAAACGTATGCCTCAAATCACGACGACAGCTTTTAGCTTCATTTATAGTAAACTTGTATAACAAAAGTAAACACGTAAATATTCAGGCACTAATATAGTAAGTTCAAATTCTGAAATAACTATTTATTTTGCCTTTGCACTCTGTTTAATTTTTACATGAAAAATACATTTCAGATAAAATATGGTTTGCAAAAAAAGATATTTATTGTTGGTTACGGTTAATTGTAAGTCTAATAACTACATCGTAGTATACTATTATTACTTATCATGTATAAGAACCAGAGAAAATATTCTAGTTACTAATGCTCTCGTTTTTACACTAATGTTTTCTACTTCTATGAAAATAACTTGACAGTTATTCCTCTGCTCAATTACAAAATTACGACAGTAAAGATCAAAGTTTCAAAAGTGTATCTAAAAAGTGTATCTACTTTTTATTTCATCTGGACCTCCACTCCCATGTACTTCTAAAAATAAGCCACAACCCAAGCAAACAAACGGAACCAGTGAAGAGTCGACGGCAAAAACACCCTTTAATCTACACAGCACTAGAATTGTAACAACAAACAGAGGGAAGGACTGGTAATGCAAGACAATATGCTGGCAGTCCCCCCCCCCCAAAAAAAGAACGTGGTGGTGTAACGGTTAGCGTTCTGGCCTCGCATTCTGGAGGACGTCGGTTCGAATCCCCGTCCGGGCATCCAGATTTGGGTTTTCCACGGTTTCCCAAATCACTCCAGGCAAATGCCGGGATGCTTCCATCAAAAGGCCATGGCCGAATTCCTTCCCATTCCTTGCCCCCCATCCTTTCCCGTCTCTAAAGAACTCGCTGTTAAGAGACGTTAAGCAGTTAAAAAAAAAGAGAAACCAGAAAAAGAAAAGAAACAAGAGTCATTGGCTCAAGGAAATTCAGGAAAAATTTGGTAAGTAGGCCTACCCTGATCTTAGCATGATTTTTCAAAGTTGCTGTACACAAAGCACTCTTTCTATAATCAAACTTGACAGCCAGTTATTTGGTATTATTTCTTGCTTGTGATAAACAAGTTTTACGATACAATTTCAGCAGAATTGAAATATTCGTATTTTTCACTTTCTGCAATTATCATTGGCTTCACCTTTCGATTTACTTTCATAAATATCCACCGTTTTGGATCGATATATTCCTTTTCTAGAGGCAATTATAATAAATATGATACACCGTCATTTTCGTAAGCTAAAAATAAAATAGTTTATTGATTACAGTTTTAGTACTTGTGACGTTTGTTTATATTATTTACTGATGGAATTATTATGTGTCGTCTGCGTCATTAGAAAAGAGATAGAATTGGCGGCAAGGAACGGGAACGTATTCGGCCAAGAAACCATCCAGAATTGAATGTTCTCGGGATATCAAGGAAAACCAAAACCAGGAGGGTCGGAATGGGTTTCGACTCAGAGTTCCCCGGATTGCTGGACTAGAGCGTTAACCAAGAACCCATTCAAGTTGGTCTAATGAACTGAGATCGTAACTCAGACATATCAAATTATTATGTAATTTTATGACCTTCAGTTAGTACAATTATTTTCGAAGTATTTCACTTTATGTAATAGAGTAGATGTCTCAATACATTTGTAGATCCTAATCTTCGTTGAGTTCTGAATCGAAGACCTAGTAAGTGAGAGTTTCGCATTTAAGAAAAAAAAAATCGTATCAATATTTCGAATGTATTAATATATTGCTTGCTTAGTGTAATGGATCTTTACTATACCGCTACAATTGTAACAGTTCATCTACACTGAATATTACTTCTTTTTGACAATAACAAATTAATAGTTAAGTAAAAAAATTGTGATATTTCGAATAATGCAGAAGGGTACAGAACTTATTGAAAGTGTTAGCCTTTATTAATCAATCACTAAACTCAACATCATGCCTGATATTTAAATTAAGTCGTATTTTTATATTGTTATAAGTTAGTAAGGTATCGATTATAACAACAACAGTGACAAAACTAATTCTCAAACGTCGTTAGCCTTAAGGCGTAACAAACAATGTCCTACTGTAAAAATTTGTAATAACTAACGATCTAGTGATTCTAAGTATTTTCGTGGGTAAAACTGTAGTTAACTGTGAAATCAGAACCACAAAGCGTCCTAACAGAGCGTCGTGGGTGAGTGGTTAACGTTCTGACCTCGTATTCGGGAGGATGCCGGTTTGTTTCCTGCTCCGGGCATCCAGATTTGGGTTTTCCATGGTTTCCCCAAATCACTCCAGGTGAATGCCGTGATGCTTTCCGTTCCGTTCTTCGTCCCCAGTCCCATCCCGCCTCTAATGACCTCGACATCGACGAGGCGTAAAGCCACAGGTAAGGACAAGAAAAAAAAAGTTCATTTAAACGAAAGAAGCTTTGTACAGGTGAAGCTTACTTTCGGTGTTCGAAAAAATTATTTTCCGCAGGAAATCAAATCTAGGATCTCTTTGTCGCCAACCGGCACCATAACCAATGATCCACTAGAATTGAACTAGACAAAAGTCTTGTCACCTTAACGACCTGGTGATACAGTTTCCATTTACATCCTACGCTGTTTGGTAACTTTTTTTTTTTTTACTTATTGCTTTACGCCTCGTCAACGGCTAAGGACATTACAGGTGGGATGGGACTGGGGACAAGGAACGGGAAGGAATTCGGCCATGGACTTTTTGAAGGAAGAATCCCGGCATTCGCCTGGAGTGATTTGGGGAAACCATGGAAAACCCAAATCTGGAGGGGGATTCGAACCCACGTCCTCCCGAATGCGTGGCCAGAACGTTAACCGTTCACCCACCACGCTCGGTGGTAACATTTAAAGTGGAATCAAGGTATTTCACACGAACAAAACAAAGATTCATTTTATGCGCCTGTAAAAATCCTGCCGAAACTCAAACCGTAGAATTTTGATCTTTAGTCAGACATTTTAACCACAGACACACTGTGGCCGAAGTCAATTATACAGTAGATTTTGACCTGTTAACATTAAAAATTCCACCTTTTAAAACAACAATCGATTTAATGAAAATTGTGCTATAGATCGGTGCTACTACAGTTTCTTTTTTTCTCCAGAAAATTTTGTCTATCGTACAATTAAGAAATTTTAAGTTTCGTAACATTTAACGGTACCAAGTCGCTCTGCCAGAAACATAGTCCTCTCAAAGTCTCTTATCCCACCACCATTTCTCCTCTTTCACCACATTCCAATTTGATCCTCTGTCTTACACACTCTTTTCTACCTCTTAATCTATCCCTCCCGTGGACTTCCTCGAGGTTTCTTCCATTAAAATTATACATTCTCTTTGACAAACTTTCATCACTCATCCTCTTCACTGTGTCCATGTCGCTAAAATTTTGATCTTTCAATTCTATCATTTACTGGTTCCACTTAACTACCTTCCTTACTTGATCATTCCGTAATATGTCCAGTCTTATACACCAACCTTAGTCCTCTGAAACTTTATATCTATATCATGAATTTTTCTGATATCTCTGTCTTTTATTAATCACGTTTAAGAGCCATACGTTAATATTGGTGCAAAGTAAGTTCTGAGGTAGCTCACTGCTCCAAATCAAGCCTCCTGCAGAATTCTTGTATTCTTATTCATCTTTCATTTATTTTCTTTCTTTTACCCCATTCACTTCCCAAATACCGCAATACTTCTACAACATTCAGTACCTCATCTCCGCTTATGATTAGCCTTATCCTTTTTTCGAGTTGTATTTACTATTCTTTTTTAGTTGAGAACTGCATTCAATAAGATTTCATTACTTCCTGCAATGGATTCACATTACTGACTCACAGTTTCCTCAAGCCACCACATCATCTGCAAACGTCATGGGTATAGTTTTTTTCTCCCATATCTTTGTGGCCACCTTCTTGATTATCTCATCCGTAACGACATTGAAAAGAAGTGGAGAGAGTTCACTTCTCCGGCTGAACCCGCTGTATAATCTGAACCATAATGTCCTCTCCATGGATCTGTATTGGGCCCCACTGACTTTTAAATGAAGCTGTTGTCAACAATGTATGGTAGTAAGACGGAAAGAGGCGTCGCAGTCCTGTGAAGCTGCGCTGGGTGTACGTCACGTCATGCAATGAATTGGCGGAGGAAACAGCTGAGCGGTTGTTATCGTCTCGCCAAGCCATTACCGCTCGGCCCACAAAGGGTCCAGCAGGCCCGCCCTACACTCCGCTCACTTTTTTCATTCAGCGCTGCAAAACCGTCGGCCATGCACCGTCTATAAATATCAGTTAAGACCAGTTAACAACGAGCTGTACAGTCCGGTCGGGACGAACTCGGCCGCCCGGGGAGCTGTAGACGTTTGTGATTTATGTCTGGCTGGAGAGCTGAGCTGGTCAAGGAACTACCCACGAAGCCGAGGGCAATGGGCGGGCAGAATGAGCTCAGACAAAGCGCATGCACTTGTTCTAAAGGTTGCCCAAATCTCTTCACTGCTGTCAGCACTACAGACCAACTAACCACCTTGTGAAGTCTCTTCTCTTCCCTTAAATATGGAACATTAGGATCGCAACTGAAGCCGGTGATCAAATATTCACTGTTAATGATTTATGAGTGTCGAGTAAGCGTATTTAGAGTCGTGATTGACTAGACTTTTACGAAGTAAAATAAGAGGAATCAACTGCAACTAGTTATAAGAAATCATTCCGTAATTCGCTTGAAATGTTTTAGTAGGTAATGGATAACAGAAATGAAATCTAGGATTTGGTCTCGGTTACTATGAAACACAACCACTACGTTTCAAATTACATGCTATATCAAACCGTAATATATTTAGATACCGTGATGACATAACAACTCCAACAGGACCGAAATACCGCTTAAATTTTGACTGAGGTAGTACTCTGTTGCCTTACGGAGCAAAGATATGGATAACCCGAAACCTGGTACTACGAATACAGGTCTGTTCTCCGGAAGGGTATTAATAGGGACGCCATTTTTTTCACATCCCCATTCGACGGATGGATTAACATCAACAGCCCTGTAGGGCCTCACTTTGCACATACTTCACCGAGCCCTGAGAGTGATCGGTAACGCTCGTACCCTTGCCGGCCTCGGTAGCGTAAGGGCTAGCTAGAGTGCTAGTTCCGCGTACCGAAGGTCGCCGGTTCGAGTCCGGCCGAGGGCCTGGGTGTTTAAGTGTTGTGTCTGTGAATGTCTTGTCCGTGTTGTAGTGTTCTTGTGTCAATACTTGATAGCAACAAATCACATTGAGCTGGCTGTATGGCCCAGTAACCGAATGCCATCAAAAAAAAAAAAAAAAACGCTCGTACCCGGCATTCGAAACACGGGTTCAAATATCCGTCCAACCGTACATTTTTGGTTTTCCACGGTTTCCCAGAATCACTGCATGTGATTGCTGGGATGGTTTCTTCAAATGCCCGTGGGTGAATTCCATCCCATAGGCGGAAGAAGCCTATACTGACCACGATATCGGTGAAGCGTAAAGCAGTAAGGAAGAAAATCACGTACTGTGTGTGTGGGGGGGTGGGGGGAGGGAGTTAGAGGGTGGGATGGGTTGTGGTATTCAAACCAGGCACTTTGGCTTAGGTATTAACTGTACATCACCAATTCTAACATAATTTCCAATTTCCGAATGATGAAAATTTCTCTCATCGCTGTCGAAAGGCAGACACCTTCATTCTGTTTCAACAAACAAGGCCAACGAGGTTTGCCAGTGTCCCACAGAATAGGCTAAATAGTTATATGTTAATAGTAGATGAAAAACCTAATTAACAAGTTTTTGAGATTTTTTTCTTTTTGATAATAATTTACAAATTGCGATGTTGTGATCAATGTAATCCTTGCTGATTTGAATGATTGTAGTGCACGTCGCCACGAATTCTGCTAGCTTTGTAAATCTGTAACAGTGCTTCATATGCAATTTTGTTGAGACGAAAAAAGGTAAAAATCCTACAATTCAATATACCGTTGTTGATAGCATAGATAGTAACTCGTTCGTTTCACGTTAAAACTGTCGCCGCTTCGAATCCATTCTTGTAGATGTGTGACTTGTGCTGTCGCTTTGTTTATGTAATGTTGTTCAGGATAATCATGTCAAAGAGAGCTTAATATGAATATAAATGATGTTATTGCATTGAAAATTAGATGGTGATCCAAAATGTTACCAAAAATCGATTAGAAAATTGCACAATGGGATTCTAAATCGCACGGGTCACAAATTTTAGCGGGGTTTCGTACTAAGAATTGTTACGCTGTTCATAATATAAATCATTACAACCTTTACAGCTCTGGTTATATTTCGAGTTAGTAATAAAGTCAGTTTAAGGCTCAACTACATATAAATATATCAGATCAATCATTATGAGCCTTGGTTTTTTTCTCTCAGGTAGTCATGGACAGCTGCATAGCTGTAACTGATGTACACTAAACATGTATTTCCGATTTTATGTTGATAAAACTAGCTGCTTAATTTTAAAACATAGTAGAACTATTTAAGAAAAATCTTCTTTAATACTGAGGAACTGTATTAAATTTTTACCATTTTTTTTCCTCCTGAACAATAATCCGTATGTATTCGTTGCTAAACCAATCAGTACTCGTTACTATCGAATCGTTACTCCTTACCTTTAGTAGAATGGAGCGCTAGCATGAAGCATTGTATCGAGTCTCACCGCGTACGGGACGACTTCTTACTATTGAATCGTTTTGTTACTCGTTACCTTGGACACAATCGAAAACTAGTATAAAACATCGCGTCGAGACGCGTCGGGTACGGGTTACGGGATGACTTCATTCGTACTTTAAGTTTAAGTACTAAATTGTTCATTTAGCAAAGTAAAATTAGATAAAATTTGCACTGCAAAATAAAAAAATAAATTAGAATATAGCATTTTAGAATGAACGCATCTCATAAATGTGAGATTGAAGGCTTTCACGGCGTATCGATGAAATGTAGTCTTCACGGGTTTTTCGCCGTATGTTGTTGAAATGCGACCACGAGCTTTCGGCGGCTGACTCTGCCACCATCTTCAGGTTGAATGTTGTACAGTGCAGCGCTGGTTCTCCCTGCACAACATTCAACCTGAAGATGGCGGCAGAGTCAGCCGCCGAAAGCTCGTGGTCGCATTTCAACAACATACGGCGGAAAACCCGTGAAGACTACATTTCATCTCATAAATGTTTTAAATTAATAAAATATCACTAAGGTATGATCAATAAAAAAGCAATAACAATCTCAAATTATCTACCCTAATTATTCTTTTTTTACAAATTGTGTTATGTAAATTTTAATGTTAAACAAAAGCAAAAATACGAAATAATTCTTTATGTTTTCAAAATTACTCGTAGTTGCCTCGTTAAAAAATATCGACACTTGAGAGTAAATAATATTAATTATATGAAAATAATGTACGCGCAACATGTTTGCACTTACACATTTTCCTTTGTAACGAAACGAATTCAAATCAAAATTAACCATAAATGGTTAATTTGCTGGTGGAGGGAACAGTCGAAGGTAAGAACTGTAGAGGAAGACAGAGATTAGAATATAGGAAGCAGATAATTGAGGACGTGGGTTGTAAGGGATATGTAGAGATGAAGAGGTTAGCACAAGATAGGAAAGGATGGAGGATTGCATCAAGCCAGTTGAAAAACTGATGACAAAAAAACAAAAAAAAAACGCGACTAACGTTTCGGTACTTAGAGTCACGCGATGCATTCAGTAACTAATACACATGGTTTGCTACAGCTCTAATATTGTATCGGTAGATACTTTTGTTACTGAATTTAATTCATGATAATGAATAATGTTTGTCAACTTTGTTTTGGTCACATAGTAGCATTAGGAATGTACGCGTGTGGTATGCAGCGTGGCTCCGAGTTCCACGGAACCAGCGGAGTGTTCCCGCCTTTGCCGGCGGGCTTCTCAGTTGGCAACGTTCCCACAGGGTCAGCAGGAGCCAACTGCTATCTACCGCCGACGCCGCCTCCGTCAGCTTCGCCGTTTCCCGTGCTGGCAGAGTAACGCCGGGATGATCGGAGAACAGATCTGAAGCCAGTGGACCCAATTAGCTAACCCTGTACGAGGTTATTGTCTTCATACATTCCGCTGCCACTGTAGTCTAAAAAGACAATTGACGCATCTTTTTTGTCTGGAAAAGTTTAACTAGTTATATCTTTAGTTAGTCTGATGAAAATACTTAGTTAAGGGAAACATGACACAGTATTCAGGTAATTAGATGGTCGTCAAACAGTCTGAACTGGTGTGAGTTTTGTTATTGCTTGCGCGTCAGTAGTATAACCAACTAACGGTAACCACGATCAACATAGCCTGAATTATTCACGAATCTTTGGTGTTGAGAAATATATATTTTCTATTAGCAGTCTAATTCATGCAGCAAACAGCGATGAATTCCTTGACCGTGGTTCTTCTTTGTGAAAACAGTATTGATTTCTTCTTAGATGGATGTGAAATATAGTATGTGTATTACGTGTCATAAAAAAAAACCATTTCTTTTAACAGTTTAATACATACATCAAACAGAGGTGAATACTCAGCTTCAACCTTCGTATTTCTTTGTGGAAACAGTATTGATTTCGTTCCAGATGGGTGTAAAATATAGTGTTTATTTTTTTAAAATAAATAAATGGAATTTGGTCAAATTACATATGCTACAATGCTCACTAGTAGGCCTATACGTAGGATCATTCATCTGTAACCAGTGCCGCGGAGAACAAAAACAAAACTAACATTGTGGGCAGTTGGAATGTGAAACGGATGAATTGTTTTGTTTAATGTCGTTGAGAACCAATTGGTGACTAGCCCCCGACTTTGTTGGTTTTAATTTAAAGTTATGTTAGACCTATATTTTGTCATTGTGATGATTACCTACAATGTGTCATTCTGATTATTAAAATTGACGGAAATACGTGTAGAGATTAGTAGGATTAATTGAAACGAAGCTGACGGTTGTGTGGCTCAAACTGTTCATTTCCCACTATGACAGTCACCGAACACCCTTGTAACGTACAAGGATCCCGTGCTTAATTCGTCGTCGATAACCTCATGCATTAGGTTATGACTAATTTTCGTATAATGGTGCAGTGAGGCACATATCATACAATTTTAAAAATCGTACTGAAGGAAATAAATATGTAAAAGATCAAGTGGCAAAAATTTCACTTATAAAACGGAAAACTCATAATGACTGAACATAAACACACGCAACAAAAAACCATTTTGTTGATAATTTAACAAAAATCATTAATAATTCTCTAAGACCGCACCTAGTACCCCCTGTGAAAGTGATGTGCCTAGTAGGTGTATGACAGCCGTGTCGTTGACCTTTGGCGGCCTCCGTAGTACCGCTTATCATCTATGATAGCGAGCGGGAGGTACAAAGGAGCCGGTAGGCTGGTGGAAATAAGCAGGTCCCAGTACATCATCAACAAACTTCAGCACTTTGTTTTGGAGAATCATGCGCCACTTATCATAGTGAGAGTATTTGTCTTATATACTAATAGTAGTATTCAGATTGCGACGAAACACAAGAGATGATTACTATACAAGACCCTTTCTTTTATATTTATCGTTTAGATTTAACTTCACGACATACGCACCTTACACACAGGTATTAGATTGTTCGTGGATTTATTAATATGATAAATAATAGTCCACGAAACAGTTCAGTTTAAACTTGAGTTTATTTTCATAAAACACGACGTCAACGATACTGTTTACATGAATACACACAATCCAGCGATTGTATTCAACACTTCTTCGACAGATAATACAGTTCTTGGCCGTCGTAATTTGAGTCGGTGAAAACTTTGCTGAAAAATTGTTTCTCCGTTTCCGATGTTTGCTTTATATAAGCCACATCGAAATTTCTAGAACACTTCAAACGCTTCCGCCAGATATTTATCGAACATTGACAATACTTAAACAATTTAAACATATTAAAAACAATCAGAATTAATAAATAATCATTTACCATCATTACAAAATGGTCAGAAATGTAAATTAAAGACACTTAAAAACAAAATTATTCACAGAAATCATTTTAAACTGTAGAAAAATTGTCCTTTAGACATCGTAACTTGCCTTAATACTTGGAATCACAAACATTTAAGCAATTCTCTTGCACAATTCTGGTCTTAAACATACTAAATGGTCTTTAAATAATTTATTTTCATAAAACAAAGTGTATATACATTGATTTACAGGAAATTGCAAAACAAACCTACCAGATCATATTCAAACAAACTCTAGCTTACTACAAATGCTTCATAAAATACAATTCCATTTAATTTTTGGTTTGAGGGCTGTTACACAGGTGTGCGCTGTTTGGAATCAGAGAAAAACCTTGAGTAACAAATTAAAACTTGGTTATTTTTAAAGTGCGTTTTTCTTGCTTCTTGCTTTATGCCTGCCTTGTCAACATCGAGGTTATTAGAAGCAGTAAGCGAGGGGGGAGGGAGGGGGAAAAGGAACGGAAAGGGTTTCGGCCAAGGCCTTTTAAAGGAATTAAGGAAACTGTAGGAAACCCAAATCTGGATGGCCGGAAGGGGATTCAAACTCAGGGCCTGCCGAATGCGAGGCCAGAGCATTATCTCTCACCCAACAAGCTCGATGTAATTTTCGTTCAATAATAAACGCAATGATTTTATTGAGAGGTATTTCCATTGCTGAGAGCTGAAAGACGATCATCACTTTGAGGTTATGGTAAGCGAATCCACTTGTTGTTATTAGTTCCTGCATTGTAAAAGAAGGAAGCATTTCCTTTACACTGGTGCCATGATCCTTTTTTGGAAAAGGGAGGGGGAGGAGTTGACGAGACGTAGTGTCTTGTTAACGACAAGGTTATTAAAGTTAGGAGAGTACTGTGGTCAAGGAACGGACGAAAATGGGATATGACTTTTTTATGAAGGAACCATCCAACTATCTGATGTGTTCTCGGAACCCATGAAAATCCGATATTGGGACCTCTTTTGAACGTGGAGCTTTATCAACCCGTTTATTTTTCTCAAAACACTTCCTTAGAGCCGTTGGTTGATAGTGTTGCTCGCTTTTGTTTCTTGGCTTCTGATACCTTTCATCTCAGAAACACCAGTACAAAGGCAAGTCGCTAAAAGAGAAAACCTTATCTCACTTTAAATGGGTCAATGTTTTGTTTCGAGCATTCATTTGTGGAACAGGCACCACCACTTCAGAGAAAGTTTTGATAAGAATTTCTATTATATATTTTCTAACCCTATGGAATAAAGAACGGCTATCTTCGCACATGACTGTGAATTCTTTTAGAAAAGCTGACCGATAAGCATACACTGCAACTTTCAGAGATACATTTTTATAATAAATAAACTGAAGACGTTTTCAGAACAGCTGGAGCATTATTTCATTACACGAAAGTAACAGCTAAAATATATTGTAACTTGTCCCTTTGAATATTATAAGTTAAAGGTTGGATGAAGCTGTTTAGCTGGAGTCTAAACAGTTCGTTTATTCGAAGAAATGGGAAGAAAAAGTCCGGAAAGTCATGCAGCAATAAGATGGGAACCTCTTCAGATGACTGACCCTGCGTATAAATTATTTCCCTATACAGAGTACCAAGTTAAAACACAATCACGTGTCCTGTATACTATAGACTTTAAGCACTCACAAGAACTGAAAAGGCATTTGCTTAAACCATATAGCGGAGAAGTAGAATGAATGTAACCAACACCAATCATATACAACTTCGAGTTCAAATTTTCGTGAAAAATAAACCTCTCTCTGAAAATTCATCAGAGGAGAAGATACAAGTTTTGATATTGTTATGATTTGTACTCTATCGATAAAGATGAACGATCTTTCAAATCTAAGTTACATTTGTCACAAGTATTTTTGAAGTAATGCTCATGCAATATTATATTTAAAAGTGGTATGAAAAATTTACGTATTGTTATAATGATGGCGAGTGCTTCATAATAAAACCTTCTCATTCAAATGTTTTTTAATTAAAAACTCATTGATTTACAGACTGACAGAGAAGGTAGTTTTTTTAAACCATACTATCCGTGATTTTCCTTCCTCTTCATTTTCGTTCATGTCACAGCATCTTAACTTTCGATGATAGAATCAAGTTAGAGTACGCAGATAGAAATTTTTTGTTTCTGTTTATATGGTAATACTGAAATATGAAAAACGTGTTCATTAATTGTGAAGGACAGCTCCCTCCAGATGACAGTCTCATGATGGAGGATATTCTCGGCAGCGTATAACCGGGAGTTGTCGTTGAGATGAAATAGCGCCTAGCATAGAAATCGCCAGAATACCACCAGCGATGGTAATCTCTATTTCTGTTCGTCGAGTGGAGAGTCGAATGTTAACTCTGTCAGAGAGGGAATTGTAATGCGAAGGCACATAGTCGATGGGACTTCCCGTTAAGCTGGAAGGTCAAGCGGTTAACTTCTCGTCTTTATTTCTTCCCCCATCTAGCGAATAATGATGTTACTCCGTCTTATTTCTGTTTCTATTATTTAAATCACAATTATTTCAACATGTCAAATAGTAATCCATAAATCATCTATAGTGAACAAAAAAAGCAAAATAAATGAAAGGAGAAAAGAAAAGTGAAATTTGAGAATAATATGTTTTGAAGAGATGAATATCTTATACGTAAACCAGAGAGTTTTCTTAAAATAAGATAATTTTCGGGAAATAAAGGTGAAGCAATTGCTGTATGCAGATAACAAGCATAAATTAAAGAATTATTTACTTTGGCATAAGCGTCTTCCGAAGGAAACAAATGTAGGGAAATAATCGGTTACTGATTTGCTAGGCAGAGAACTGAGACGTGTTTAGTGAGCTACGGAGGGAATTGGTCGAGATGTAATGAGCCAGCTGTCACTCTCACACAGAAATAAACAGAAGATCTCTACACTTAAAGCTACAATTCTTATATACCAATACAGAAAATCAGATTTCACAAATAACTTCAGTAAATCCAGTGTTGTTGTAGACCATTTTTCCGCAGTTGTTCAGTAAATTAATTGACAAAATAACGCCAATGCAACTGTTTTATGGCTTTAATGCCTTACGCGTTTCGCCACTCATCGAGGCAACATCAGCGGCGAATCTATTTTAAATTTAGCATTGAGTATTACAAACATGTTATATAATGTTTAACCTAATTCTAAATTGAAACATTTTCTGATGAAAAACAACAATATTAAACAAAAACAAAAAATTGGATACGTAATACACAGCTCATAATTGATTATGACCGTGTCACTGTTTTAGGCTCTTTTGATACCATCTCCCTGGCGACTTGCGTTTGTACGACAGTTTCAGTTCTGCCATTTGAATGGTTAATATCGTCATTGTCCTAATTGCCTTTATCGATCAGAAGAGCGATGTGTAGGGGTAGAGGTATGTGTCTGGACGCGTGTTGCAGCTGAACCAGTTGACGGAAGCGCCTGTGTCCAGCTATCGCTGCTGGCCGGGGTTATCGTTGATCCTCGACATTACGCAGCACCGCACTCATCGTCTAGGCTCTCCGTTTCTGTAAAATGATGCCGGCGCATGTTATTAAGGTCTAAGTCTACAGGTCTCGACTTCAAGCAGCATCGAGTGTAATTCCGCGAAGCTTATTCAGCAGCGCAGCAAAATATTATTTCCAACTTGAAGTTGTGGTCCATTTCATCAGTATCAAGTTAATCGTTTTGTATAAAGATTAATAATACCCCAATGCAATTGAATTTTCTTTCTTTTCATTTTTTCGCCTTACGAATTTCATTCTATTTTCATACCATCTTCAGCGATTCTGTGAGACATTTGTACAGTACATTTTTTCACTTACGTCTAATAATGGAGACGAAATGAAGTACAGTGGAAATTAATTTTACTTACATGTGGTTCTATTCCATGTTTTCTTCGTCTGCGAGTCGCGGTTTGATTTGTCGTGTAATTTGAATTGGAACATTTTGAATCTTTTCCAACCTTCTCTTCTGACATGCATACAACACACCATTACACTGACCTGATTTTGCAGTATTACCAACAGGTTTGGCATTATTAGTATGTTTAAAAACTGCACTGTGTTTTTCACTATTCCATCTTTTGTTTACGTTTAGGGTGTTATTGAGTTAAAGTTCGCTTATTTTTGTGGTCAACTTTGTGTTATCTTTGATGGTAGACTGGTATTTGAAATGGTTTGTTTCTTTGTGTATATTTATTTTGTTTTTAGTATCGCATATAACACTATACGCGATAATACCAAATCTATTCGTAATACTGTGATATCAGGTCAGTGTATACTTTGCGTTTCACATTGAAGAGAAGCTTTTAAAAGATTCGAAATGTTCCAACTCAAATTACACAGCAAAACAAAGACTCTGAGATAAATTACACAGCAAAACAAAATCTGACTCTGAGATCAACAAAACACGAATAGAATCACATGTAAGTAAAATTAATCTCCACTATAGGCCTACTTCATATTGTTTCCATAATTAAATGTAAATGACAAAATGTACAAATGTCACACGGATGCCGCTAAAGATACTCTAAAAATGGTGCGACACGCGTACGGAGAAATAATAGGAATAGGATAACCACAAACAAAATTATTTCTTAATTTCTATAAAATGTTTCATATTTGCACACTTCTTGAAAATTAGGCGTACCGGCCGTCTTTAATAATCTAGGGCAGTGTTCTTTTTTCCAGGCAAACCTCTTTTAGTGGGTTCGCGTACCCCACTTTGAAAAACACTGATCTGGGAGAACTCGGGGACGGTACCCTAAAGCTAAACACTTCACAAACAAATTAAAAAATTGTGTGTAGTGCATAGAACAATACTAACGTAAGTCAAAGACAGATGACACTTTTTCTCCATAAAACCTAGCAGTAGGTACGAAATTCTACCTCCGAAATTAGGCAATAACCTTTGTGAATATGAGAGATAAGAAAAATAGATTTACTGAAACTATTGTTAAATTAAGGCAAAAATTGAGGGTAAACTGGAAATAAGAAATTTAATTAAATCGACTTGTCAATTACTTGTTATAAGAACTACAGCAAACTAGCCACCATCTTCCACATCTGTTAACTTTGAATTATTAATTGGTTTCATAAAAACTACAAATGTCTACTTTTAAATTAGAAATA
The DNA here is from genome assembly GCA_031002005.1 of Vandiemenella viatica. Lineage (NCBI taxonomy): Eukaryota > Metazoa > Arthropoda > Insecta > Orthoptera > Morabidae > Vandiemenella > Vandiemenella viatica. Next base: position 93,498,093 of record JARYHS010012519.1, read on the forward strand.
TAGAACAAGAAGATGGAAAAAAAAATGTAGTCATCAATCTGTTATAGAGCATAATCATAAGAAAAATGAATCGCGAAGATCCGATTGAATTTTGAATTTTTTTTATATTTTCTTTGTTTTCCGGTATACTAAAAAAGTGAGTACACCAAACTATTTGCGAAAACGATTATTTTTCTTAAAAAAAAATGCTTAACTTGTATGGACGAGCAAGTGTAATAATGAATCCTCTGTCAGTCTTTGGTTTTAGATAAATTAGTATTGCATGTTTTAATCTATGATTTTTCCAGTCTTCAAAGTGGGACACACGTTAGTCATACTCCTCCTTCACAGTATATTTGTTTTGCTGACATTTCTGTCGACAAACTACAAAACAGCCATTAAAGCAACATCAAGCAGATAAGTGACAGGTCAACTTTTTTTTGTGATCTAACGATAAAAATGTGCAACAGTAGGTCAGTTCTATAAGAAGGCAAGACGTCATACTGATTGCTCCATCAGTGAGCTGACTGAGACAAACAGTCATTTAATCAGTGAACTTAACCGAACATCGTTTAACACGTGAGCTTGTGAATATTGTAAATGAGACCTTCTTTAATTTCATGTGTTATATGTCATCTTATATAAATAAAGTCAACTTCAAACCCAAGGTACTAATGTAAGTTTGGCCCTGAGAAAATCATCAGAAAAATGCAATTTAATTTGTTTCTTTGAGTAGCAAAAACTATCAAAAACATATTCCGTGTATTTATGTTAGTATGATACAAGTATTATATATGCTCTATAATTTTACTGTTGGTATTAGCTAGCCAGCAAATTTTCGATCTTTTGTTAAATACTTTACTAGGGGGATTTTAGTCACCGTCGTGGATTAGTTAGTCGGATGCAAAAACTCGTTTATAAACATTGAGCAATACGTGCATCATCAAGTACTGATTCCACAACAGGTACGCGCCAGTTCCAATCTACAGGAAAAATTGTAGTTCCCCTTCACTCCCGTTGCTGAAATTTACCGCTCCCGAACCAAAACAACCTGGCATTGACAGCTGCATTGAAAGAAAAACCATGCGCACTAGACTGAGCGATTATGAAATTACCTACGGTTAGTTCAGTTTCTTCGTTGTGATTATTAATGTCTTACGATATCGCCATTTAGTATGTTAGAAAAAAAAATTCATTTAATTTTATTTTCTCCTAGCTTTTCTCAGAATCAGATGAAATATGCAAATTTCGCAAGTGATGGACTTATGCCTTAAACCAGATTTTTTGAACGGTTTTTCAGATTTATTAGTAGAAATTATGCAGCAAAATTGTTGAAATTCTTTACTTGTGACACGCAATTGACTATTTATGCTTGAGCAAAGAATTTTTAGATTTTTAACTGGTGGAAAGAATTAGATATAAACTTCTGAGACCATTTAACAAGGTCATCCGATTAGAGCTTGATGGAACACTGTCAGTATCAAAGGTCATACCATCGTCTGTCAAAACAACGACTTGTAGCACGTGACCGTGAAAAGTGTTTTGGAAAACATTATATTCTAAATATAAAAATATATCTTAAATTTAAAATGGCACAAAATATTCATGTATTAATAAAACCATTGATAACCGCATTACTACAGAACACATTTAATATCAAACTGTTTGTTCAAACAAACTTGTTTTAATTACCTTTTTAAAGTAAAAAACACCAGCAATTACAATTTTTTGTTTGCATACTAATCAATTAGTCACTTACTAGGAAAAAGGTTCACTATAAATGTAGTGATATGCAAATATTTATGGCAAAAACATAAGTATGCGAGAACAACCCATTGGTCCATGCTAATAACGGCTGTCTAATTGCCCGAAATCATTCCAGGTAAATGGGGGGTAGTTCCTTCAAAAAGCCATGGTCGAATTCCTTCAAGTTCCTTACCCCCAAAATTTTCCCGCCTATACTGACCTTGATGTCGACGAGGTGTAAAACAACCAGAGGGAGGGGGTGTATAATTACTTTGTACCACAGGAAGCTGAAGGTAGAATAGCACCATAATCTGTCCACTGGACCATTTCTCCAGCTCACCACTCGATGCCTTTCTACCTCCACGACTTGACTGCTGTGTCCAAGTATTCAAGTGCCATATTTCCCCTTCGGCGTTAGGGCAGTGGAGTGGGGATAGAGCACCCTGACCTTGAACCGTCTCTGTTAACTGAGCAGGCTATAGCTGGAACAGTCCATCCCGTCTCGTCAGGAGATGAGAAAAGAAACTTTACGCTAGCTCGACTGTTTCTCAGTACTGGCAATAATTTGTTATTAATATGTTAATCTGTTGGTCTTTTTGCACCGCTGTTGCGGATTTTGTGACATGTTCGAATTTGGAGTTAGTGTTTTAAATAATTTCAATCAGAGAACGATGGAGTTGTAGAAGACGTCATTCTGTGATTGGTGACCGCCACATCAAACAATCACTTAAATCCATATAGCAAAAAGTCTATGTCTTTTACCTCTACTCAAAGGTGATTTTAAACAATCCCCTTTCTTACTATTTTTTACACCAACGTGCTTTTAATTATTTTACGGGACTGCATTTGAAAGTTGATGACATTTCCACATCTGCATCCAGTCCCTCAAGCCTTAATAGAAGCATAAAAGAGGGTAGTACCATGTCAATGTAGAAAGAATTTACAACTTGAGTCAACATTTTTACACTACTTGCCGATACGGAATGTGTGTAGTAAATTGCTGTTTTACTATCGGCTGCCAGTGTAATATTTGTGTAGGCCCTAGACGAGTGGGCGTTGCGAGGTGAGAGCGCATAGGCGGGAGGCTGTAAGAATGTGACAGTCGGTAGCCGTCGAGGCGGGCGACCTTGTCGGAGACGGACGCGACGTGCGGGGCGTCCAAAATTGTCAACTCGGATCACCGAGAATGTCGGCTATCCGACACTGTGCGAAAATCCGGCCAGATGGAGAAGTTAATTATTTAGTGTAACTGTAAAAGTGTTGTGGGCCTGTAACCGAGCGTGGTGGGTGAACGGTTAACGTTCTGGCCTCGCATTCTGGAGGACGCGGGTTCGAATCCCCGTCGGGGCATCCAGAGTTGGATTTTCCATGGTTTCCCCAAATCAATCCAGGCGAATGCCGGGATGCTTCCCATCCAGCCTCTAATGACCTTAGCCGTCAACGAGGCGTAAAGCCGTAAGTTAAAAAAATATTGGGCCTGTAGCTATCTCAGTAACAGACCGCCTGGTTTTAAAACAGGTATATAACGGAGATCCGCATCCTGAAGTGCGGAACTTTTACGTGAAATACTACCTCCACATCCGCAATTTTTAATGCGGATGTTATGATTATATTGAAATATATATTATTCTTTTCACTTTACATGAGATTCTGCCATCATCGATTAGCTAAAAACATCTTACGATCTTGCAATAAAAGTAACAATGAACTTAAGGAACTTAAGCAACCTAAGCAACGAATTTGTAAGTTTGAACTTGAATGTAAAGTAAAGCGGTCTATTCACGGTCCAACTTATAGGACATCCGCGTAGAACTAACGTAGGATGCGCTCACCCATACACGCTACTTAAAGGGGCCAAAAATTTTTCTAAGCAATCCTTTCCATTCATACATTCTCGCCGCACACTAGAGTCCTTGTCTATCATACGCATGATGTTTCCTTCAATCATGATCCAAAGCTATAGTTTGTTGGACGGCAAGAACCCGTGTTGGTTTTCTGGAAGTCCAATAATATCCAACACGTCCAACGTGTAGTTCTGTATCGTCTTTCACATTCCATCAAGAGTCCTTAATTGGAAATTGAATCACCGTAGATCCTACAAGTTGGGTTGCGAATGTGCCACTACAGCGGTGGAAAGACGGGTGGCGGGCACGGAGAATTGCGGTAGTGTGGCCTTGTGCTTGACGCTTGAATTAGTCTAGCCGCGAACTCCGCAAAGTTCATAGGACAAAAAAAAAAAAAAAATCTAGACGCATGTGTAGTTATGTAAATGATTTAATTCATTTGTGAAATCATCCCACGCTTTTGTTTTTCAAAGATGAGGCAAAAAATAAGTCAATAAGGCAGTATTATACGGAAACAGACTATAATTATGAAAAAATGTAGCATTGGCATAAAATATACTTTTTTTATTTTAAATTTATTTTTGATAAAATATTAATATATAAATAATTTAAAAATATATATTTCACATCCGCATCTGCTTCTGAAAAAAATCTGCATCCGTATTCGCATCCGCAACGATGACCTCCGTTACAACTCTATTTTAAAATAATGGCCCACGGTGCGATTCCATTTACTGAGTGGAATTTTTGTAACCTCATGTTCTAATTTTTAAGTTAAGCAAACTTCATTTGCGTATGTGAAGCACTCTGGTACTGGCCTTTAGTTTGAATTCTGCATTAATCTGTAAGACTATAAGAAAATTGACATTATTCCTTCGATACAGGATTCGTATGTCTCCTTCTGAAAGATCCAACCAATCTTCGCGTTTTCGGTTTTAATGCACTCGTTTGATTCATCGGTTACCTGTGCGTCACCTAAAAGGACCGTTAGTGTTCATTCTCCTTTAATATGGAAGATGATCTGCCTTTTCGCAGCGATATCGCATTCAAAAAAATCTATGTTTCCCCATCGAAGGAGTGAGTCAGCATGTTTCTATTAGTTCTGATTCGTAAGGACAGTCCACAATCGATGCCCATTGGTATTTATGCGTTTTCCAGTCAGTCTCTCCTCCAAGTGAGTTGTATTCGAGCTGAGGTTCGGTGTTCTCTTGACGTTGAAGCTGCTGATATATACATCAATAATATGGTGATTTACTGGCAGCTGTAATACTTTTGCATTACACTCTCTTGTCAAAGGGTTTATCGTACGTTCTTGTTGAGGAGAGATGTACGGTGAAGAGGTGGAGGTAGGATTTATTATGTCAATTACAATGCTCATTGGAATAATTGACCAAAAACACTGAAAGTATTACAAAGTTGAAATTAGTAGAGGGAAAAAATAAGTACGTTGTTACTTGTCTATATTCTAGCACCATTTTGTATAGGGTGTTCCTTGAATGACCTAATTCTGGTAACTGTGACACCAGAATATGTGGGTTGCCTATTGTGAGTAAGCAAATTTATTTCCAAAGTTTACTCCACGTTCTCTGACAACCAATTATTTTTATTTATGTGCAAACAACAGTCATATCATTTGATGGAATTTTTTCAGTGACCTCTAAAAATTTATGATTGTCGGTCATTGCCCACACCTTTGTACCCGTATTTACTGTATAGTGTTTTCAGCTTATAAAAAAATGCAGATTTCGTAATAACAGTGAGAAAACTGATCCTTGTGGTAAGCCTGTTGATTACCAATTTTGATTCCTATCACTTTTTCCTATCAGTATTTTTACTCCCTGCCCTGTTCTCTGATATATTATACAAAACGAAGTCTTTCTTGGTGTTGAGTCTTAATAAAATGGTAAGGGTAACTAGTCGAGTTTACATGGTGATTCCACACGATGTTCTGGCGATCAAAACTTCAATCGCCATCACTGGTGTCGGAGATTTTGATCACCGAAACATTGTGTGTAAACACAATATTCACTCGGCTTATTACCCGAGAACATTGTATAATATTTTGTTGTTAGTCCGAGGTTTTTGAGCTGTTAATTGAAACTGACCTATATCAAAATTTTCAAAAGTTCTTGGTGAATACAATTTAGTAAAGGACTGCTTGTCTCTAGCAATACTAGTGAATATTTAAGAATAGACCTGTAACGCAGTGGTCTCCTAGTTATTGGTATACTACGTTCAGCAAAGCAACTGGGTTTGTCTGATTTCAGAATCGTTATCACCGTTGCACTACCGGTATTAAAAAAGGAGGGCATGTTTAAGTTTCTAATACATGGGGAAAGTTGACTGCAGCTATTCAGCTATTAAGTAACTTCCACAAATTGAAATACTTATGTTCAACATTTTGTTGATAATGTATGCTTGACGTAAAAGAGCACTTGAAGTAATCGACTATATAGTTCACAACAACATTGACATTATAAAGATAATTTGCTGTTTGAGGTTGCTACCTCCCAATT
>JARYHS010012519.1:93505177-93598744 GCA_031002005.1 Vandiemenella viatica
AATTATGTGACATGTCTCAGGTCTAGTTATTTTATAGTTTTTTCCAGACACTTCCTTGGTTCTGAACTTGGGTTTATTACGTAAGAACTTAAAGCACGGCTGCTGAATTATTGAGAGCTACCTGACTGCAACCAGCGTTGAAGGAATATATTAGTGAAACATGTTACTTACGCAGAGTTCAAACATTGAACATTAGATATTGACACTGAATATAACTTCTTTTTTAACAACCTACTGTTTTTAAAACAGAAAAATGCATCGCAAAAAATACTGCACACGTTTTTAAACTATAATTAATAAAAGGTGGAAAGTCACTATGCCATTAAAATGTCGGAGTAGTGTGTTCGATGGCATTCCAAGGTTCACGGGAGCAGGAGTGCACCAATTCTGAAGGCAACAAGTTGAGAGAGGAAGAAAAGAATAAATATGTTGGGTTTAGCACAGATTCGACAAAACTACAAAAGCCAGTCTAAAATTGTTTGTTCCGGTGAACTGTCTTACGAAAGAAACATCTCGGCATTCACTGTGGTGATCTCGGTAAACCATGTAAATCTGGATGGCCGGACGGGTATTCGAGTGACTGTCTCCTCGAAAGTGAGGCTCCAGCGTTACCGCTAACTCATCATGCTCGGTCTAGAGAAGGGTTGTAACGGAAGTCACCTTTGTGGTTGCGGATGCGAATGCGGATGTTTTTCGTATGTGGAAGTGAAAAAATAAGTTTATCATAGGGTATTTGACTACTTCTTGAAATGATTTCAAATTTTGTACACCTTATTCACCGAGTGAAGAGATTTTTTGACGATAGTGCATTATTTTGCGTAAAATTCAAAGCTAAAATTTAAAGAATTTAAAAGCCCGCCAAAACTCTCCTTTGCTGGCTGGCGCACGTAACGACAATCGTGACGTCACACGTCTGTAAACGCAGCCGCTGTGAATGGAGCGTTTCCTATTACCCAAGTTATCAACTATTTTTATTGTTTGTTGCTGGTTATTTGTTACTATTAATTAAAGTTTGTTTTGAATATAATATCGAAAAAAATTGTAAAAGCCTACAGCGGAAAAATATTGAACGTAGACGCCTTATTTGTGGGGCTAGCTATAGAAACAAATACTGAGTTTTATTCTGTTGAGCTTAAAAATGTAACAACTTCAATTTGATACTGCGAAAAGTCAGTTACGATTTTATGAGAAGCTCATTTACACCGCAGTTTCGTAGAGTTAAATGTAATACTTTGTTTAAGGGGAGAATTATTAGGGTTAGGGTCCTAAGGTTCGATCCTCGCTTCGGAATATGTTCAATTTGTTTTCTTTTGTCGTTTTCTTTGGATACTTGTTGCTGTTGGTTGCATCGCATAGTCATTTACTAACGAAAATCCACCAAAACATCAAATTAATTTTTCTTTTCTATTTTCTGAAGGCTTCACAACTTTTTGGATAACAAGCGAATTACAACCATTTGAAACAACCAAAGAAGATTTCAAAAATGAAATTGGACGTTACTTGCACACCAAAAAGCAGGTTATTTTTTTTTTTAAATGAAAATTGCTTGCACATTAACAGTAAATACCGCCTAATAGATTCATTTATGTCAGGAAGGTAACCTGCAGTTGTATTTTCACGTGAAAATTCCAACGCAAAGGACACAAAGCGTTCCGAAACTGTTGCAAGATTAGCATGAAATTTCTACAAGTGATGTCACTTCTAAAATAAATTCCATTATTCACCGCCGTGAACCTGTATTTTTTGCATGATATTCTCTTGTAAGTTTAAAAATTAAAAGTTTTCATGTAAGGTAGCAATTTGTTTCAAACGCTTGCATGACGCTTAGCAACTATTATGAATTCTTCGAATAAAAACATGGTAGTGCAAAAAACAGCAAACAAAAACGGAAAAAGCACACAAAAAATATTATCTCAACCAAGGTTCGAACGTAAGATGTTCTGAATTCCATTACCACTCTTCAATCACGCAGCTATCCGGACACTACTTTTTAATTGCTTCTGTTTATGTTAATAGCAAAAACTTCACAGTTTCTTCGTGTGAAATGAAGTGAAACGAGGTAGGTAAATGAATAAACAAACAAATTCAGTTTTATTGACAAAAAAATATCATTTATCTATAATCTTTAATCTGCGATTAAGAAAAATGGTCCACAACATCCGATTGTTCCGAGCGTGGTGAGTGAGCGGTACGGTCTGGCCTCGCATCTGGGAGGACGCCGCACAGTGTGATATTTTCTAAATCTAGAGGGACAAAAGTCAGTTTTTATAATAGTCTACGCAGGCAAAATAGTTATTTATATTCAAAGTAGATAAACCATATTACTCGGAACAAAAGTTTATTTTCCACGAATTCACGCCTAACAATAGAAAAAATAGTTTGAACAATGGGCTTCCTGTGATCCACCGATCAAGCGCTCCAGTCGGCCGCGCTATTCCACTGAGCTTGGTCGAAGATTAAGCTGTGTTTCTGCGTGTTAGTAGTGATTTGTGTGTTGCTATCGCTTTTGGCGAGCCTCAAGGTAAGTTTACGCATGATTTTTCCGTGATACATTAGCATTATTAAAACAGAGCGAGATTAGTTTTAATTTAAAAAAAAAAACTACTGAGCCAATTCATGTTGAGATTTAGTTCATTATACCACATTATACCGATCTCTTACCAGTACCGGATTAACCACGTAGCAGGAGGTAGCAAACTGTTTTCGATATTTTCCCGTTGTAGACTTTTACAAATTGTTATCAATTTTGTATTCAAAATGAAATTTCATTAATAACAAGAAATTACCAGCAACAAACAATAAAAGTAGTTGAAAACTTGGGTAATAGGAAACGCTCCATTCCCAACCGCATCGTTTACAGACGTGTGACATCACTCAAGCGATCACCAATCCCATAGCGTTTTCTGTCACGTGACCAGAGGTAAGAAAAGTATAATTTTTATTTTGCTTTTTATTAAAAATAATCCACTTTTCTTTTCAAAATTGAAAAAATTAGCTTCCTGAAACATTAATCTTAGAGAATTAGTTCAATTTATAATATTTTTAATACTGTCAATTAGCCTATTGTTTAAAGTTTAATATTTTATCAAAAACAAACTTAAAATCAAAATAAGTATATTTTTTATGCCAAATTCTACATTTTGCAGAAATAACGTCTATTTCCATTTAATACTGCCTCATTTATTTATTTTTTGCCTCATCTTTCAACAACAAAAAACATGAGATGATTTCACAAGTGAATTAAATTATTTACATAACGACGAACGCGTCTTGTTTTTTTTTTAAAAAACCAAACAAACAAACAAACAAACAAACAAACAAACAAACAAACAAACAACAACAAAACAAACAAACAAACAACAACAAAACAACAACAACAACAACAACAACAACAACAACAACAACAACAACAACAACAACAACAACAACGACAATCTTTGTCTAGTAGCCTATTCACAGTACAATTTGTAGGACCTACGTTCATCAGATTTTCGATAAAGAACTCTTGATGGGCCGTGAAAGAGTTAGATAACTACGTACATGCAGGACGAGTTGGATGTTGGGACTCCAAACAACCAACATGAGTTCTTGCTATCCAACAAGCAATGGTGTTAAATCGTGATTGGAGGAAATATCCTGCAAGTGTACGATAAGGTCACAGGGTGTGCAGCAAGAAAGTACGAGTGAAAAGGATTGCTTGGAACATTTTGTTGGAATCCATTTACCAGCGTAAATGGGTGAGCGCATCGTATTGTAGTTCTACACGGATGTCCTGTAAGTTGGACTGTGAAGAAATCACCTTACTTTATGCAAGTTTAAACTTGTAAATTCGTCGCTTAGGTAATAACACCATTTAGTTTTTTTATTGCAAGATCGTCAGAAAAAACAACCACATTGCTGTTAGCTATGAGACGACGGGCAGAATTTCGTATAAGGAGAAAAGAATAATATATATTGCAATGTAAACAAAAAATCCGCTATACGTCTGGAATAAATATTGCGGATGCGAAAGCGCATGTGGATTTCAAGCGAAAGTTCCGCACTTGCGGATACGGATGCGGAGATCTGTTACATCCCTAGTAAAGAACAGTTTTTCTCAACCTTTTTCAGCCCCAGGACCAGTAAATTATCAAAAATAATGCTGCGGACCATTATCTTATATAACCATAATTTTTTAGCAATGTGAATATTATTAACATCTGGAATATATTTTACTGTACCATTATAATATAACAAATTTAAAAACATGTTTTGAATTCCTACTGAAACACATTTATGAAACTACAAGTGAACTATTAAAAGTTAATTAGGTATTGACCAGACTTATAGTATTTAGTAATCATATATATTATTTCTATAAGGTGTTTTTTGTCACCCGCCATTATCTCCCAATATACCTAACTGAAATTAACGAATGAGGTGTAAAATTTAGCTTATGGTCTCCACCTTGATCACATCATATTTTAAGAAATGATTTTTTCAGAATTCGACCCTTGAAGGGCAAAAATTTCAATATTTCTAAAATTAGTTTTTTTTCCAAATTGCTGTTTTTTGTGTTATGAGTTAATTATCTCCCTGGATACGTATATGAATTCGTTTAGTGGAGAATCATTTTAAAGATTAAGATCTCCACTTTGGTGGCATCATATATTAAGACTGGAATTATTTGCAATTCGACCCTTAGAGGGCAAAAGTATTAATATTTCTGCAAAGAGTTTTTGTGTCACGAGCCATTTATCTCCCTTCCTATCCAACCGATATAGATAATTGAAGTATCATATTAAGGATTAATGTCTCCACCGTGTAACATCATATTTTAAGAAAGGAATTTTTCGTAATTCGACCCTCAAAGGGCAAAAATGTCAATATTTCTAAAATTCGTTTTTTGTTTCTCGAGCCTTTTATCACCCTAGATATCTAACCGAAATCGATAAATGAGGTAGGATTATGAAGAGTAATGTCTCAGCTTTGATGAAATCATACAAAGAAGTTTTCTTCAATTCAACCCTTAAAGAGAAAAAATATCAATGGTTCTACAACGCATGTTTGTTTCAGGAGTTATTTATCTTCCTTCATATCTAACCGGTATAGATAAATGAAGTATCATATTAAATATTAAGGTCTCCCCCTTGGTAACATTATATTTTAAGAAAAGAATTTTTAGTAATTCAACCCTTAAAGCTTAAAAATATCAGTATTTCTAAAATGCGTTTTTTGTGCCTCGAGCCATTTATCCCCTTGGATATCTAACCGAAATTGATAAATGAAGTAGGATTGTAAAGAGTAATGTCTCCGCTTTGGTAAAATCATATATTAAGAAAGAAATTTTTTGGAATTCAACCTTAAAGGGCAAAAGTATCAATGGTTCTTCAACGCATTTTTTTTTTTTGTCACGTGTCATTTATCTCCATTAATATATAATCTAAATAGATAAATGAGTTATCATTCTAAAGATTCAGGACTCCGCTATAGTTAAATTTATATTTTAAGAATGGAATTTTCTGAATTGAATCCTTAAATGGCAAACATATCAGACTTTCTAAATTGCGTTTTTCGTGTCTCCAGTCATTTATCTCCCTTGATAATTAAAAACAATTGATAAATGAGGTTTCATTTAAATGACTGAGGCCTCCGTAAGGTCTTCAGTTCCGTTACACCATATTTTAATAAATGAATTTTTTTTTAAAAAAAATCGACCCTTAAAAGGGAAAAAGTATTAATATTTCTACAACGTATTTTTCTGTCACGAGCCAATTATCTCCCTTGATACCCAACAGAAATTGATAAATGAGGTATAATTTTAAACATCAAGGTGTCCGCTTTGGTCAAACCATATTTTATAAAAGGAATTTTTTTAATTCAACACTTAAAGGGCAAAAGTATTAATATTATTTCTACAACGTGTTTTTTTTTTTTAATTACGAGTCATTTATCTCCTTTGATACCTAACCGAAATCGATAAATGACATATCGTTTTAAAGATTAAGGTCTCCAATTAGGTAAAATCGTAAATTAATAAAGAATTTTTCGAAATTTGATGCTTAAAGTGATTGCGCATATAAGACTGTTCAGAGTCAAGTCCCTAGATTGCAGCAACAGATTTCACAGAGATGTCAGTAAATTGTTATTTATAAAATAAGTAGCATCTCGCATATTTTTTTCTGTTACGGAAACTTTTTTGTTTTGCTTTACAATTCCAATGTAAACAATTTACGCGCACAGCAGCACATATCACACAGATGTTGATATGCTTTGTGCATTTTGTTCAGGTTGGTTGTATTCTGCTAAGGTCAGTGACAGTTTGTCGTACATACACTGCGTTTTAAATTTTTCTTTTTCGTAATATGTTGTAAGTATTTTACACCTATTACACTAAACGAAATAAATATTTGCTACAAAAGTGCGTTTCTACTTTTCATTATATTACAAGCATTCAACCTCACTATTCATCCTATTTCATTCGCGTAATTTTCGCACGGGTTGTCTAGTCAAATTAATAATTATGTTACTATACGTTGAATGCTTCACTAAACAATCGACCTACATAAATAACATAAAATAAAAGAGTCTAGACCTTACATTTTTTTAAATTTTTGTTTACCTCACCCCACAAACCCTACCACGTACCGCGGTTCCCTTACACCTACAACTAGACTCTCAGAAAACTTTCATTTACTTAAACCTTAGACGAACGGCGCTCTTTGTTATGCCAACTGGAAATGAATAGACTATTGTGGGGACAATGCTCTCCTATCCTGGTCATTGAAATATTCTTGGCTTTTATTAAGTTGGGCTTATAGTTTATACTCGTTTATAGCCTTATACAGTACTAATACGGTATCTAAATTTATAATATTCTGCCTGCGGACCACCTGAATCAACTTCGCGGACCACAGGTTGAGAAACGCTTCGTCTAAAGCACTAACCATTTCTTAAGGCAACCAGAAGAGAAATGGTATTAGTAGGCAGCAAATCGCTGGTCGAATATTATATACTCTACAGGTTGCCTGGTATACTTCTGAAGTAGATACCATGCAGACGCTTTACCGCTGGATCCTTGATCCTGCGGATGTCAGTGGCCCATCGACCGCCCGTCGTAGCTCGATTTGATTCGCGCCAACAACAATACCGACGCAACAAGTCCAGCTCCGCCCTTATTGATGATCACCTCACGCACGGCAATCACGCACGCTCGCCACTCATAATGGTGACCCCAGCCCGACTCGCCACCCCCGTGGAGAGATTCACGACCACCAGAGGTGAACGCACTCTGCCGTGGGATCCATTACACGATCACCCTCCACCACGGAGCACTGTTAATAAGCTTGATAATTCGTGTCTTGCGCGTTTATTAATTCCTCATTCATCGCTTGATGAACTGATCAGTAAGGTCACGCCCTCAATTTTATTTTTTAGTTCAACATCTGTGAATACATTTACATCAATACTCTGTTAACGTAAGAAGTCACAGTGTTATTTAATTATTGTATATCTTTAAAACAAGAAAATTACAGGTGCAATAACATATATTTTATACCCCCCATCTTCCACGTCAGGCCCACATGAAAGAACCTGAGGTAATGGGGCGTAAGAAATCCACACATTTTTACCGAGCGTGGTGGTGTAACGGATAGCGTTTTGGCCTCGCATTCTGGAGGACGGCGGTTCGAATCCCCGTCCGGGCATCCAGATTTGGGTTTTCCATGGTTTCCCAAATCACTCCAGGCAAATGCCGAGATGCTTCCTTAAAAAGGCCATGGTCGAATTCCTTCCCATTCCTTGCCCCCATCCTTTCCCGTCTCTAAAATACCTCGCTGTTGAGAGACGTAAAGCAGTTAAAAAAAAAAAAAAAAAAAAAAAAAAAAAAAAAAAAAAAAAAACCTCCACATTCTTTATGAAATGTTATGGAGACGGTGTTGCCAGCACAAAACTTGTAGCAGATTCACGTTCCGAGAAGCATTCCGCCACCAAACTGAATAGTCCTTTCAATTGTGACAAGAAATTCTCTGCTTCATATTAAGTCGTTATGTTGGATTAATTAAGTGACAACTTTTGCCAAGATGCTCCCTTCAAAACGTCATGACCTAATTCCTTCCTATTCTTTGCCCCCAGTCCTTTCCCGCATCTCGACGAGGCGCAAAGCCATAAGGAAAAAAGAATCTTTTCTTGGCGAAGACCTCATGATACAACCCTTTGTCTACACTGTTTGTCTAAATTCAATTGCACACAACAAATATTTACGCGATGATCTTTGCTCACCAGGGACATAAGGCGGGTTTTGTTGTAGCGTTAAATACGTATTCGTGGAGTCTAGATAAACATTCCATACCTTGAGTTTATCGCTCGTACTCTCTGAGTCTTCCCAGTGATTCCCTTGGCTAGATTAACGAGCCGAGACCACAGACGTATTAAAGTCATAAGATACACAATGGCAAATCTGGAACGAAGATCTCGGTTAGGCTTGCCGTCCAGAGGCCGTTCCTACCCTTCCGACTCGAGTGAGTGGTGAGTGGCGTGTCCGAAGGGCCGGGCGCTGCGATTACACGGCCATCCACAGCGTCACAGAGCGTTGCCCTCGCCGCTCCCTCCACACACGAACATTCCTTTCCGCTCGCACCATCTATCTGCTTGATCGTGATATTCGCTGGTGATATAGTATTTCGCCCCCTTCAGAACCTATGTAATTTCTCAAACTTACACAATTCCCTGTTATACCTATAACATTCCTCTTACGGTACGTTTTTACTCACTATATCGGACGAATATCAGTCCGGCAATCCTGTGGCGACGCGATTAAAAGATGTAGAAAAGTCTTTAGTCAATAATCTCTTCTTAAACCACTTTTTTATCAAGTGAAACAATCTAAGAAGCTCCGTGCTTATCTACTAAATAATAATAAAATAAAAAATACATTTTAATGTACCACATTTTTATAACGGACTGAAAAGTATATAATAATTTACCTAATCCTTATGAAAGATAAAATCACATACAAATTTCTAACTTCTTCTAAATTGTCATGAAAATTTATACTTGGAAATTTTTGATAGCTATTAAAATACTTGTAAGATTGGTGACGAAAAACATTGAGCGCATGCAACAGATAATTGATACATTAATAGCTCTACTGACAATTTTATTGCACCGCAAATAATGTGAACTGATAAGTAAGTTCTTTCATTGATAACTACTCTCTAAACTTCTTATATTTATGTATTCCATACGCTCAATGTTTTTCGTCACCAATCTTACAAGTATTTTAATAGCTATCAAAATTTCAAAGTATAAATTTTCAGGACAATTTAGAAGAAGTTAGAAATCTGTATTTGGTTTTATCTTTCATAAGGATTAGGGAAATTATTATATACTTTTTAGTTCATTATAAAAACATGGTACACTAAAAAGTATTTTTTATTTTATTAAGATTTTCAGCTTTTTAGGGTTATGTGACTGAAAATTTGTAATGTAAAGGTAAAGGTCACGGGGTTCCGACGGCTCCTGCCGCATCCAGTAGGATTCACAGAGGTAGAGCTCCCCACTCCCTGTACAACCATCGGCAATAGAATAGATGTGACGAGGGCCGGGCCACAAATTGATTTTAAATACTTTGATGACATAATCACAGAGACATGCTACAAATTCCAATTTTTTCAATAGAAAACATTCGAGCTTTTTCCATCCTGGGGAAATAAGGAACAAAACAAAAAAGAATTATGCGTATCCATCATTTGAATCATAAGTTATGATCTGGAATTCAAACAAAAATCCAATAGAAAAAAGCACTTTTAGTTTTTCCAGAAATCTTCAGGCAGCATTTCCAATTTTTTTCCTCTAAAAACATTATTAGACTACTGCAAACATTTAAAAAAAAAATAGAATAACCGGTCCCTAGAAAATGTACTTTCAGTTGTTACCAAATTTTCCTATTTTCCAGGCAATTTTTACTTTTTTCTTTCTCTGAAAATCTTATTCAGACAATTAAAGATATTTAAAAAATAACTAAATTGGTCCATAAAAAAGTACTTTCAGGTTTTCCCGAATTTTCCAGGCAACGTTTCCAATTTTTCCTTCTTTAAAAAGTTTATTCGGACTATTATGAAGATTTAAAAAAAAAAAAAAATAGCCTAATCAGTACGCAGAAGAAAAGACTTTCAGTTTCCTCCAAATTGTCCAATTTTCCGGGCAACTTTTCCAATGTTTCATTAACTAAAAACCTTATTCTGGCTATTACGAACATTTTAAAAAATTAGCCAAATCGGTAGACAGAAAAAAAGACCTTCAGTATGCTTAGAATTATCCGGGCAACGTTTCCAATTACTCATTAACTAAAAACTTTATTCGGACTATTACGAACATTTAAAAAATTATTCAAATCGGTCCATAGAAAAGAGTCAGTTTTCCCGAATTTTCCAATTTTTCTTTCTTTATAAACCTTATTCGGATTATTAAGAACATTTTTAAAAAAATAGCCAAATTGGTACACAGAAATAAATAATTTCAGTTTGCTCCGAATTTTCCTGGCAACTTTCCCCATTTTTCATCAAGTAAAAACCTTACGGACTGTTAGGAACATTTTTTAAAAAAATAGCCAAATTGGTTCATAAAAAGAGTACTTTCAGTTTTCCCCGAATTTTCAAATTTTCCAGACAACTTGTCCCATTTCTTCACATTTTTATGCATTGTCATCCAGTTCTGAGCTATGGTCAAAATTTCAAGTCTCTAACTCATCGAGAAGTTAGTTTAAAATCAATTACTAAATTCCACCCAGACAGACAAAGCCCAAAGCGAGTTAATAAAAAAATTTAATAGTAATAAAATAAGTAGTATGCATCAGGAGCTAATTTGTTTTAAAAAAATTGAAGACGTATTTTACACCTTCGTTTTCTAGTTATTTCACAGATTTTTACTTGTGTGGACATTAATCAAATGGTTTCATCCTATTACACCTATATGAAAAATCCAATCTCAACAAGCTATGGTTAACTCTATGGATTTTTTTTCTGCCTTACGTCGAGGTCATTGGAGGCGGCAAGCGACTATGAACTGGAAGGAATTCGGCCTTGTCCTTTTGAAGGAACCATACTGGCATTCGCCTTGAGTGATTCGGGGAAACCATGGAAAACCCAAATCTGTATGGCCGAACAGGGATTCGAACCCGCGTCCTCCCGAATGCGAGAACAGAACGTTACCACTCACCAACTACGCGCGGTAAACTCTATGGAAGCAGTCATTGGTAGACAATAAACATCTAGTTGAAAACCCTTCCATGCGGATACAATGATACTATCTCCCCAGAGATGGAGAATCATAAATCGGATTCGAACAGGAAAAGACAGATGCGGTTATCTACTACACAAATTGGGCTGCGCCAGTTCTGCAATTATGACCGAGGAGCCAGTTCACAGACAAGCCATCATACCGTTTCTGCCTGTTCTCTTCGGAATTGCAAAAGATCAATAACAGACATTTACTAAGCATCGGTTAAGGCAATTGAAAGGATTAAAGCACTATATTTAGAGATATAAGAAAATACGAACTTGTGATGTGCATAACTGTCCACGCATATTTGTATATTCTGTAAAATGTGTTCACTCATTATAGATAAATAAATAATAAATAACTAAATAAAAAATAATTACTAGCTGTTATTGTTAATACCAGTAAACAATTGGAGGCGAGTCAAGCATTCCATACCCAATTACTTTTGTTTATGCTTAATTAGATGTCGGTTCCTAACTGTGAATCAGCAAGAAGTTTGTTTGATTTTACTTCCTATTCTCTGGGCGTCAGGAAAAATAACCAAAAATTTGTATGTAAATGAAATGAGGTACTGTACTTGAGTCGGTCAGTCGTGATCCGAAAAAACTGTTCAACTGATCAATATGGATGTTAAGATTGTAATTCCTTAATGCGTTTCTGAAAACACTGTATTTCTTTTTCTGAAATTGGTGTTAAATATTAGTTATTGTTTTAACTGCTGAGAAAAGAACAAAAAGGATTTAATATTTAGTTTTTTTTTACCAAGTCCTGATCACCAGTGTGATCTGAGGTATTTTCCGTAATTGGTTATCAGTTTTAAGAATGCCTTCACTATTCTTTTTTTTTATAATATCAGTTCTAAATAATTATTTAATTTTATCTTTTATTTTATAATTAATTTAATTATCTCTTCCGCAACCGGAGTAAACAAACTTTGCTTGCAAGAGTTGACTAATAAATTTTCTTGATATAAACCGAGGCAGTGGATGAGAGCTCAGGCCTCGCATTCGGGAAGATGCGCTATGGAATCCACGTAATCCACGTCTGGCTATCCGAATTTCATTTTTCCATGGTTTCCCCAAATCACTCCAGATGAATGCCGGGATGGTTCCTTCAAAAGGCCTTGGCGGATTTCCGTCCAGTTCCTTCCAGTTCTCGCAACTAATGATGTTGAAGAAAAGAAAAAATGTTTTGATATAGGAACATGTTGATTGATTTTCTCTAAATTCAGTGGTAGCATTTAATATAGTGAAATTCAGATTCCAAAAATAACATTTTAAAATGCCTTTATAGAGTATAATAAGTGCTGTTCAGTTATTGATGTGGTATGAAACCAACAGTACCAGTATCGTACCCTGCTACACAACCATCAGTAGTTGCACACGTACTCGGTCGTGGGTCCATTTTGTCTATACACAAAATTTCCACCACTTTTAGATAGATAGATATGTTCACTTTGATCCCATGTGAGAATAATCTCGGGGATGTGGAACAGTACATACACTTATTAGTAATGTCAATATTACTATATAATTGATAATATTATATATTGACAAGAAGTTAGTTATGACCAATTAGTATAACCAATAATTCCTGTAATCTACAAATACAATCTCGAGTTAGTTAATACTTATTATGTGGAACAGTGTATAAACTTGTTACCAGCATCTAACAACCAGTTATTTTCTTACCAACCAGTTACCACAACTCATAAGCAGTCAATTACTTAAAAACCTGTTAGTATCATAATTTTTTACAGCAGTTTTTGAGTACATGCTATCCCATGTTAGTTACTATATATGAGTGAAATTTTGTAAACAGTGTAATTACTTCATTTGTCAGAAATTTCAACAAAAAGAAAAACCATGTATCATTTTAGTAATTGTGGACAACTTTGTCACCTTTCCCTTCCATACAGCATATATTCTATTTTATCAGTCATTCTTAGTTACCAAATTCCAAGGAGAAAATTCTTTTACAGAGTAAAATGGATTCTGAAGCAGAAACACTTTCAGTTTGGACTTAAAGTAGTTGGGTTTTTGTAGATAACATTTAATTTCTGTTGGTAAGACATTGAATAAGGAAGCTCCAGTAAATGTTAACCCTTTCTGTACAATTGACAGTGATTTGTAATCCTTGTGAATATTATATTTATTCCTAGTATTATGGCTATGTATGTCAGCATTAAGATTGAAGTGTTCAGGATTTTCCACTACAAATGATAGTACAGAGTATACATATTGTGCTGGCATTGTTAGTATACCCAGGTTTTTAAATAGATTTCTGCACGACGTCTGTGGGCTTGCTCCACAAATAGTTCTTATAGCACGTTTTTGCAATTTAAATACCCTATGTGCTTGTGACGAGTTTCCCCAGAATGAGATGCCATAAGTGAGCAGGGAATGAAAATATGCAAAATATACTAACTTTCTGGTTTCTATATTAGCTATTCTAGATATTACCCTAAGTGAAAATGTTGCAGAATTCAGTTTTTTAAGAAGTTGTTGAATATGCTGTTTCCAGTTCAATTTGTTATCTATACATACACCCAGGAATTTTGTGAAATTACTTTCATTGATTGCATTTCCTTCTGATATCACATTATAGCTGTCCTTTGTTTTATTTTTTGTAACAAACTGAAGTAACTGTGTCTTTTCTACATTAAGGTTAGTGTGAATGTAGCAAGGACTTGAAGATTAACGGAACTTTAAATCACTCAACCCCACAGTGTTGTGAGCTCATTCGCTGAGTAACCTGAGATGAAGGCAACCCGAGATGCAGGACCTGCGGCCGAGGAAACATGATGACAGCGGTCTTCATTCGGAAAAAATGTTCGCACGTGCAGAGTATATGTACCCGGGTTCAGTTCCAGTGAGCGGCAGCGACAGTAAACTTACTCAGTTTCTCTCCCAGCCTAGTTGCTATGGCATCTGAGCGAGCCTGCTTGTAACAAGGGGAGCAATTTTTAATCAACAGTTTCGCTACTCAATTTTTAAAAATTAAAAATAAATTATCTTCCTTGGTCCTGAGCAGGCTTCTTACTTTATAATACGATTTATCAAATCCATTGGTCAAAACGTGTAATTAAGGTTGGTTTTTGTTTCTCTTGTGGCCACACGGAACACTAAAACATTGCTACTAGCTGCTAACTATGTCTATTGTAGCCTTCTTTACTATTAAAGAACAAAGAAAATGGTCTATGATCGAAAAGGAACTTCAATAAATTGCTTAAACAGACTCTCCTTATTTGCATGAGTAGTTGAAGGTCACGCTACAGATATTTCTTTCTGAGAATTATCAGTTATTTATGTATCGTACAGCTTAGGAACCAACATAAGAAAAAACAAACAGCAACCACTAAATACTATCTAAAAATCACCGAAAAATTCGCTAAGTGTTCGTTTTCATTTTCCTTTCATTCCATCATAAACTGCTTCAATGTTTTATTGGTTGCATAAATATTGATTAATCGTGCATGTGAATACCATAATAATCCACATTAATAGCAAAAATAACGTATTTTTATAATGATACGCATAAATCAACCCGGTTCAAACAATCTCCGAAGAAGCTTTTTTCTGTTAAGTTATACGCCGGTAGTTACTTTTAGAACACACGATCACCCCTATATGTTACTTACATAATCGTTTGATTATTGGCAATGAACTAAACCAATATCGTAAATGATAATAACCAACGCAGCCGACAAATAAAATTATCTGGGGTAACTAGCCGATTGAGTCCATTCTTGGAGGTAATAGGCTATAGCATTGTAAAGTGACAGTCTGACATTGGCGGCAGAGATTATGGGTGCAGGAACGTCGTGTTTCTCCAACGAACTCACTAGAATAGTTTGTCAAGATAATTTTATCTTCATACAACGCCGAGAAAACCACTAGTGTTACATAAACGAAGTAATAATTGTCATGATTTGTTGTTAAATAATATCATCCACGTTATTGCTGACAGTTAGAAGAAGTACGAAATAATTTAAGGAAATCTTAAAATATGGATTGAATCAGTCGCCGTTTTGAACCATAAATCCATACGGTCTAAACACAATTCTGATGCTGTAAGTAGGCAGCATATTAGACGTATAATTCACGCTGATTGAAGAATTCAGACGATGTGATATTGGTTCTGTCGATTAAGAGCATAGCTCGAAGTATTTCTTAGTAGCCCTTCTGTTCCTCTTAGTGACTAAATATAATAAGAAGTGTCATATATGGTAGCTTTCATTTCAAACTACCGCCGAAGTCATACAGTGGTATGGCGGCCAGCTCCTTTATTCTAAGTTCTAGTGATACGGCATGCAATAAAATCAACCAAAACATTATGACCACCTGCTGGTACATGCACAAGTGTTTCGGAGCACATTCTGTTATCAGATCTGCCACAGATCGCCGCCTATTCCGCTTTACAGAGCTCCACGTTCTGAGATAAGGCGTGGACATCCACCACCTTGTCGCGCAGTCGTGGGTTCACCATCCTTCAACCACTCTGAATAGATGTTCACTACAGTAGCACGCAAACAGCCGACCAGCCTCGCCGTTTCCGAGATGCTCGTTCCCAGATGCCGCGCCCACAAACCACCGGCCCGTGATTTAAGGGAATTGCGTGGCCTATGCGTAAACATCTGTTGCCAGACAACTCCGGAAACCTAACGAGGACTTTTCGAATCCATGACACGCCGAATCGCTGCTGTATTGCGCTCCAAAGATGGACCAACACACTAATAAGCAGGTGATCATAATTTTTTGGCTGTTCAGTGTATGTTCAGATAACAAACAAGAGTGCACATTCAGTGTGGCTTGTTGTAGATGTTGGCTACGTGACTGAAAGCTTATGTAAGATGAAACCATAATCAAGGTTACTTCAAGAAAGTTACTGTAGCACAATACCACGCTATCATCTTCATCCGATAGACAAATCACATTACCAGTACAGTATACACTCCTTTATAAGCTGTGTTTTGCGACCACACACATTACTTTTCTGTCACAGCGGTGTTTTGGCTCAGTAGTTGAGATCGAAAGTTCCGCGGCTCCGCGGGTATTTTCAAAGGCCCTTAACCCAACCTTACCCTCTGGCACAGCTCACTGTGTAATGTGAAATACTCTAGAATGTTTTTGTGCTTCGAACTCTGCGTTAAACTGCAGATCCCCTATACCAGGTAATTCTACCAGGTTAGGTTATGGTGTCTACGATAAGAGTGGAATGCGAAACTAATAAAAACCCTTTCATTAGGTCATTGCGACCACCCGAGCATTTACCTTTTGATCACAATTTGTTGATTAGTTACTATGTGTGACCACCGCTTCTAATCCGCTAGCCAAGTCCCGACAGTTGAGAATTGTTCCAACGACAGGGACGCGAACCAGTACATAACTCTGCACAGCACCTGTGCTTTAGCGACCTCACCTACTACGCGTGTCTCGTGTCATTTGACCTAATTTAGCTGTAGTTAAAATAGTTTGCCAACTCATAAGGAGGTCTGTGTGTGCGTACATTCATTGTAAACAGGAAAAACTGAACAAATATTATCCAGCAAGTGGAATGGTGAGATCACAACGTACACGCACGCTTAAACCGCAATTTCCTGTTGCTGCACTGTTATCCAACCTACTAATCAAGACAAATGCCGGCCTCGGTAGCGTAGGGGCTAGAGTGCTAGCTCCCCGTGCCGAAGGCCGCCGGTTCGAATCCGGCCGCGGGCATGGATGCTTAAGTGTTGTGTGTCTATGTGGTTGTCCTGTCCGTCCTGTGGCGTCCATACATTGGAATAATACACACTGAGAGCTGCAATAATTACATAGAGCTGGCTGTATGGCCACCGTTGCCAAATGCCATTAAAAAAAAAAAAATCCAAGACAAATATTATTACCAACTTCATATTGCTCAGTTTTGGCTTTTTTATGTCCCAATTTGTCTGTTAATTTTTAGGGTGAAACGCGAAATAAAAAATTATTACATAGAAGATAGTATTTTCCAACAAAAAAAAACATTTATATAAACTTTTTTTCCCCCGTGCCCACATTCCTAGAAATTATTGTCTGAACTTTCTATTTTTTAAATTGTTAAAAAAAATTAACAGCAATCCAGCACATGTGTCTTTCATGATAGACTGCTAGGGATATAAGAGGATTTCAGTACTGTCAGCTCGTTTATTAAGTCAATATCTGTAAAAAAAATCTTCGTTACAAAAAGTATCAGCTTAAAGTAAAAAGAAATGCCTCAAACTCCAAACTTAATGTGCGACAGAGTTCAACACATTATTAAGTATCAGCTGAAAATAAAAAGAAATGCCTCTAACGTCATACTAGATTCACTTTTGCTGCTTGCTCTTTCACTATGAGTATAAAGAGGTTCTTGAGTTTTTATAACTTAGATTAATATTTTAATCAACTCTCATTTTTAGCAGTTCTGAAGGGCAGTTACAAACGTGCAAAGTTTGATCCCTTTCATCACATCCATCCAGAAAATTATGGTCAACATCATACACACCATAAAAATTTTCTATGTATTCCTTACGAAGTTCCGCTCTTACATCTGAGTTTAAAGATTTCCCATAACCAACTATGATATTAATAAATCGTTTCTTTTCCTTGTCAAAAATTTTACTTGATTTTCCTACGTCTGTGAATTACTTTACCTACAGCCATTTTGTTTTCTACTTCTTCGCCCTTACCTCGAGGCTTTATCTTCGTCATTTTCTTACATTTCATGAATGTTCCAATTAAAAATTGTAGTCATTAATAGGCCGAGCCTTTATCTCGAATATTTTTTGCCTTTTCTACTGATCAAAGGAATTAAATATTCCATTTGCAAATTAAGGATTTCGTTTGGAGTCTTTCTTTATGCCCAATTATCTCGTATCTTATTATCTCGTAACTTATTTCATTATCTTTTCAAATTCTTCTTAAATTTCACTCACAGTCTTTTTTTCTTCTTATTTCTGTATTTTACTTCTGCAAGCTTCTGTTTCACGTGCAGTTCTTGAGCGGTCTGGTGGCTCAGTAGTTAAGTCTGACTGGAGATCGAAAGATCCCTGGTTGGAACCCGTGTCTCTGCCGTGGAATGTGAAGTACGCCAGAACCCTTCCGTGGTTCGAATTCCTCGTTAAACTGTTGTTCCCATTTACCCGATAGGATTGCCAGCTTAGGTCAGTTAGCCATTATAGAAGAACAAACGTATCGAATCGCAACTATTCCAACCGGTTGCTTAAGCTTTCGGGAATATCCCGGCCAATAATTCAGTAGGCATTATTATTATTATTATTAAGTGGGGTTATTTCAGTTTATCCAGTTCCAGTCTGTTATCTGCATCATATATTCTCAACTTTGTCTTTATTTACAGTTCTTACATCTATAATTGTTTCCACTAACAACTTGAACATGTGTTTAATGTTTTAAAGTATGGCCCACCGTACTATCTCTCTTTTCTGCGACTCCCTTACACAATACTATTTTTTACCTACCACTCTTTTTTGTACATAATTTATAACATCATTCTATAGCACCATCTTTAAAATGATTTGATTTCCCTTCTTTCTGGCATTCCTTAAGTCCAAGTTTCACTTTCGCAGATACAGTAACACACACAGATTTAGAAATTTATTTCTAAGATCAAGGTCTAGACATAAAATTAAACGATTTCTTGAAGAAAATTTTTTCGTAAGAGCTATTCTTCATCCATCTGTAATAGATGCCCGGCATCGTTTGTATTTGAATGGTGTACTTCGAAATATGCATTGAAAGCATAGCTTATTAAATTTGATGCTCTGGATGGCAATGTGGAGAATGAGGTGTTGAATTTTCTGGCTCTGATATGTGGTCACTGGAAATGTCTGACGAGGCTGTACAGTACTTATCTAGTTATAGGCCATTTTGATCAATAAATTTTCTTGCTACACGGTTTCTATTAATCTTTATGCGATTTTCATGAACAAAAGGAAAAGGGAAATTTTTTCAAGATCAATCCCATGTTATCCTATGGCACCGCTAATCAACTCTGGAAAAAATAATTTTTTTTTTTTGATTCGTCTATACAGCCTATCGACGTCTACATCTATATTATTAGAACCAGGAAAGAACAGGGGGCTAGGAATGACAAGGAACTCATCCAAGCATTCTGAGGAAACATTCCGACACTCATTTGGAGTGATTTTGGAAATCCATGGAAAACCGAAGCAGAATGGACGGAAACTGAGTTTTTAGTTTAAAGAAATGTAAAATTTTAAGCTATTTGATTTCTGACTTTGTTGATTCGTGAATTAATATATGTCATAAAAAAAAAAAATATCATGAACATCAATGTACCATCTATGTTTCTCAGTGGGTAGAAAATTACACCCTTGATGTTTTTACAACAAAGAACCGAGAGTGATGGGTGAGTGGTTAACACTCGCGCCTCACATTCGGAAGGATGGTGGTTCGAATCCCCGTCCGAGCATCCAGACTTGGGTTTTCCATGGCTTCCCTCAATCACTACAGGCCATGGCCGAATTACTTCCCGCTCCTTGTCCCCATCCCACCTCTAATGACCTAGACGTCGACGAGGAGTAAAGCCATAAGTTAAAAAAAAGTACAACAGAGGGGAGGTATGAGGAACATTACTTTTTTGTTATCATGAAATTTTTTTGTGATATGTTAAAATCTGTTTTTGTTTCTAGGCAGATAAAGTGCAAAGTTGTTGTAAGAACTGAAACTATCCAAACGTATGCTTGAAATAAAGTCTTCACGGGTGTACCACCGGATAGTGTTATCAAAACATGATATTTTGACGACTAGCTCCGTCGTTTTCATCAGGTGTCGAGACATCTACACAGGTCGGCTGACCGTCGGATAGTGTCTCAGTCGTCGAAGTATCGTGTTTTGAAAACACTATCCGGCGGTATACCCGTGAAGACTTCATTTCATTGCAAAGTTGTTTTCTATAATTTTTTAATCATCAGAAACAAACTATGAGAAGCATTCATGTAACAGGATATACTATTTGTGGTACACACTGTACCCAGACACGTTGGAAGTGAAAATTTGAAAATTCTTACCTCTGTTTGTTTTTTTAACCACCAGAACCACCCCTTGTTAGAATAAATAAATCATTCGGACAGATATATACATACGTGTGCATTTGTATAATCCTTTCTTTAACATCTAATATTTGAAACAATAAATCATAGCGGACTCGAACCAGCGACCTCAGCATTTAGATTCCAACACGCTAGCTAGAACTTACGCTTCCACGGTTGGCTATCTTCAATATAAACAGCAATTCTTTCTCCGACGCGTTACCCAAAAGTTATTAACTTAAATTGATAGATGGCGTTACAATGGAATTACATCTCAATAATATATATATATAGCTTTTTATATTAAATAATTACTTAACGAAGAATGGGAAGCGTATAATACAAACTGACTCAATGTTTCATTAAGTGTTAACTAAAATTCTCGTTTTACCACATAACCTAAATAAAAAATTTTCAACCAAGGTGGCTCTTACCAAATGTGCCCACTTTTACTGATTCGCAACGCTTCTGTGAGAGTTAATTAAAATTGAAAATTTACTACCCTAACAATTCTTCTCGTATGAAGGCTCCTTTAAACTGCTGGAAGCTATCTGCGCCTTGTCTTCCTGTCTGGACGGAGGAGGCAGAATGAGAAAGACGAAACCACATAATATTCGCTGGCTAGCCGCATGTTGCCATTAGCGTCAACACTCAAGGTAGGATGGTCGATGTACGGGCTGTGTGAGTTTCTTGTAAGCCACTGTCACTTTCTGTGTATCTGAAGGAAACGGTTGCGATCTATCGGAGAATATCAGAAACTAAAGCCAAACTCAAATGACGACTGCGATTCGGATGCGTAACTACAAATCAGATATCTAAGAATCAGTGAGTTTTATTAAATTTAATTGCTTGCACAATCTTCATATCGCACTTAGGGTAGGAATTTTCTCTTGTTTATCTTTTCACCCAAAGACATGAAATATTACGATACTCCATTATTTGTTGTTTTCATTTTTTTATAAGGATCACAGATAACAGGACAACAAAAATTGTAATACTGATGACAGCATTCGAACTTCGTACAGTGTATACATAGATCGCAATGGCTAATCGTAAAGTTCGTTTGATAATAGAACAGTACTTGATGATTCAATAAATTAGATATTTAGTCAAACATCTGAATGCGATGAAATTACTTGAAGCTATTTGATATTTACCGTAGAGAAGTTATATCTACATATTGAGGAACCCTTGAAGATGTTCTCTCTACGTCGTATATGAATTTCTGTGACGCATCAAACAATAATAAATAGAACTTATATTACTGTAGTAACTTGTTAGGACAGGGAGGTAAGCTCCTTCAGAAATAAAATGCAATGCTAGAATATGACTACTGGGATACACAGTCTATTACATATTCACGTAAAGTCAAAAGCAAAGAGATCATTGGTACTATTTAACAACAGAATATAAAAAAGTGAACATTACACGTGAATAGTATCTCTTCCCCTAATTCTTAATTCTCACAGAGACTTATGGCAGAAACTTTGAAAGAGAATTATATTGAACTTTAGATGGAGGCTTAGCATACTAAGGATAAAACCCAGCACAAATGGGGCTCATTTTTGTGGGTAAGCAAGACAAAAATGGTAAAACATTCTCTATATATAATAATCAAAAACAATCAGTTCTTCAGCTTGCGGTAATAGCTCATAATGGTGCCAAGAAGATTCATAATTAGAAGAAAGTCAAATTTTCTGCACAGAAATTCTGGTCAGATTCATCGTCTGCTCCGTGAATGTGCGACTTCTAAGTAGAGTCCTTACGGCTGCTAATTGGGACAAGCGTTACTATTGTAAGTGTTTGAAAACCTTATTGTTTCTCATAATAAAAAGATTTATCAGACGCTCTTTTCTTTTACTTATGGCTTTACGCCTCGTCGACGTCTAGGTCATTAGAGGCGGGATGGAACTGGAGATAAGGAACGGGAAGGAATTCAGTCATGGTCTTTTGAAGGTAGCAACTCGGCATTCGCCTGGGGTGATTTGGGGAAACCACGGAAAACCAAAATCTGGATGTCTGGACAGGGATTCAAATACGCGTCCTCCCGAATGCGAGGGCAGAACGATATTTTTGTTATAAAATCCTATAAACTCTAAAAAAAAAGTTTGTAAAGGCAAAATTTACTATATAATTTCCTAAGCTCACTCACTCACTAACTCACCTCGATAGCTATTGGCTGGAGAACGGTGACGTGCCAGCCGCCGCTCGCAAATTAACAACGACCAGAGATATCATTAGAAAAAATTTGAGGTTATGTCCACAATTTAATAGCTAAGCAACTGCTACAAAATTAATTGCCATAATACATTCATTAATTTTGCTTTTGTAGTATTTTATAGTTAAAAAAATATCGATAAACTTTTGTACTTATAAAACAATGAACTGCTTTTCAGTAACATGTCGCTAATGAAATCATCTTAAAAAACTTAAATTACTGAAGGTCTCTGCTGTAATCACGAATTCCGATTGTCATCCAGCGTAGACTAAATTTCAGTTTAATTAAAACTTTTGCTAATGTTGCTGCTTGACCAAAGTTTAACATATTTGCTTTTTACGTACTGACCACTTTCGCGAATGGTCTTTATTCATTTTCGCTGTACCTGAGTTAATAGGCTATTTAAAGTGGACGTCAGACAAAATATGTTACGGAATCGAGTATTCTGGCAATTCATTTCTTGGGAGTTGCTCAGATATTTTGGAAGCTTTACTAAGTTCTCTGGCCTTTACAGACAGATGATCAAAGATTACATTATGAATGTTTGTCCAGTCTAAAATAAATAACAACGTAATTCTTTCGAAGAAATTGCGCACTCGCTTTAAATAGAAATTCTTCAAAGTGTTTGGGTCAAATATAAGTCAAGGGGATGTATTTCAGCAAGTTATAGTGTACCTACTACGACCTTTGAAACAATCATACAATAGCGCGATCGACTCTGTCCGAGTTTAACACGTCTGTTAATACTTCTAATTCAAGAGATTTTAGTCACCTACGGGTGAATTACAAGTCGAGTTTGTATTTGGATAGATCACGTCAACCTGTCATAATCTTTGACCTTAAAAAACTGGAACTATTCTAGACCCCTGACGATAAGCAAAAAACGGTCGCGGGCTAGTGACATCGCGCACCAATCGTCGCTCGCAAATTAACAGCGACCAGAGATATCATTAGAAGATATTCGGTATTATGTCCAAAATTTAATAGCTAAACAACTGTTACAAAATGAGTTGCCGTAATACACTCATTAAGATTCCTATTCGTAACTTTTCATACGTAAAAAAATCGATAAATTTAATGCTGAAAAAACGTGGAACTGCTTTTCAGTAACATGTCGATTGATGAAGCCTTGATTTAAAACAAGGCTGCCCAACCAATTTTGGAGGGCGCAATGTTAGCATGAACGTTCGAATGTGGCAGAATGATTGGTTTCCGGGAAATGGGTTTGTCGTACCGTAACACTGCGTCTCATACAAAGCATTCTACTACGACAGTTATGTGTGTGTAGAACCAGTGGATAGAAGAGTGTCGTACACAGCGAAAAGCGGGTACTCGACCACTCGATGTGACCACAGTTTAGAATGTTCGCATGGCCGTAACCGACAGAACAGCTTCGTCCAGAACATTGCCTCAATGTTGGAGTACTCCAACGGTTATGTCTGCGTCGACGCTTCGCCCTTCCATCTGAAGGCTGGACAGGGGTCACACATACCATTACTTCCGCTTCCATTGGCCAAAAACTCTCAACGTCTCAGATTGCAATGGGCATGCGATCTCCAAAGTGGCTAAAGTGTTTACGGACGATTCCCGCTTCAGCTTGTCCTACAGTGATGGCCGTCTACATATTAGACGCTACCATGGTGAACGCAATTGGGCATAGCGAACAAACGTCAGTTGAAATGATTAGGAACGTCATTCATTATAACATGCAATCTCGCCTCCTGAGTATTGAGGGCAATCTGAACAGCAACCGATTCACTTCCCCTCCTGCAGGCAGCTCCACATGACCATATTACAGCAGGACAACGTCCGTCAAAATGTGGCATGGCTTTTTCGAAGAACGACAGGTATCACTGCTTCCCTGCCCTACACGTTACTATAACATGTTGTCCATCAAACATGTCTTTGGGTATGGTTGGCAGACAAGACCTCCGGCAACCACTATTGATGCGGAAGTATGGTATATTTTCCAGTAGAATATCCAAGTTCTCTTGATTCCATGCCACGACCTCTAGAGCAGAGGTGTCAAACTCAATTTTGCAGAGGGCCGTGTATTAAATTTAGAATGTGTAGGCGGACCAGATTCAAATTAAAAAATGTACTTCGAGTGAAGTCTAAAAGCTCTAAAAACATGATTCTTCTTTCCGTGTCACATGGCGATCGCGGGCCGTATTGATAGGGCCCAGGGGCCGGATGCGGCCCGCGGGCCGTAACTTTGACATCACTGCTCTAGAGGCTCCGATTGCAGCAGGTGGAAGCTTCACAGCGTACTGAATTTTTCACGGTCAAGGTGTATGTACAGATCTCTAATTCTAATCATCTGTGTAACGTCACTAATCTGTAGAATAAATTTCATTGTAACTACGTGTCTCCTGCTTGGTGTTACAATTTTCACAAAGAGTAGTGAAATTTAATTAGCACTTTATCATGCGGATTACTGTTAGAACACCACTTATAACTCTGAAAAACTTCTCTCACTGAAAATCATACCTTATTAAAAAAAAATGTAATCCACCCCGAGATAATAAAATTAAAACATACATATCACAAATCAGAAGTTATTCAGATCATCAAAGAAAATGTAAAAATCTCTTTAATAACTCACACATACCGCCAAAACACACGTAAAAATTCTGTACATAAACAAGCATACCATTATTTCAATTTCAGAACCGACAAACTTTAAGTGATAGTTATATTTTCTATCGATTGGTACAACAAACCAAAGCAAAGCTATACCGCTGATTTTGTCTTCTTCAAGTTAAATTTGCGTTTATAGCCGTAAAATAATATATCTAATTCATTTAAATTCCTTTAGCAGTTAGATACTAAGTAATATTAGTAAGAAACTTAATACTTATTCATTTCATGCGGTAAATTATTGTAGATAATTTGTATCTCCACTGTACGTAAATACACATAAACATACAGGTGCTGTACTCATCGCCTATTCTTGCGCTAATCTCTTCATCTCAGCATATCCCTTACAACTTAAGAACTTAATTATCTTCTTCAAATATTCTAATCGTTGACTACCTCTACAGTTCTTTGCTTCGACTGCTCAATCCACTAACAAATTAATAAATCCCGCATGTCTTGAAATGTGACCCCCATTTTGTCTTTTCTTCCTGTAAGATTCCTCCACAACCTTCTCTCCTCACCCATCATTTCAAAAACATGTTCATTTCGTACTTTTTATGACCACTTAATTTTCAGCATCCTTCTACCACTACATTTCAAATACTTCAATTTTCCTTCTTTCTTGTCTCTCTAACATCCATGCTTCACTACCATAAAGTGATAGAGTTTAAAAAAGTTCTTTCTGAGTTCTAGATCAATATTTGAAACTAAATAATTTCTCTTTTGCAAGAAGGCTCTTTTCGTTAGTGCTAGTCTGCTTTTAACATCAATATTGCTTCGCCTTAGGAGGATATAAATATGCAGAACGTTGTTATTTCTGCTTACTGGTCTCGTAAGTTTTGTGCCTGCTTACCATTTACTAATGTAATAATGGCCATACGTTGAGCGTTAACGAAAGTAGTGATCTAACGCCGGTGGGCGCCACTGGCCCCCCCCTAGCGGCGATAGTGGAACTAATGTGTCGGCGCTAGTGTTAATTGATTTTAATTGATTTTAATTAATGCTAATTGATTTTAATTAATGCTAATTGATTTTAATTGATTTTAATTAATGTTAATTGATTTTGATTAATGTTAATTGAATTGCGGGGAGCCTTAATTGATTTTAATTAATGCTAATTGAATTGCGGGGAGGGGGTCTCACATCTGTAACCTCAGATTGATCTTATTATTTCCTTATGGACCTGTGTGTGAGCCCACTTTTTCCCTTATGGACGGGGGAGTGAGCCCACTTTTTCCCCCTCCTCGCCGCGCACGTGCCGGTAACTAATTGAATGCGGGTTCGTAATTGAATGCGCACAGCTGCGCCACACCCGAATTATCGCTCCCCTCGCAGCTGCAGGATGCGGGTTCGTAATTGAATATTGACCGTCCATTTATGCGCTTCAGTACTTTTAGATCACAACAAATTAACGATATCTCTAACTACCTCCATTTTTACACCCACCATCTGAGACATTGGCGTTTTCATGCTTATTCATAATTGCTTCTGTCTTGCTACTAAATAAGATATTAGATTTGAACTGATATAAATGTTACCACCGAGGTTGGTGGTGTAACGGTTAGCGTTCTCGCCTCGCATTCGGGAGGATGCCGGTTCGAATCTCCGTCCGGGGTTTTCCATGGTTTCCCAAGTCACTCCATGAAAACGCCTTGATGCTTCCTTCAAAAGGCCGTGGCTGAATTCCTTCCCATTCCTTGTCCCCCCATCATTTCCCGTCTATAAAGACATCGCTGTTAAGAGACATTAAACATAAAAAACACAAGTTATCATTGTCTTATAGTCTAAATTACGAGATACCCCTTCCTGAACTATCAACGGAAAATAACCTTCTGGTTTTTCCAATACCTTTCTTTTCTTCCACAATACCTTGCAAAATGTGTTCTACAACAACCGATTTTGTTGGTTGGCCTGGTCTTGCCTATCACTGATGTTCTTTATTTATTACTAGCTGAGGTACCCGGCTTCGCTCAGAGAGTTGATGTGAGATAGTGTAGTAATTGTAATAAAATGATAAACATTAAAATGTAAGAGGTAATTTTTTTATTGAAATCATTTTCTAACTTTTCGAATACTTGTTTATGAACACCATTTTTCATTTTTGTTATCCGGGGTATATATGTACAAATTTTTATAATTTTCTACTCGATAGTATAGACCGCGAGAGAAGCAGGAGTCTTTGGGGTTGATGCCGCAATGTTTTAAAGTTTGTCTTTGCGCTGTGTTAATTGTAAAACTATAGGATAATTTGATTGGAAATTGCAGTCTTTTCAGTAAAGATCAGAGTTATTCTGAGGATTAATACTATGTGTTTCGATTCTGGAGTTTCCCCCGGTCATGTAATGTAGAACTTCCTGTGGAGGTGCTTCCAGTGGTGGTGATCGAATTTTTCCATTCATGCAACAG
Organism: Vandiemenella viatica; assembly: GCA_031002005.1. NCBI lineage: Eukaryota > Metazoa > Arthropoda > Insecta > Orthoptera > Morabidae > Vandiemenella > Vandiemenella viatica. Next base: position 93,532,771 of record JARYHS010012519.1, read on the forward strand.
AATCCTGGTGTTTCTCCACTGAACTTTTTCGCGTTGCAAAATTGTTAGATGTTATCCATTTTTTCCGATTACGAAGTGGTTGTTTTTGTTATTTTGTTTTGTCGGGTCGTAGTGGAGTGCTTCATTTTTCAGGTTATACTGTTTACTTGTCCTCGTCCGCGCTTCTCGTAGGGTGATATTTTCATGGGTGGCTTGCGTCCGCAGTCTTCTATTATAAGATTGTGTCGCAATTCTTGATCCTTTAATTCGTTCATTTCGTTGTGCTTCTCACGGTGCTCATTCACGTTCGCTGAGAACATAAACGTGCCTCGCGCTCTTCGACTGTTTCGTTGATTCGCTGTTCTTTTTGTTTCGTTCGTTGGCAACGTAAACGTGCCTCGCGCTCTTCGATTGTTTCGTTTTTTCGCTGTTCTAGAGGGCGAAACTTCCACCCCCTTCTATCTTCAAAATCACGCCCTTGAGGTAAAAATCAGAAACCTTCTTCATGTATAAAGGTTGAAGGTTACCACGCCATTTAACCCCCTTGATCGTACCGGGACTCGTTTTTTAGTTTTAGCGGCACGCACATTGTACGCTTACTTTTATAATATATATTGATTTCGATATTATTTCGACCTGCCGAATTGTTTCCACTACGTACATCTTTCCACATTACCATAGAATTTTGTATACTCCCGGGCACAGTGGTCTTTGACAGAGCAGATTATTTCATATTTTATTTCTACTGGCTTTTTTTTTTTGTTTTCGTTGACAGTCAAATTGAGTCTTTTTGGCGTACAGATGACAAAAATTCTTCGGTTGTTCTGCCATGAGCGACGTTTAGACAACAGGCTCTGTTGTCTTCATCAGGCGAAAAGGTCGAAGTTGACACTGCGACAGCAAGTCAAAATCGCCTGAATCCTTTAACGAACTACTTAGTTTCTCAGTCGTAACAGCCTTACCTAAGGACAGGACTGAACACGTGAAATGATTGCAGCAATAACGAGCATGATTCGTGAGATGCAATGTTGTGGATTCACATTCGGGAGGACGTGGGTTTGAATCCCTGTCCCGACCATCGAGATTTCGGCTTTCCATGCTTTTTGTGAAATTACTGCATTCGGTGCTTAAGCCATCTGACGGGAAAGTGAAAAGTCCAGGATTCGAATCCCGGTCTCAGCTGCGATTTTCAAAAAAAAAAAAAAAAAAAAAAAGCCCTCAACCTGACCTTCACATCTTTCACAACTTGGGTCGTCATGTAGTTACGCCTTAACACTTCCGTTGTTCGGTTTCAAGTTTAAACTGTAGGTTTCTCTACACCCTGTTAAGTTCAAGTAGGCTAGGATAGAGGCGGTATGCGCAGGCAATAAAAAACCCTGGTCATAATGACCAAACGAGCCATTACTCCGTACTTCAGGTGAATGTTGGGTTGGTTCCTCCAAAAGACCATGCCTGAATTCCATCCCGATCCTTGCACCAGTCCTATCACACCTCGTGATCGGTAAAGATCTGGCCTAGCATTTGGGAGGGTGTGGGCTCAAATCCCCGTCCGGGCATCCAGATTTGAGTTTTCCATGGTTTCGCCAAATAACGCGAGGCGAATGCCGGGATAATTTCTTCATTTTCCATGGCAGAATTCCTTCCCGTTCTCAGTCGTAACAGCCTTACCTAAGGACAGGACTGAACACGTGAAATGACTACGGCAATAACGAGCATGGTGGGGTGAGATGCAATGTTATCGCTTCACATTCGGGAGGACGTGGGTTGGAATCCCTGTCCGAACATCGAAATTTCGGCATTCCATGCTTTTTTTGCGAAATTACTGCATTTGGTGCTTAAGCAATTTGACGGGAAAGTGAAAAGTCCAGGATTCTAATCCCGGTCTCAGCTGCGATTTTCAAAAGCCCTTAACCTGACATTCACATCTGACACAACTTGCGTTGTAATGTAGTTACACCAGAACACTTCCGTTGTTTGGTTTCCAGTTTAAACTGTAGGTTCTCTACACCCGGCTAAGTTCACGTAGGCTAGGATAGGTGCGGAATGCGCAGGCAATAAAAACCCTGGTCATAATGACCAGACTAGCCATTACTCCGTACTTCAGTTGAATATCGGGTTGGTTCCTTCAAAAGGCCATGTCTGAATTCCACCCCGTTCCCCTGCACCAGTCCTATCACGCATCGTGATCGGTAAAGATCTGACCTAGCATTTGGGAGGGTGCGGTTTCGAATCCCCGTCCAGGCATTCAGATTTTGGTTTTCCATGGTTTCCCCAAATAACGCGAGACGAATGCCGGGGATAATTTCATCATTTTTCCATGGCAGAATTCCTTCCCGTTCCTCGTCCACTGTCCTTTCCCCCGCCTCTAAAGGCGTAGAACCATAAAAAAGAATCGCATGTGCTTTTATCCAATTCAATATAACTTTATAGGCAGGTAGGTGATTTCACTGCAGGTCTATATATTCGTCCTCCTTTCAGAGGTACTTTTTATTCATCTTGGTGGGTGGGTTTGTTAACGTTCGGGACTACCATGTGGGAGATGGAGGGTTCGATTCCCGGTCCGCATGTTAATTAGTATCTGTTGTAGTTTAGACATACAAATAGCCGTTTATCGCCAAGATTCACTGTGGACACTCCGACAATGACAAAAATAAAAATAAAACGCGTTTAGTGGTGTTTGTTCCTGTAGCCAGGGATGGTAACGTGATGTATGTGGTGGGAGTTCTACAGGTTTATCTGCTCGAATACCTGTGTCAGTGATGTATACTCATAGACCCTCCTAAGTTACCACTTCCCATTCTTGTTGAGGGGTGACTGTAAAATTCTTGAAATACAGATATTTGCGCGGGTACAGCGAATGCGTGCCACAACTTCACAATAATTGTGTGTGTGTGTGTGTGTGTGTGTGTGCGTGTGTGGTGGGAGTTCTGCGGGTTAATCTGGAGATTGTCATGACAGCAGAAACATACACTTTCCGTCTTTTTGCCCAAATGATATACATTTCTGTAGTTAATGAAACTTGTGATATCGTCATCTTCAGCATGATTTGCTTAGTTCAGCTTCAAATACTTTAGTGTGACTTTCGACAGGTATATCTGATGTACTACTCGAGTTGTCCGATGTCATATAGAGACCGTGAACAGAATGAGTTTCATTTATGATGATACACCGCATCATGCCGTGGGATTTTCTATTTTGGTGGAGGAATTCAATACACATTGTATGGTATGATGCACAACTTCTAACCATGTAAACCGATGACATCTTTCGTATAGTGAAATTACATAATTGGGGTGAAGTTTTACCTGTTTTCACGATCTTAATCCACCAAAGTTATATATGAATAGTATTGTGATACATGCAGGTGTAATTGTTATGTTGACCAGTGACTTCATTAAATGAGGAAATTAACATTTATTTTTACTGATTTTTGTTATATATGGCTATGTTTCATGATTTTATACATTTTTTATACTTTTTTAATGATAATCATAGAAAAGTGTCGCATACGTACTTATATTCAACAAATTTATGTCTTTTCGAGTGTCAAGGTCTATTACGTTTCGGTATTAAGGCTAGTGTGCAAGTAATGAAGCATCATACCACCACACGAACTCATTAACAAATAACTCGAAAAAAAAGGAATTTATTAATGGAAGGTGGATAAAATAAAACAAAGTGAATAATTTTCTATGAGTGTATTATTCACACTTTTCACATCCATGTAGTATCCAGGGTTATAATTCTTGTAATTTTGGGTATCTAAACTGAGGAATGGCGAATTCATAATGAAATCAGTATAGCCTCAGTGTAGAAAGGTCAACGAGATACTTCTCTACTCCGTTTTATGCAACTATTTAAAGTGCATTTTAAACCTACCATACTCTTTTAACCTGTAGGGATTCGTAGAGTTAAAGAATTTTATATATTTATCTCGTAGACCGAATTTCTGTAGGTGCAAGCAAACATTATGAAACCGTTCAAACCAGCAGAACCGATGTTGATATGTGGACCCAGCATATCATACCGAATCACAGTCACATTCAGTCTATATCAGGCCTATGCACCAGATGTAATTCAGTCACACAGAGATATAAGAACAGCCATGACATCATCGAAAAAAAAAAAAACCTGATATGAGGGAAAAAAAATCATCTCCAAATACATCATTTACATTCAGGTAGAAGATAGAACTTCAGTGTCGTAGTATAAGTTGTGAAATTTACAACTACCTATAGCAGACTGGCTGTGCAAGTGAGTTATGCGATCCACCAGTGGCTTAGTCAACTTGTCAATATTTGCAAATTGTATGTATGGAGCAATGCAATTTATGATGACGCCGCATGGGGAATCTGAAAACAATTATTGTGAACTAGTGGCATGGTTTCGGTATTCACTTTGTGTGTGTGACAAATTACTACTATTTTAGGAAATTCGCGGAATACGCAAAAAAAACACAACAACTAATTTCGGTTTTTTTCCATAGTTTCCTCAAATAACTCCATTGAGACATTTGACTCGTGTGCAACCAACTTTATTCACAAACGCGTTTCGGTCTCCTCAAATGGTTCCAGGCGAAAAACTTAGCAATTTTGATAAAAAATGGCCCGTTTTTCACTTTACCTAGAGACTGCCATTACAGTAGAAACTTTTTTTCCGTATTTCAATTCACAAACAATTATTGTGAAGTTGTGGCACGCATTCGCTGTACCCGCGCAAATATCTGTATTTCAAGAATTTTACAGTCACCCCTCAACAAGAATGGGAAGTGGTAACTTAGGAGGGTCTATGAGTATACATCACTGACACAGGTATTCGAGCAGATAAACCTGTAGAACTCCCCACCACATACATCACGTTACCATCCCTGGCTACAGGAACAAACACCACTAAACGCGGTTTTATTTTTATTTTTGTCATTGTCGGAGTGTCCACAGTGAATCTTGGCGATAAACGGCTATTTGTATGTGTCTAAACTACAACAGATACTAATTAACATGCGGACCGGGAATCGAACCCTCCATCTCCCACATGGTAGTCCCGAACGTTAACAAACCCACCCACCAAGATGAATAAAAAGTACCTCTGAAAGGAGGACGAATATATAGACCTGCAGTGAAATCACCTACCTGCCTATAAAGTTATATTGAATTGGATAAAAGCACATGCGATTCTTTTTTATGGTTCTACGCCTTTAGAGGCGGGGGAAAGGACAGTGGACGAGGAACGGGAAGGAATTCTGCCATGGAAAAATGATGAAATTATCCCCGGCATTCGTCTCGCGTTATTTGGGGAAACCATGGAAAACCAAAATCTGAATGCCTGGACGGGGATTCGAAACCGCACCCTCCCAAATGCTAGGTCAGATCTTTACCGATCACGATGCGTGATAGGACTGGTGCAGGGGAACGGGGTGGAATTCAGACATGGCCTTTTGAAGGAACCAACCCGATATTCAACTGAAGTACGGAGTAATGGCTAGTCTGGTCATTATGACCAGGGTTTTTATTGCCTGCGCATTCCGCACCTATCCTAGCCTACGTGAACTTAGCCGGGTGTAGAGAACCTACAGTTTAAACTGGAAACCAAACAACGGAAGTGTTCTGGTGTAACTACATTACAACGCAAGTTGTGTCAGATGTGAATGTCAGGTTAAGGGCTTTTGAAAATAGCAGCTGAGACCGGGATTAGAATCCTGGACTTTTCACTTTCCCGTCAAATTGCTTAAGCACCAAATGCAGTAATTTCGCAAAAAAAGCATGGAATGCCGAAATTTCGATGTTCGGACAGGGATTCCAAACCACGTCCTCCCGAATGTGAAGCGATAACATTGCATCTCACCCCACCATGCTCGTTATTGCCGTAGTCATTTCACGTGTTCAGTCCTGTCCTTAGGTAAGGCTGTTACGACTGAGAACGGGAAGGAATTCTGCCATGGAAAATGAAGAAATTATCCCGGCATTCGCCTCGCGTTATTTGGCGAAACCATGGAAAACTCAAATCTGGATGCCCGGACGGGGATTTGAGCCCACACCCTCCCAAATGCTAGGCCAGATCTTTACCGATCACGAGGTGTGATAGGACTGGTGCAAGGATCGGGATGGAATTCAGGCATGGTCTTTTGGAGGAACCAACCCAACATTCACCTGAAGTACGGAGTAATGGCTCGTTTGGTCATTATGACCAGGGTTTTTTATTGCCTGCGCATACCGCCTCTATCCTAGCCTACTTGAACTTAACAGGGTGTAGAGAACCTACAGTTTAAACTTGAAACCGAACAACGGAAGTGTTAAGGCGTAACTACATGACGACCCAAGTTGTGAAAGATGTGAAGGTCAGGTTGAGGGCTTTTTTTTTTTTTTTTTTTTTTGAAAATCGCAGCTGAGACCGGGATTCGAATCCTGGACTTTTCACTTTCCCGTCAGATGGCTTAAGCACCGAATGCAGTAATTTCACAAAAAGCATGGAAAGCCGAAATCTCGATGGTCGGGACAGGGATTCAAACCCACGTCCTCCCGAATGTGAATCCACAACATTGCATCTCACGAATCATGCTCGTTATTGCTGCAATCATTTCACGTGTTCAGTCCTGTCCTTAGGTAAGGCTGTTACGACTGAGAAACTAAGTAGTTCGTTAAAGGATTCAGGCGATTTTGACTTGCTGTCGCAGTGTCAACTTCGACCTTTTCGCCTGATGAAGACAACAGAGCCTGTTGTCTAAACGTCGCTCATGGCAGAACAACCGAAGAATTTTTGTCATCTGTACGCCAAAAAGACTCAATTTGACTGTCAACGAAAACAAAAAAAAAAGCCAGTAGAAATAAAATATGAAATAATCTGCTCTGTCAAAGACCACTGTGCCCGGGAGTATACAAAATTCTATGGTAATGTGGAAAGATGTACGTAGTGGAAACAATTCGGCAGGTCGAAATAATATCGAAATCAATATATATTATAAAAGTAAGCGTACAATGTGCGTGCCGCTAAAACTAAAAAACGAGTCCCGGTACGATCAAGGGGGTTAAATGGCGTGGTAACCTTCAACCTTTATACATGAAGAAGGTTTCTGATTTTTACCTCAAGGGCGTGATTTTGAAGATAGAAGGGGGTGGAAGTTTCGCCCTCTAGAACAGCGAAAAAACGAAACAATCGAAGAGCGCGAGGCACGTTTACGTTGCCAACGAACGAAACAAAAAGAACAGCGAATCAACGAAACAGTCGAAGAGCGCGAGGCACGTTTATGTTCTCAGCGAACGTGAATGAGCACCGTGAGAAGCACAACGAAATGAACGAATTAAAGGATCAAGAATTGCGACACAATCTTATAATAGAAGACTGCGGACGCAAGCCACCCATGAAAATATCACCCTACGAGAAGCGCGGACGAGGACAAGTAAACAGTATAACCTGAAAAATGAAGCACTCCACTACGACCCGACAAAACAAAATAACAAAAACAACCACTTCGTAATCGGAAAAAATGGATAACATCTAACAATTTTGCAACGCGAAAAAGTTCAGTGGAGAAACACCAGGATTCTGTTGCATGAATGGAAAAATTCGATCACCACCACTGGAAGCACCTCCACAGGAAGTTCTACATTACATGACCGGGGGAAACTCCAGAATCGAAACACATAGTATTAATCCTCAGAATAACTCTGATCTTTACTGAAAAGACTGCAATTTCCAATCAAATTATCCTATAGTTTTACAATTAACACAGCGCAAAGACAAACTTTAAAACATTGCGGCATCAACCCCAAAGACTCCTGCTTCTCTCGCGGTCTATACTATCGAGTAGAAAATTATAAAAATTTGTACATATATACCCCGGATAACAAAAATGAAAAATGGTGTTCATAAACAAGTATTCGAAAAGTTAGAAAATGATTTCAATAAAAAAATTACCTCTTACATTTTAATGTTTATCATTTTATTACAATTACTACACTATCTCACATCAACTCTCTGAGCGAAGCCGGGTACCTCAGCTAGTAATAAATAAAGAACATCAGTGATAGGCAAGACCAGGCCAACCAACAAAATCGGTTGTTGTAGAACACATTTTGCAAGGTATTGTGGAAGAAAAGAAAGGTATTGGAAAAACCAGAAGGTTATTTTCCGTTGATAGTTCAGGAAGGGGTATCTCGTAATTTAGACTATAAGACAATGATAACTTGTGTTTTTTATGTTTAATGTCTCTTAACAGCGATGTCTTTATAGACGGGAAATGATGGGGGGACAAGGAATGGGAAGGAATTCAGCCACGGCCTTTTGAAGGAAGCATCAAGGCGTTTTCATGGAGTGACTTGGGAAACCATGGAAAACCCCGGACGGAGATTCGAACCGGCATCCTCCCGAATGCGAGGCGAGAACGCTAACCGTTACACCACCAACCTCGGTGGTAACATTTATATCAGTTCAAATCTAATATCTTATTTAGTAGCAAGACAGAAGCAATTATGAATAAGCATGAAAACGCCAATGTCTCAGATGGTGGGTGTAAAAATGGAGGTAGTTAGAGATATCGTTAATTTGTTGTGATCTAAAAGTACTGAAGCGCATAAATGGACGGTCAATATTCAATTACGAACCCGCATCCTGCAGCTGCGAGGGGAGCGATAATTCGGGTGTGGCGCAGCTGTGCGCATTCAATTACGAACCCGCATTCAATTAGTTACCGGCACGTGCGCGGCGAGGAGGGGGAAAAAGGTGGGCTCACTCCCCCGTCCATAAGGGAAAAAGTGGGCTCACACACAGGTCCATAAGGAAATAATAAGATCAATCTGAGGTTACAGATGTGAGACCCCCTCCCCGCAATTCAATTAGCATTAATTAAAATCAATTAAGGCTCCCCGCAATTCAATTAACATTAATCAAAATCAATTAACATTAATTAAAATCAATTAAAATCAATTAGCATTAATTAAAATCAATTAAAATCAATTAAAATCAATTAACATTAATTAACATTGGGGAACACTAGCGCCGACACATTAGTTCCACTATCGCCGCTAGGGGGCCAGTGGCGCCCACCGGCGTTAGATCACTACTTTCGTTAACGCTCAACGTATGGCCATTATTACATTAGTAGCAGGCACAAAACTTACGAGACCAGTAAGCAGAAATAACAACGTTCTGCATATTTATATCCTCCTAAGGCGAAGCAATATTGATGTTAAAAGCAGACTAGCACTAACGAAAAGAGCCTTCTTGCAAAAGAGAAATTATTTAGTTTCAAATATTGATCTAGAACTCAGAAAGAACTTTTTTAAACTCTATCACTTTATGGTAGTGAAGCATGGATGTTAGAGAGACAAGAAAGAAGGAAAATTGAAGTATTTGAAATGTAGTGGTAGAAGGATGCTGAAAATTAAGTGGTCATAAAAAGTACGAAATGACGTTTATCTGGAAAGGCCTTTGGTCAAAATGAACTGGTCGATGACCATCTGCCCGGTGACCATTGGCAGCGCTTTATGAATTTCACGTATTCTGATAACGACGGGATGGATGATAATGCGTCGAGACAACCAGACAATGTTTAAGAAACAATCTGGACAAATCCAGCACAGATTTGGAAACATCGCGAAAAATGAAATCTACTAATCACATATGGGATGTAATCGACAGGGCCGATCTTGAGGTCTAGCACCGAGCGGGGCGGTGTAACTGTTAGCGTTCTCGCCTCGCATTCGGGAGGACGGCGGTTCGAATCCCCGTCCGGGCTTCCAGATTTGAGTTTTCCATGGTTTCCCCAAATCACTCCAGGCAAATGCCGGGATGCTTCCTTCAAAAGGCCATGGCCGAATTCCTTCCCATTCCTTGCCCCCATGCTTGCCCCCCATCCTTTCCCGTCTCTAAAGACCTCGATGTTAAAAAGAGACGTAAAGCAGTTAAAAAAAAGAAGAGGTCTAGCACTTAATACAATGGCCCTGTTACTGGTGCCTGTCGAGACTACATGGGACTTCAATGGATTTCCGCAAACTAGTTGAGTCCATCCACTCAGCGGAGGAGGTCCCACGCATTATCTAAAGGGTATTCCACGACTTTAGCAAGCCAGTCTATCAACTCTTAACAAAATATGGCGTTCCTCGCAGATATATCTTAGTCATAGACATAGATTAAAAGAGTAAAATACATCGAGAGAATAGGAAATGATATTTTGAAGAAAATAAAGTTAAGGTTCGGTCCTGCCAAAATACAACCGCATACGTGACTGAAAACTTACACAGTAATATATTCAGCATTTTCTTAAACAACTTAGCTAAATTATATCTCAACAATTACAGACAGAAAATTATTTAGCATTCCCATCCAGTACACGTAAAAATGAAGTATGGAGCAAATTTCTAAATTTTCCTGTTTAAAATACTAAAAAAATTACAAACATAGTTAATTTCATTCTGTGAAAGTGTTTATATTATGTACTTTTGAAATAAAACAGGTGTTATAAACTAAAGCAAATACGGCACCAAAAAAAAAAAACAAACTTTTATAGTCTCTGAAATAGATATGGCTACATGTAAAATATGTACTTCAAAAAGTAATTAATAGTAATTGATAGTCTTCATGTATGTATATGCTACATGAAAATGTGTTGAATAATTTAGTTTTTTCTTCCAATCAACCACCTTTACAATTATTAGTTTTAAAAATAATAAGTACTACTCCAAATTCACTGACCTTTCTTACGTTTCATTTGGAAGAAATTTTCTTTTCTATCATCTTAAGAATAAAATGGACATCAGGCTTGGAAAAACCTTCCCTTTTTAATAACAGCGTCCTCAAAGTTTAAAGTCTTGTGACTAGGTTATGTAAACAATGAGATTAAATGAAGATAAAGCCCATAAATTAATTTCAATTAAATATGTGTGTGTATGACGAGAGATGTGTTATAAATTAACATACGGTATCTTAGAGACAATAAGAAATTAATTCCTTATCATTTAATACAAAGAAAACCTAAACTTCGTAAACAATGATATTTAGCACTATATCTTAATTAAATAAGAGGGTGACAAATTTATCACATCTTATCATCTGAAGGAATGTGGAACAGTCAGCTTTATCTAAAAATAACTGAATGTACTGTTAGGCCCTGAATTATCTATATTGTTATGAAAGTGTTACGGTCTGTGTTTGTACACAGGAGATATTTTTGAAGAAATACGTCAATCAGATTTCTTGCGAGCTACAGCTATCATGCAAAGTTTTGTATTCAGTTGAATTCATTATGATAATTGTAAATCCAGTAAAAATTATAACAAGTGTTTTTTTAAATAGATTTCACTATTCGTTATGGGAAATTGTTTTCCAAGAGATATATATAAATCAAAAACAAAAAATAACTTGATATTACAATAAACGTTTACAAAAAAATAAACGCCGTGTTTGATCGATGGACTAACTCGACTAGTTACCCGAGAAAATTTTAAAGAAACATTAGGCTTTAGGGAACAAGCTGCACGAAAACCTTGGATCACAGAAGAAATTTTGGAACTGATGGATAAGAGGAGAAGGTACAAAAATGCTCAGGATATTGCAGGAAGAGAGCAATACAGGCAATTTAGAAATCAAATAAACAGGAAATGCAAAACAGCAAAAGAAAAAATGGTTACAAGAAAAGTGTGAAGAAGTAGAAGTAGGAAGGATAATATAGGAAGGACGATCAAACAGAATTTTGGAGAAATGAAGAAAAGAGGTGTGCACATTAAAGCTGCCGATGGGAAACCTCTTTTATGCTCAGACGATAGAGCTAACCGATGGAAGGAATATATTGAGAAACTGTATGATGGGGACGACTTGAACTATAGCGTTTTGGAAAAGGAAGGCGATGTCAACAGTGATGACTTAGGAGATCCTGTTTTGAGGACAGAATTTAATAGAGCTCTGAATGACTTGAAAGCAAATAAGGCAGTTGGAATTGATGAGATCCCTGCAGAACTTCTTAAATCCCTAGCTGAAGAAGGAATCGAAAGATTATTCAAGCTGATATCAAAAAGTTATGAAACAGGAGAAATTCCAACTGATTTTTATAAAAATATCATCTTCACACTTCCAAAGAAAGCACAAGACGACAAATGTGAGAATTATCGTACCATTAGTCTAACATCACATGCATCAAAATTACTGACCAGAATAATTTACAGAAGAATGGAAAGGATATTAGAAGACATAGTAGATTAAGATCAGTTTCGGTTTAGGAAAAATCGCGGTACAAGGGAAGCAATTCTGGCTTTAAGATTAATACTTTAAGGGCGGATCAAGAAAAACAAAGATACTTTTATGGCATTTGTTGATTTAGAAAAAGCTTTTGATAATGTTAGGTGGGACAAGATGTTCAAAATTTTAAAGAAGTCACGTCTAAAGTATCGAGATAGAAGAATACTTTATAAACTATATAAGAATCAAGTGGCTGTAATAAAAGTAGAGAATCATGAGAGACAAGCATCAGTTAAAAAGGGCGTGAGACAAGGTTGTAGTCTATCCTCGTTAATATTCAACTTGTATGTAGAGGAAGCAATAAAGAAAGTAAAAGAAAAATTTCCATGTGGTATAAGTGTTCAGGGAGAAAAAATGAGTATGCTACGAATTTCTGATGACATTGTCTTGTTAGTAGAAAGGGCTGAGGACATTGAGAAATTACTGAATGGCATGAACAAAATACTGAAGGAAGATTTTGGACTGAAATCAAAGCAAGACTAAAGTGATGAAATGTAGCAGAAATGATACCAATACTAGTAGATTAAATATAAAAATAGGATCAGATGCAATGAGAGAAGTAAGTGAATTCTGTTACTTAGGAAGCAAAATTACAACCGATGGCAGAAGCAAGAATGATGTTAAAAGCAGAATAGCACTAGCAAAAAGAGCCTTCATGAAAAGGAGAAATCTTTTAGTTTCAAATATTGATCTAGGAATTAGAAAAATCTTTTTAAAATTCTATGTGTGGAGCACTGCACTTTACGGTAGCGAAACATGGACTTTAGGAATACCGGAAAGAAGGAAAATTGAAGCATTTGAAATGTGGTGTTACAGAAGAATTCTTAAATTTAAGTGGACAGACAAAGTACGAAATGATCGAGTTTTGGAAATGATGGGCGAGGAAAGAAGTTTGTGGAAAAACTTACAGAAAGATGAGACAGGCTGGTAGGTCATATGTTGAGACATGCTGGATTACTTAATTTGCTGGTGGAGGGAACAGTCGAAGGTAAGAACTGTAGAGGAAGACAGAGATTAGAATATATGAAGCACAAGATAGGAAGGGATGGTGGATTGCATCAAACCAGTCAAAAGACTGATGACAGCAAAAAAAAAAAAAAAAAAAAAAAAAAAAAAAAAAAAAAAAAAAAAAAAAAACGCCGAAAAAACCTCCAGTCGTATATATTATTGTGGGTAGTTAGAAAATTTTCAAAACAAATTTACGAAACATTTACTTTCTGATTTATGAAATTCTGTACCGAACTAAGTTGTACGTTGTGGACACATGTGTGGCTGTGTGGCTCCCAAAGTAGCTCTCTATTAATATCCCTGTATCCCTAACATAAAGCCCAGATGACGTTGGTAAATCCAATCAATCACGAATCTGCATTCCTAATGATGATTCGCCGAATTAAGTTTCACCTAATATCAGCTGAAGGATTTAGTTTGATTTCCTTAACGCTGGACTTGGTTTTTGTAAATCAATGGTTGGGTGCCTATTTTTGAATTTTTAACAGGTCCTCAGTTCAAATCCTGGTGCTGTCATAAGTTTTTTCTACACTGCACTGACATTCAACTCTGGCAAAGCTTTCCTTTCTTCCCATAGGACGTTGTTAAAATCTAATTGATACTTTCTAGCTCTAATATAACACATATTTGATTTGCTGCGTTTCTTTCACTTTCGACACAGCTACGTTTGGTGTTATACTACAATCTAAAAATGTCACTGAAACGACTTCCAGTTAAGGTAACGCCTCAGTTAAGCTTCATTCTCAAAAAAACTTCCTGATTCGTTCCAAACAATGGTTGGATATGTGGAAGAAATTTATGTGCTCTCAAAGAGAGAAGTTTTCATCGTGCGGGTAATTTGGTTGACTAGTGAAATTTCGGGTAGTTTTTTTAACATACTGTTGTCATTCCCAAGCCATGGTGTTTTTATAGAAATTTCTGGACACAACTATATCGCATAACCCCTCACAACATCTTCACTATGACTAATCCCTCTCCCGCGGATAACCCGAACCTCAAGTAATAAGATAATGATTGCCATAAGGAATGGTTCGATAATTTTAACTTCCATAAAAACTTTTAAAGCTACCTTTCTCTTCTATCGTTTATAAATGGGAGCTTTGTATTCTATCTACATACAACGAAATTTATATGAGTGAATAACCTTATTCAATTATTACTATTCGTGAATTAAATCTATGCAGTCATGAAATGCAGAACCTGTTACACTTTTTATAACTGCAATGCTAAGTCTTTTCTCTATTTTTTGTCGAGCGTACCCTGATTTAATTAATACAGAAGTCTTTTTCTTGTTATATCTCGTATTATGCCCCCAAGAGAGCTTTCCTCTTAGCCGATCTCCAACGATTGTTCTCTTGACACATTTCCATCTTGAAATCCTTCTGTTTCATCTGAAATAAACTTTCATACCTCTCAACTGCAGTAGTTATCTTCTCACCAAAAATTATTTATCGGATACATACCGACCGTGGTGGATGAATGGTTAGCGCTCTAGCCTCGTATTCGGAAAGACGCGGTTTCGAATCCCCGTGCATCCTGATTTTGGTTTTCCATGGTTTCCAGACAAATGCCGGGAAGCTTCGTTCAAAAGGCCATGGTCGAATTGCTTCCCGTTCATTGTCTCCAGTCCCATCCCAGCTCTAATAATGTCGACGAGGCGTAAAACCATTATTTCATAACTTCATTAATTCGGAAAGTTATCACCATCAATTAAATGTACTTTATGCAATACAATAAATTCTTTCTGCCCAGCTTACATCATGCCGACAACTGCCTGCTTTTTTTCATTCCGGCCCCGAATATTAGTCTTTGCCTCCAGTCTCAGCACCGTCCGTTACTCCTTGGCCCTTCACAGACACTTATAAATTCGTATCAGTACGATGAACGAATGTAAGCTTTCTCGGTGTGTCAGTTGTATAAATTCTTCTAAGGCTTTCCACCGAGGTAGCGCGTCAATGTAGGGCGACGTTTCGAAGCCTGCCTCCGGCTCCATATTCCGGCGAAGAATCCAAGAATCCGACACTTCGCCGGAAGATGGAGCCGGAGGCAGGCTTCGAAACGTCGCCCTACATTGACGCGCTACCTCGGTGGAAAGCCTTAGAAGATTTTATACAATCGTATCAGTAGGTTTACAATTTTTAATAATTTTTTTAATAACATTACTTTAATATTAACAAAACCACATTTTACTATCATAAAATTGCGCAGATGTGACATATGGTGGACACAACCTCTTCGACTTTATCGGGACTTTTGCAGAGGCTACGTTGTGTTAACAGAGTTCTGCATATCCGCATATACAGACAAATCACATAAGAACGTTGTAATGTTGGTGGTGCAACAATGATTTTCGTCGCAATGAGAGTGATACTGTTTGGACCACGTTGACGTTCCTTCCTCGTTACGTGTGGTAGCACGTTTACATACTGAGTGACACTTGACGGGCTGTTTCATACCTTAAAACATTCACTGCGCACTATAACAGTTTTGGCAGGTTCTACGTTTAAAGACGGGTGTAACGTAGTGGAAGTAGACTCCCAAGTGGAACAGGATCGTGTCACTGGTCCCTCTCGCTCCCGAACTGGGACCACGGACGAGAACACAAGAAATGGCGGCCGCTTATGGCTGTCCGCGGCCACATAATTAAAACAGTGACGGCGGAACTCGATAAGCGGAATATGCGGGCCACGCCGGCTTCGACAGCGGAGCATTAGGATCGGGTTTAATGAAGCACTTACTGCCGCGCTGATACGGCGGGAGGGCTGGATTCCAACGGCCGTAACGACCGGACAGATAAAGGCGGACTCCGTCCACGGTTGCGTCATCGCCGCCTGCATGCTCGCTCTCACTGTACCTCTTTCTCACATCCGACGCATACACAGCACACAGTGTGAACACTGGCCGACCCAGGCAGCGTAGGGGATAGCGGCTAGCCTCGCGTTGCAGGGGTCGTCGGTTCGAGTCCGGCCAGGCGCGTGCGTGCTTTTAATTAAGTGTTGTGTTTGTCTTGTGTCGTCTGTACCGCACCGAGTTTATAGTACAATGAGTGCACCGATAAGCCATAGAAAAATACATAATTACAAAGTGCTGGCTGAGTGGCCTCGTAGCCAAATACCAATCGCCTGAGTGAAGGAATAGAAATCAGGTGTTTATGGCTGCTGTGAAACGGCAGGCGGTTCGAGTCTACCTTTGGACAAGCTTGGTTTTATTTAAATGGTAGCCTATATAGTTTTATTTTTACTACGATTCTGAGGCCTCTCCTACGCACTCCATCATGGCCACGAAGGTCAGGGCCCATGTCAATTGGTATCAGCAAAGTAAGAGATGCGTTGCATTGTGATTTATTTACTTTTTTTTTACTTATGGCTTTACGCCTCGTCGACTGCTAAGGTCATTAGAGACGCGATGGGACTGAGGACAAAGAACGGGAAGGACTTCGGCCATGGCCTTTTTGAAGGAAGCATCCCGGCAGTCGCTTGGAGTGATTTGGGAAAACCATAGAAAACCCAAATCTTGATGCCCGGACGGGGATTCGAACCCGCGTCATCTCGACTGTGAGGCCAGAACGTTAACCGTTCACCCACCACGCTTCGTATTTACTTTCTACTCAGAGAGATAAACAATAAATCGGTTGAATGCACAAACGTATCAATGTAGAACAGGTATCGGGGATCAGAACATTCATTTTTATGTAAGTAACCAATAAAAGAAAGTGGGTGATGTTAAACCCTATGTGGCAACATCTCGGGAAGATGAACTAGGATAGTTTCCGTTACCTTCCGCAGTGTTACAGTGTACATAAGTTTTGTTGTAGGCGTGGGTGACTATGATAGTGTGAGCGTTCAGTAGAATTGTGTTTGTGTAGTGGATAAGAGATGAAAGAAGGGAGTGAAACCCATGCCGCAAATTCAGACCTACTTTTCCGAAAGACATCGTAGGGACTGCCAGGCATAGCTTCCCCATACGCCAGACGAATCAACAGTGTCGAATGCCCTCACTCCATTCTCACAGGAGATGTTTGGGATTTACCGAGGACTTAGATGCACATGATGAAAACTTCTTTCATCACCGGGATTCGAACCAGCTAATCCAGTACACGCGCAGGGTGCCATCACGATGAAACAGTCAACTGAATGGGCAAAGAACATTTATAACGGGAAATTTAATTTCATCTTCCATAGATCTGCAGATAAAAGTATCTTAAACAAGACAGAAAAAAATCCTTAGAATCTGTTCAAGAGGAATGAAAATAAACACTGCTACTGGAGACGGTCGAGCGACCAATACAACATCCGAAGCATTACCTATCTAGCTAAATTTATACTTAAAGAAAAGTCAATACATAAATTCACCTGTTATGGAAAAATTATAAAAGTCAGCATATCGTACAATTACATACAACTATTTAAAATGTACAGACTCTGCAAATCAGCACGAGACCAATGGATGAAGGGTTAACAGTAGTGAATGGCATTTGAGAGGATGTATCCTCGATCCGGGATTAAGTCTAGTGTCGAAATGATTGTTTTTTTTTTTTTTTTTTTTTTTTTTAAACCAGGACTGAATTTATATCTGTTTATCTGTTTCTTGTCCCCTTGTACCCTAACTTTTTTCGGGTCTAATAACCTCGACCGAGCCGTAAACAATAAGAAAAAGAGGATGCAACGAAAGGAAAATACACAAATGGTGTAAAAACTAATGGAGACATATTGTGTCTTTATAAACACAAAGACTGATAGTTTAACTACACACGCAAAAATGTATAATGGTATAGGAACTACGAGCGGTCTGGAGGATCAGTTGTCTAGTTGTTGACTAAATAACGGGTGGTCCCCGGTTCGAATCCCCGTCTCGGCGGAAATTTTCATAGACTCTTAACCCGACCTTTACCTCTGGCTCAGCTTGCTGTGTAATGTGAAGTGCGCCAGAACACTTCTGTGGTTCGAATTCCACGTTAAACTCTAGGTCTCCTGTCTCCGGTAGGATTGCTGGACGAGGTTCATGGACTACGACAGGGGCGGAATGGGCAGCCAATAGAAACTCGACCACAAGGAATAGCTATTATATGCAGGAACTAACAGAGATTTTGAAAGTTATACTTCTTTTGTCAGCAATACGAAACCGACAGACCAGTCACCTAGTCTACGATGTTTGGCTATAATTAGGCAAGGGACAAAGCAAACAGTTAGTAGTTACAATAGCCAGTGTCAAAGATCTTGCGGCATACGAGAGAATTAATGGTCTACCAATCAGCTAAGGAAGATATCACTGTGGGTTAAGGTGCCCTCACAAGGTGTCCGTATCAGTTTATCTACCCATGTTTACCTTGGCAGAAGAAATGGAGAGTGTCAAGAAGATTTTATAAACCGGTCGCACAGCTGACGTTCAACTATTAAGTAAACAGTTGTTCCATATCGGAGCCAGTGACAAACCTAACCGCGTCTTATTAGAAGAGAACACCAATCATTTGGTCCTGTGATGTTCCAGGAAGAAAACAAGAGATATAGAAATTGTAAGTAAGGTGCTGGTAAAGAGTGGATAACAATCCCAAAAGGACCTCGTCATTGCTGTTAGGATCAGGAGTTAGTGTTGTATGGTGACCTTTTTTCAAATTTGGTTTTATACACACTCTACATATTAGGTTTTAATCAGGAAATCAGTTCCAAATCGTCATAACAGAGAAAAACTAATTAAAAAGGCAATGGGGCTCGATATTTACAGAATGTGTTGATTAGTGGCGTTTGAACTGATATTTTGATATCTTTTTATCCAGCGTATTGTTCAACCAAACAGTAAAATCAATTTTAGAATCTCCTTGACTGCCGTTAAAAAACGAATCATTATTATCGCCATTTAAGATTATAACTTGTGTTCTGTTGGTTGCTCTTTAACATTTGTGTTCATTATTATTCAGCATAAATTTTCACAAATTTTTCGATTAAAAATTATCAGGTTTTAACTAATTTATGAAAGATATGAACTTGAACATTAAAGGTAATAAGTGAGTACACTACACTAACACAGCAAAGTGATCGAGGAATTCTTGTGAATTTAACACAACATTTGAACACTTGTAATTTATTAATTATTTTGAAATTACTCTGAAGAGAAAGAGATGTACTCAGTATGCTAAAATCTGCAACTGGAACGAAGTAAACGAATTGAAAACTGTAAAATAATACAAAAATCTTTGTCCTAAAAGTTGAAAAGTGTTCAACGACAAAAAAACTGTATGACGGTTTATTGGCTTTTGATGACCATAAAAAAGCTTACAAACGTATAATTCAATGACATTTATTCCCCATTACATTGTGTCGCTGAGAAATCTTACAAATATCAAACGGAGGCATTATTATCTCTTGTTCTTCTGACGTCACTAGTTTTAAAGATACCGAACGTGGTGGGTGAGTGCTAACACTCTGGCCGCGCATTCGGGAAGACGCGGGTTCGAATCCCCATCAGGCCTTCCAGATTGCGGTTTTCCATGGTTTCCCCGAATCGCTGGATGGCTCCTTGAAAAGGCCATGGCCTAATGTTTTCCCGTTCCTTGCCCCCATTCCTTTCCCGCCTCTAATGACCTCGACGTCGAAGAGGCGTAAAGCCATAAACAGAAAAAAGTTCTAAAGAGCGACGCAGTTAAAAGCCAGAAGCTAGTAGATTCAGTCAAATCAAAGTGTCACCGTAACTTAACCGCATACGCAACAAGAGTCCTCTTTACGTTGACACCGTGCTTGTTGTGTGAGCGGTAACGCTTTGGCCTCAAATTCAGTAGGCCGCAGGTTGGAATCCCCGTCCGACCATGAAGAATCGGATCGGATTTCAATGGTTACCCGAAATCACTCCAAGCTACGCCTGGATGGTTCGTTCAGAATTCCATGGCAGAATTCCTTTTCGTTCGTTGCCCCCGTCCTTTGCCAGTTCTAATGACCTTACTATCGATTAGACGTAAAACCTTAGCAAAAAAAAAAAAGAAGGTTATGTTGAAATGTCTATTAGACCGTATCGGTTACACACGTCATTTAAGCTGAAACAAAAGAACCTCATACAAAGAATTATCACAGAACACACAAATTATACGTTCTACAGACAGATGCACAGATGCTTTCTTTAAATGCCGTTCTCGAATTACTTCCTGTAAAATATATATATATATATATAGACAGAGGACGACACTTCTCTCATCCCAGCAGAGGTAGCTCTGCGACAAACATGCCAATAAACAAGTGTTGTCATAGCTATGTAATGAAAACGCAAGAAAGATGATGATTACACTGAGATGGTGGGAGGATACACATATACTTCTTTTTTAAGAACATTTCGGCTCGTTGGCCAATAGGTCATTATAGCCGTTATAGATTGTGGGCAAGGAACGAGATGGAATTCAACCAACGCTTTCTGTATGAACGAACTATCCCAACACTCGCCTATATTTAATTAAAAAACAATAGATAAATGATATCTCGATAGCCGGACTAGGGATCCAACCCACGTCCTACCGTACGCTAGACCTGAACGTTAACTAAGTATCCACAAGTAATAAATAAAGATTCAGTAGGTTTACCATCATTGTCCTTAATGACGTCTAAATAAAAGAATCCCTCACAAATAGATTAAACCACACGAAGATCCCAGATAGGGGAAGAAACATATAAAATAATAGTAGGCTTGAATGTAAGCAACTACTGCTTTCTACAGTGTGGCTATGCACTTTGAAGATTAGATAAAAGCCACTAGGCATTGAGTCTTCCAGTGATCTATCAGCTATTGCTATAGAAATCACTAGTGTATACCGCAACCCGCAACCATTTCCACCTTACCAGAAACGCAGATCTTACCGGAAGTGCAGTTACTATTTCGTAATATAGGAATAGTTTTAGATAAAGGCTTTTTTTTCTCTCTCTCTCTCCTTCTGCTGTCGTTCTAGCTTGCATAGAGAGTATAGATAAAAAAAAATCCAGTTTGCTCAGTGCGGCGTTGATATGACGAATATTAGACCATAGAGAACTATTAAACTACGGGCAAGACTGAAATAGTGTCTGCCTATACCTTTACAACGTACTTCGTATTAGCGTCAAACGACATAAAGGCTGTCATTACTGTGATTTAAGTGTCACACATGTCTAACCTGATGGACTTGTGGAAACACTTTGTTTCACCAGATGGCTCTGTTGCTTTCGCCAGTTGTACAACCGTACATCGGCACCAACTACTAGGAATACCGCCGTAAAATCACGCTTTTACTTCAGCTAGTTACCAAAACGTGTTTATGAAGTGAGTCTGCTCAGGTGGATTACCAGCAAAGGTTAGATCAAAACATACTCTTGATATATCTATCCCGCTGTCCCACAACTGTCGCTTGCGTCCAGGCGATGTTGACGGTATCCGAGAGAGTTCGTACGTAATTCGTCAGAGCCGTGTTTCAAATCGATTTTCTATGGTCCATCCTGAAACAAATTTAACATTTGTTTTTCTTACACGAAATATTTCATATGTTTAGTATCTGACGTATTGACTTTTGGGTCGAATTTTAGACTGAAGAACCGAAATAAGATGGATCGAACCAACGACCTGCCGTTTCGCTCGAAAACCAGGTTTAATATGAAGACTATGCTGACTATGCTAATGATTACATATTAAGATATATCAATTCTACTAATCAAAATTTGTACAAAAAAGAGAACATTGAAGTGTTTTCGTGAGTTAAAGATGTACTGCTAAGATTTTATCACAAAGTTTAAGAAGATAGAGATCTCTCTTTAGTAGCAGGGCTTGATTTTACACTCGTCATTAAGGCTGTAAAGGTATTGCTAAGAAGAAACTGGGAGGAATTCGGTCACCTTCTTTTGCAGGTACCTTTCCGACATTCACCTGGAGTGATTTCGGGAAACCATGAAACACGATCATTTTGATGGCAAAATCAGGATCGAACACACGATCTCTATTTTTTTTTTTTTTTTTTTTTTTTTGTAACTGCTTTACGTCTCTTTTTAACATCGGAGTCTTTAGAGACGGGAAAGGATGGGGGGCAAGGATGGGGGCAAGGAATGGGAAGGAATTCGGCCATGGCCTTTTGAAGGAAGCATCCCGGCATTTGCCTGGAGTGATTTGGGGAAACCATGGAAAACCCAAATCTGGATACCCGGACGGGGATTCGAACCGCCGTCCTCCCGAATGCGAGGCGAGAACGCTAACCGTTACACCGCCCCGCTCGGTCACGATCTCTAAGACTCAATGAGCATTTATCTACTAGGCTTGGTACATAAATATGGAAATGGTTTCAGTTTTATGTATTTTGTCAGTAAGAAAGCTATTTGAAGGAATAATACTGTTTTGTTTCGTTTGTGAAGGAAGGAGAGTAAAATCAATTGTCTGAATCAATCAGACAGACAGCTCACGTCCCATTTCTATTAGAATTCAGTTCTTCAAAGAATCCGTCCGAGCAACTACAATTTCCATATACAAGCAGACCGTAAAAGAGAATGTTCACATTTAACATATTCTTTTATTCGAGTCTTAGATTACATATTCCTTACGTGATTATTAATGACTCCTGAAATATGAGGGTGCTATGAAAAGTTCTTGGCCTCACCCATCGTTTATTCTATACATTATTCTATGTCGTGATGAAAGATAGTTTTAATGAAAGTCGTAAGAAGTGTAAATTTCACTATTGAAAGTGACTGCTATCACATTTTCCAACAGGATAATCATCTTTATCTTCTATATTTATAAAAATTAAACCGTATATATCTGCTCCAGAAAACTGACCAGATTTCGATGTGGTTTTAACCGTTTTAAAGCTTATAATCTGAATTGAATCGTTTGGTACGTTTAATGCTTCAACGTTACATAATACCGGAGCAGTAATTGGAAATCTGGACGTATAGCGTGAAATTCCAAACATGCAATACCGAACTACATGTTGATACATCATACTTCTTTTTAAAAAAAAATAATTCTACCGTCCTATTCCTCCCTTAAATTTCTGGTTTTCAGTCTTTAAACCCCATAGATGGCCGTACTGAATCCGAGTGATACACGAGAAGAATATAAATTAATTTTAATAATATAATCGGAAAAACCTCCGAGAGCTTCTTTGGTTCAACATCTACATATATACTCTGCAATTCACAAAATTTTGGGTGGCAGAGGGTGATCAGCACCAAAGCTAATCTCTTTATTGTACATTCCAATCCCTAATAGTACGCGGGAAAAAATAATTCATATAGGAATCATTGCGGCACCTTATTTCTCTAATCTTATCTTTCCTGTCATTCCGACCCAAATAGGTTGGTGGACGAAGTATTTCACTACACTCGTAAGTGAAAGTGGGAGTACACATGTTTACCAATAAGTTTAAACGTGCGTCGTCTATCTACCAGAGACTCCCAGCCTAGTCTACTAATCAGTTCTGTGACGCTTTCATAAGGACTGTAGCAAGCGGTCACGAATCTAGAGGCTCTTCTCTGTACTTTCTCTATTCTTTCGATCAACCCTTTACGAAACGGATCCCAAATGATACTACAATAGTCCAAATGTGGACGCACAAGAGATTTGTACGCTATCTCCCTTGTTTGTTCATTACCATTTTTCAAGATTCGACCTAGGAATCGCAGCATAGAATTAGCTCTACCTACTAACGAATTAATGCGTATGTCCCATTTCATGTTCCTTTGTACTGTTACTCCCAAATATTTCATAAAATCAACCAAATCAATAACTGAATTGTTTAACTCGTATTTCTGAACAATTGGATTCTTTTTGTTAGTTATGCTCATTGTCTTGCACTTTTTTACAATTTAGAGTAAGTTGGCACTCAGCGCACCATGCCAAAATAACATCCAGATCACGCTGAATTTCTAAGCAATCGGCAAAATTCCTTACTTCTCTATAAATAACCGCATCGTCAGCAAACAATTTAAAAAGGCTTTTCACTTTGTCTCCGAGATAAAATTAAGAAAAGAAGTGGTCCTATTACACTTCCTTGAGGTACACCCGATATAACATCTAAATTAGAAGAACTTTCTCCTTCAACGACATTATACTGCGACCGACCAGTTAGAAAATCCTTCACAAAGCTGATCCGATATACCGTACGCTCGAAGCTTCGCTAAAAGGCGGTTGTGTGTCACAGAGTCAAAAAGCTTTCTGATAATCTAAAAAAATTGCATCTACTTGTGAACCTGCATCAATAACATTCGTTACATCGTGTGTAAATAGGGCCAGCTGTGTTTCACATGATCTTTTCTTCCGAAATCCGTGTTGATTTGTTGTAAGCAAATTATTTTCATCTAGAAAATTCATAATGTTCGAGCATATAATATGCTTCATAACTCCATAACTCTACTACAAACAGATGTTATAGATATGGGACGAAGCTATGATCTCAGACCACACAACCACAATTTCTGATGCTTCGAAGTAAATTATATTAACTGTTGATAGTATATGTATATAATAGGCTTTAAAATGAAATTAAACTGCTTAAAGCTTTTAATGTTGGCACTAAAATCAGTATATGAGAATAATTCTTGACACTTGTTATTCAACTGAGGCTTTTTTGGTAGTCGTGTATGTCACTACAAATTCTGCATCATAAACGTGTCAGTTTCTCCTGTAATATTGAAGTTAGTTATTCATTTTACAATTACTTATGTAATTCAGTGATCCATTTCCAATAGTTTTGTAATTTATTGTTTACTGATTCTGTCTTTTCCACATTTCATGTTTCTATTGCTGCAGGAATGCCTGTGGTTATTTTGATGAAATTTGGTATCCACGTTCCAGATTGGGTGGCTAAAAAAATTGTAGCAATAAATCAACCCAAACTCATCTCTTTTCGACAACACAGGATGTTAGTCTTTCAAATGCATAATGTAAACGGAGCTACTGATATGAAATTCAGTTCACGAATGAAGAAAACTGAAATCTGTTATTAAGTTCAACATTTTTTAAAAATAATCTGACATAACTTGAAAACTGTACGAACCTTATACTATGATTCAGGAAATTTGAAAGTTCAGAATTTTCTGTATGTTTCATAAAGTGCAGCCGGAGGAGGAAATGAAAATATTTGTATAATCTCAAATTTTTTGGCTTCATATTCCACTGTTTTGGTTTTACACATCGTCGAGGTAATTAGAGGCGGGAAAGGATTGGTGGCGAGGTACGGAAAGAATTCCACCATGGCCTTTTAAAAGAAACCATCCTGGCATTTGCCTGGAGTGATTTGGGAAAGCCATGGATAACCCAAATCTGAATAGTCTGACGGGAATTCGAAGTCACGTCCTCCAGAATGCGAGGTTACCGCTCTCCTACCACGCTCGGTCACTCAGTTCAGTAAGATCACAATGAGACTACTTCAATGCGGACACTGAAGACCTCGGCTCTATCTCCTAAATAGTCTTCGACATTTTAGAATTTTGTTAAAAAAAATGAGTGTTATATCCTATAAAACTCTTCTCTAATCTAGACCTCAGAATGACAACTATCGCCTCATCCCTTCTCCGACCAGTTGCGATATCTATCGAACTTTCTAAAAAAAATTATTGTTATTTTTTTCGGAAAGGTCGTGTAAAATTGGACGCACATGTTCCAAATTGCGTGACTAAAATGGGCAAATAAACCTCTGTCATACAGGGTAATGCCGGAAGTCTGCTAGTAACTCAATAAAATATAAAATACCACTTATAAGAAAAAGATAATTTAATGAACTTGTGCTGGATAAGATGTAACCATCAGTTTTGACTTCCACTGCTGCTAAGCACCTGCAAATAGTTACGTAATGTGGGTTTTAATATAACTTACAAATATTCTAGAACACCAAATTATCAAAATGCATATTGTTTTTGTATTTTTCTGCAAATTGAAAAATGAAGTTTCAGTTTCTTATCACTGTTAAAGTCGCTTTCTTGTGGCAATAAGATAATATCACTACTAACAACACCACGGATTCACCCGGTAACTCTCTGGCCTCGCTTTCGGCAGGACGCGGGTTCGAATTCCCGACTGACCATCCGGAATTGGGTTTTTCATGGTTTCCTCAAAATACTCCAGGCGAATGCCAAGATGGTCAAATTCCTTCCCCAAATTGTAATATTTCTAAAAAAGCAAAACTACGCCACGTCATTGTCGAAGTTATGAGATCCAGGAGAGTGTTTAAGGAAAGAATAGGAAAAAATTCTGGTAACCTTGGGACCGTCGTCTAGATAGTAGTACACAGGATCAAACTAGGTTTCTCCCATCACCACGGTAAACTGGTTTCCCTTTCCTACTGCTTAGATGGTATCTACGTCGAAGGGCCGAATGTTCGGAAGTTAGTTAACAAGAGACGGGTAGGGACTGGAGTCAAAAACGTTTACTGGCAGGTGTTTGTCTCATCAGAGAGCAATCAGTCTGGGCGGCGGTAGGTAATTATATAATGTCTTAGTGTTGGCGGGCGCGTGTTGTTGTTGCAGAAGGGCGGGGTGGAGGGGCTGTGCGTACGGCGGTTGGCGGCGGGGCAGGCGGGTGGGGGTCCGCAGGGATCTGGAGGCTGAGCGGACCAGCAGCCGGCAGTCGGCACCATGACTTCCGCGCTCGCGGTCGCCTTCTGCAGCCTCTTCCTAGCAGGACTCCAGCTCGCCGCAGCCGAGCCACCAGCTTCAGACCCCTCCAACGGCAACGCCATCCAGCCGCTCTCAGGGTGAGTACCTAGACATCCTGTTTAGACACATGTCCTGCATTGCAGCTCCTATAGCATCTCTCTTTTGAACCAAATTGGAGTAATTCTCCCACGAACTCCACCCTTCCTGCTGTTAGAGCAGTTCATAGTGTAAAGTATTTATATTGCTGTAAACCGCCGCATGATACTATTCCTTGGGTGTATTAATTCACAGGCTCTCCTCAGGTATCACACTAAAAGGAGACTGTGTTGAAGATATGTGATTGAAGTCTTACAATTAAACCATTCAGAATAACAACTCCTATTGAAGCACACAAATTCGTACCAGAAATCGCAATCTGTTTACCCAATTCATCGAACGATCTGCAGACAATTTTTCTAAGAAACAGTGGGAAAGGATTAATATAATGTTCTCGGGTGACTAACCGAGTTAAGGAGGTGTTTATAAGCGATATTTTGGCCATTAAATGACTGTTGTCATCTACTAGCGACAGTGAATTTGATCGCCGAAATATCGTGTGTAAACACCTCGTTAACTCGGCTACTCAGGCGAGAACGTTATATTAACTCTCAACGCCGAGAAAAACTTCGTCTTAAGTAGGAAAGGAATTGTACTCAAAATATACTACAGCCAACAATTTTGGTACCAAATGAAATACAAGTATTCCATTAACATCGAGGAAAACTGTAATGTTCCGTACCTTTTAAGTAGTATTAGAAATCGATTTTTTATCAATAAGGGGAATTTGGCATTCCAAACTTCAAAAGGAAATATGTTGTACATTAATTACTGTAGGCCATTTCATCTATAGTTTCTTGCTAAAATAATGAATTATTATTTAATAAATACATAAATACAACTGTTGTTGGATTTTATTTACTCTGGGACGCGTTTTGGCTCTTGTCGAAGTATCTTCAGCGTTTACAGTTTATATTTATATTTTACAGTATAATTACGTACAATATTGCAAGCAGCATGCTGGTCGAGGAAAAAGGTGACCAACTACCACATCACATGATGGAAATGTGAATAAAACAAATGAACGCTGAAGATGCTTTGGCCAAAGGCGAAACGCCTCTGAGAATAGTTGCATTGGCGTATTTATTAAATAATAATCCATTATTTTACAAAATATGTTCAACTACAAGGTATATTAAATGTACATGCTTCAGTTATTAGTATAACATCCTCTACAACAAGTATAAGAATAGTTAAAGATGCACCGAAGTAAATCGAGAGAAGCTGTAACCCAAGATTACTTAATGTGATACTCGCTCCAGCGGAGGAGACAAATCTGTTTTCTCTTCTTACTTACAGTGGGATTCTACCAAAATGTTTATCGCAGATATTGCGATGCAAAAAGTACTGAAACAGATGGTTAATTTCAGGGGCCAAATTTCACAAGTCTCCTTATTTACTAAAGAACGACCCACACTCCATTCCTTCGTTTCGCAGCGTTCTTACTCTTGATGCAAAATGAGTCGGAACAATTGGTTTTCACCTCCTCCTTGGTCATGAAGCCAAAGATTTTTTTTTGCTTGGTCTTTTCGCCTTGTCGATAGTGAGGTGATTAGAGGGGGATGGGACTGGGGTAAGGAACGGGAAGGAATTCGGCCATGGCCTTTTTGAAGAAAGCATCCCAGAATTCGCCTGGATTGATTTGGGGAAACCATGGAAAACCCAAATCTGGATGCCCGGACGGGGAATCGAAGCCATGTCTTCCCGAATGAGTGGTCAGAACGTTAACCGTTCACCCACCACTCTCGGTATAAAGCAAAGAGACTTTTGCTTTGCTACAATGTTGGACTGATTTATCTCAAAAAGAGATTTTAGCACAAACTACATACCTTACCGCAATGATTTCAGCAGATTCACGATATAATTTAATATAAATCGCAACTTGCTCCTATATTACGACTAAAAACTATTTTCTAAAAATGGTTTTGTGTCTATATGATTATATTGCAAATTCCACAGTAAGTTCATAATCACTCAAGATGACAAAATCGTTTCGCATTTCTCCAGTGTGATTATTGAACAGTCTGCCTCCAACAAATAAATAAATATTTCTTTAACAATATCACGTTCAGCATTACCGTTTAATTCTGTTAATTTAAGCATGAATTTGTGCAATGTTATCAAATATTGTTATTACAACGGGCATTTAACTCATAGTGATGCATTAAAATTTATCATATACCCAAGCATTAAGCAGAGCTGACATAATGCTAATAGTATAATAGACCTTTGAACTAACCTAAAAAATTAAAATCATTTAAATTAAATACTTTCAATGGAAATTAATTAATTATTACTAGAATTATCGTATTCACAAAGAGTACTACGAATTCTGGCAAAATATGATCGATTGAAATTTGGAGTTTTAATTTTTTTGATTATTATAGTTGCTCTAATGAACAATTATCAGATAATATATTATTATGTATCTATCATATTACTGTCTTCACAATACGACTGTGTTGTGAATGCTATATCGTCCCAGACGCTTTGTCTAATAAATTGGAAACAAATCAACCAACAAATGAAAGTCACAGGGGAAACTTTACTGTCATTTCGTATTTCATTACCGTATTGTATATCTGCATTCAAAGTCTAAGAACAAAGATTCTCGACCTAACAATTCATTTTTCTCTTTGCGTATAGTTTCCTTCAAGACCAATGCTTTATTCAGCTTCACGTAAGGTTTGCAAAACACCCTTGCACAACTACAGTCGTATGACAAGTTTTCACAATACTCAGGTATGAAGACTCCGAATATAAATCATCTGTTATTTCAGCAATGCTGTAAAGTAAATTACAAGTTTTATCCAATATTATCATGAAACGAACTTAACTTGTAAACACTGAATCATAATTTGCTTTGGCTGAACACTTGAAAATAAAGAGGTAAATGTTGTCGCCTAGTAAATGAGTATTACCAGATTATGGTGTTCTGCAAAAATTATTGCAAGGACCATTACAAACTGTAATTTCCTTTCATCACACACTATGAAGCTAATCACCAATATTTGCTCTTGCTAGTTACAGGGTCGTGCAAAATCCAAAAAATATTTTTCATATCCTAAAAAAGTTATATAAAAAAGGAATGGAATATGTTAAACAAATAAATTACCCTAAAACAAAAACGCATATATCGAAATCTAATCAGAATTAGATAATAAAAATGTTAATTTAAATATTATATTTGGTACTGATGAGGTTATCGGATATCGACATGCAAATAAAGATGCAGACAAAAGGATGTGTTTGAAAATAGCACCTGGTCTTGTGAGGAAATGGTTATAGTTCGTCTCTGGCATTCTGAAGGACGCGTTTCAATACCTGGTCCAGCTACTCAGATTACGGTTTTAGATGGTTCCTGAAATCACTCCAATACTGGAATAGTTCCCTAAAAGGCCATGGTATAATCGCTTCCAGTTTCTCACTACCAGTCCTCTCTCAGCACTAATGATCTCTAAGTCGACAAGCCGTAATTATAACGACTTCATGATCTTAAAATACGATATATTGGTATCTTTAAATGCTCAAGTAAATATAAGATATAAACTTGCTATAATTACTTTGGTACTATTAGCGTAGAAGAAATGATATATTATGCAGCAAAATTTTCTCAGAAATGTATGGGAAATGGAATAGTCGTTGGTCATTTGAATAAACATTTATAGACATTCTAAAAAAATTTCTAAAGACCGGTTTTTAACATATTTGTCCCACATTATTTAAAACTGTTGAACTTAAACACTAAGACATGCATTACGACGTGTAAACATAATAAAGTAACATTTTTTTGAGTGAGTCAATGAATGGGACGCACGCATGGAGATGGTTAATAACTTCTGATGCCAGCAGCCACACGCAGCACACATATGTCTCCACTGCCACATATCTCCCGGGACCGGATCTCCCTCTGCGTTATCACTGGTCGTTGCTCTACAGAAGGAGCTAAATACAACGCCTGTAGCCCATTTTGTGCCGAGCGTTCGATAAAGAGAAAAAAACATTCTGAATAACAAGATACTGTGGTTGCTTCTTAGAATTTATTACGCCGAACAACCATTCTACTCACCCGACATTCGACGTACGAACATTTCACAATTTTTTTTACAGGGTGCTAATTTTTTTATTGCTACAGATCAGTTATATAACGCAGCAACAATACAAATTAACGAATAAAAACTATTTTGTCGTGCCGTTCTCTATGTTCAAACTATGATTGGAAAATTATTTTAAGCTTTTCGTCTCAACGTCGAGGTTATT
This sequence comes from Vandiemenella viatica, assembly GCA_031002005.1. Lineage (NCBI taxonomy): Eukaryota > Metazoa > Arthropoda > Insecta > Orthoptera > Morabidae > Vandiemenella > Vandiemenella viatica. The sequence goes on from JARYHS010012519.1 coordinate 93,563,925, forward strand.
AGAGGCGGGAAAGAACTGGATGCAAGAAACGGGTGTGAATTCGGCCATGCCTTTTTAAAACAACCATCCCGGCATTCGCCTGAAGTGATTTGGAATACCCAAATCTGGATAGGGATGGCGATTCGAACTCGCGTCCTTTTGAATGCGAGGCCAGAGCGTTAAAGTTCACCCATGACGCTCAGTTGTTTATGTATCGGATCCCCTCATTTCCCTTAAATAATTCTGAAGTTAGCAATAATTATCCTAGAGAAAGTGAAACTCTTTAGGAGTTACACTACAACAATAATTGAGAGATAATTATTAGTCCTTTTGTTAAAATTTCTGTTGTTAGTGTATGTGCATAGATAATCGTGTAAATGAATATTACGAGTTTATCGTTCACGTGTTATGTGTAACAACTGGAGAGCTTAAACCTGTGACGCAGCTTTAAAGCTATTCCTACGAAAGCCACGAAACTAACAACCTAGCTCCACATCACAACGCACGTACCAATCACTATCAACAGCTCCGTAATACAATTGGGATTGAACGAAAATCTTTAGCACAAAATCTGGTGATCAAAAAGAGTCTCTTGCTACCGCGCCAATGTTGCTCAAGTACTGGATACTTGTTAGCAAAATAGGTCTCAAATTAACTAGAATCGCGAAGAGGATCGAGCGAGACCACAGTACTGAGGCTGATAAAGTAGTTCTGAATTTTTTTGCAACAACCAACAAAACTTCTGAAGCACCTAATGAGGCACCTCAAAAATGCACGATAACATTTTTACACAATTTTCCCTGCGTTAGCTTTCGAACTTATTCTGGTGAGTTGTAGCTTGCCTACTTGCTTCATTGTCTCTCAAGTGACGCACAGCGACATTTTGATGAACAAGATCGTATCAAGACGTTCATATGAGTGGAATACAAAAAGCAGAAACTTGATCTGCATTCCTAAATGACAAGCGTCAAAAGGTTTACTAACAAGTAACCCTTGGAACCAGACAATATGACATTTTTAAAATAATAATAATAATTCCGTGTGGTAGTATTGACATGGTGACAGGGTTTCTGTTGGCTGCGCATTCCACCCCTGTCGTAGCCGCCTTAACCTAGCCCGGCGATCCTGCCGGGTTCAAGGAACCTACAGTGTAACGTGGAATCCGACCACGGAAGTGTTCTGGCGTACTTCACATTACACAACAAGCTGTGCTAGAGGTGAAGGCCGGATTAAGTGCCTATGAAAATCCCCGCCGAGACATGTATTCGAATCGGGGACCTTTCGATCTCCAGTCAGACGCCTTAACCACTGAGCCACCAGACCGCTATTTTTAAAATTATATGCTGTATGTGGACCTGCAGTGTGACTCAGTGCAATGCGGCGCCGTACACTGGGTTGGTTGGGTACAACGGGATCAGGCAAGAGTCCAGGCCTCAACGTACCAGTGATCCCATTTGCCCAATTTTCTATAGTTCCCGCTATTGTATAGGCGAATACTGGGTAGGTCTCAAATATTCGCCTCATAAATCAGGCAATTCACAAACAAAAAATGTAATTATCTTACATAACATAAAAAGTTACCCGTTTCGAACTCAGCTAGCAATAGGTTTAGTATTCCGAGCCTTTTAATCCCGGTTAGACTTCAGGCAGGAACTCAATTCCTCCCCTCTCCCTTTCATGATTCACATGGCCACCTGTGTATGGCCATTGTCCACGTGGCCGAATCAGAGAAAGGTAAAAATGTTTTATTGACTTAAACACATCAGAAATCGTTAAGCTAAGCCTATACGTACAAAAGCATTACCCATTGAGCCAGATATTCCTGTAAAGCACTTAATTCGAGACTGATTTATTTTAAAGGGATTCACACAATAGCTGCAGTTAGCAAACGAACAAGACTGCTTCAAGGAAGGCGTTTGCAACGCCTGGCCTGATGTCATCGACATAATACAACTAAAGAAGTAAATTCGAGGTAGTTGAGACATGTAGCGTGGCTAAAAGTTTGCAGGTCAATGCTGAGACCAGAACGTGGGCGCCGGATGGCCGCACCTGTTGCGATTAGCATCCAGTGATTGGTGCCCAAGCAGCGCCAGACAAAGTGGGTCCACATTCAAGAGGTCAACTAGTGGCACAACAAAACTCTAGATTAACAAAGTTACAGCATAAACTAACCAATATTTAGGCATCAAGACAAGTTTACAGTACAAAATATTCTATAGTTAAAGGTCATTATTTCAATCTTCACAACAGAACTGAAAACAAATAAATCGTCAGTGGACTGTTACTTGAAGTTATGAAAATCTTTAAACCTTAGATTTTACCCTACAGAGAAATTTTTGTTCGTAGCGAAGCATCAATTTTAACTTAAGGAATGTCACGAAAATAGGTAACAATCTAACGTGTTCTTAATTCATTTAGGTTCTAGAATTATTTTCCTATAAATCCTCAAGCGTATATTTCGACGTCTTGAGAGAACAACACGTAAAGTCATGAATTAAAAAATAGAAAAGTTTCTAATTTCACTGACTTATTAATTGTGTTATGAATAAGGTAAAACTGTATGGTTTCGAAGAGATAGAGTTACCAATTTCATGAAGTAAAATGATCAAAAACTTCAAAAAGTTTATACACTATTTCTAATGGAGCATATAAATAAATACCTTGAGTAGGTAAGAGTTGCAATAAATATAACTTGGTTCTAGGACAATAGACTTTACCTCTGCGTTGTGGAGAATTGACCATGGGTTATTCTCCTCTGTAGCCCATAAGAAGGGGTTGTCCAGCTAAAAGTAATACATGAGTTTTTTCTTCGTTAGTCTTAACTCGCAGGTATATCTTACACTAACATTGAATATATCCAGTGGACAATTCAGTAATATCTTTAGAAACCGAAATAAGCCACGATGCTTCAAAATTTACCGCATAGGAACATAATTTAATAAACTTGTTGTTTTCTTAACCAAAATGAATCAAGTAACTGAAGGCAGTTTCTTGTGCAGACTTTCATTTTCTTATTTCTTACCAGAGAAATCACAGCAATTACTGTTTGTGAGTGTGTTTGTTCTTTAGTGACGGTATCTACGACTAATTTTTTTTTTTCATTTCCACAAAAATAGTCCATCTTTCTTTCCGATACATTTACTTACGGCAGCAGATTTATAAGACTGTGACAGCAAATTATCCTTAAAAACTACTCTACTCCTTATACCATTTCTTTCGTGTATAGTTAAGACGTTCATTCCACCAAAGAACCGGAATCAGCGCCTAGTAACACGTCTCCCGTTCAATATCTTTACCAAGAAATTATTCAGGTGTCTACCGCAAATATGTTTTAATTTACTCGAATGATTTCACTGCAGCATGCCCGTAATTTGCAAATTCATTAGATCGATATAAATATTTAGTAATATGATCTTACTTAGCAAAACAGTTATTGGGCTCTGCTTTCGGAAATATATTCGATTTCCTGTTCGGCCATCCAGGCATTGGTTTTCCATGGATTCCGAAAATCCCTCCAGGTGAATGTCAGGATGGTTCCTCTAGAAGCCCATGATCGAATTCCTGTTCCTTAACCCCCGTAGTCTCCAGGCACTGATTACCTCGACGTAAACGAACTGTAATCCTTTAACAAAAAAAAAAAAAAAAAAAAAAAAAAAAAAAAAAAAAAAAAAAAAAAAAAAAAACTTCAGCTAAATTTCATGCAGTCTGCCATTCTAACTACTTCTATAAACATTTACAAAGTTCAACTTATAAGATAAGATTATACTTGTGAATTTGTATTTAGAGCTGCGGGATATTAATGGTTAAGACGTTTGTGTCATCCTACGTGACTTTTAATGGACACAAGAAATCCAATATTGAATATTGCCCAAAGTATTCCTAGCTCAAGGAATGCTCTTAGCAAGTTTACTGGAGTACAGTTTAAAGAATTGTCTACCTCTTGGTGGAACATTGTTATGAGCAACAATTTGTTGATGCCTCTGGTGGGGTTAACTTTCTAAATTACTGAATGACTACTTGACACTGATGAGGCATAATTTCATTCTTTTAATACATAGATCTCTTAGAAAAAACTCTACTCTGATTAGTAATCCAAACATGATAGACAGAAGTAATAATTCTGACCTCTGTAATTATGCTATGTCCTCCTCCTCCGTGTTCCTCCAGAAGAATAGAATGAGGTGGAAATGATTAATTATTCCTTTAACTCAAATCACAAAACATCGTGGAGAATATATTGCACAAATAATGCGAATATTTACTGTACTGACGACAACCCAAATTTTGCAAATAATACGTGAGAATGGCGTTTCGTTTAACACTGTACTCGTGATGCGATTACTGCTGTTAGTTTTAAGAGCTCTGCCTACCAACAAGGAACTCCAAGAAATCATTGAAGTGTGCCTGTTCGCGGGGCTTGATGAAAGGAGCAGGAAGGTGAATGAATTATCAAACATCCCTTCATTAAATCCACGAAAACATCATGGAAGCGTTCAATAAAAGGGTGATTGATTTCTAGCTATAACCACATAAAATGTGCTGGTCGTAGGCGCAGGCAATAGGTGAATTATGAATACAAATGTCTAACACTTTCATTCACCATTGCACGAAAAAATAATTTATTTCATATCCATGGCAAAGCTGGAAAATCCTTGATGGTTAAGAAAAACTTTACTTCATCATACGAAAGAAAGCAATTTCAAACAATCATACGAAAGGGTCTAGGAATTATACAGTACTTCTAAAACTTTTGGTGAGATGTAGTCGTTTCCGATGTTCAAAATGTATTACTTTGAAATATATGAAGTTTCGTTTGATATATATAAGGCAGTAGAGAATGAAGTAATACTAAGCCGAAACTGAATATAAGTTAAATCGTTAAAGAAGCATTCTAACATACCCAGGTCTAAATATCTATCTAGAAATAGGTTAACGAAGGTATTCTGAAATTAGTTTGGTACAAAGTATGTATCATACTTCAAAGTAATCCATTGTAGCTTCATAAACATTCAATGAATCCTCCTCTGTACATCTCATTTAGCCGTTGGAAAGAACTTAAATCTTTTGTGGGTGCAAAGGGCATTCTGATAGGTTTTTTCTAATCATCTAGGCAAATGGTTTAAGGAATCGTACAGGCTATTACCAGTTTTTTTATAATTAAAATCTGTAATATGCCATTCTTATCATTCAATCAATGTCAGCTAAACAGTCTCCCTTAATGTTAGTGAAAGTTAATGGATTAGATAGCGTTAGTTGCATATTTCCACCTCGGGATTAAATGGTTCCTTAACAAAATATTACTGGCGCACTATTGGTGACACTGAATTTATTTCCATGCTATAGGAGCGATTTTATTTCCACAAGGCACAAAGCTATATGGGAAAAAATAATTTAACAATATATTCAATAAAAATCTGTCACATTCACGGCAGTGTTTAATGTTTTGGGTCATAATTAATCCTCCAATCCTAATGTTGCCTGTAATGTCAGTAGAACAATTGCAATTTAGTTACATCTTTTGTCAAACGTGCTTCAATCGAAGCAGTTAGTGTTAAATGCAAAACTGTATCTGAAGTAAATGTATCCATACAGGGAGAGTTGACAACGCTACGCCAAGTTCTGTCGCGTAGCCGAAACCTCTGCAACACGGTAGTTACCTGTGTCCACTGTTATGCCTACAAACCAGGCGCCAGTCTTCTGCGACAAATCGACGTTAGTTTCGGTAATCCACATAATTAAACATTCATTGTACAGTCTTCCTGTTAACCACTAAGCCGTTTGACACAACGTGTATACTGCTTAGTATTCTTATAAGTTCGTTTTTCTATATTCTTCTATTCAACAACACCTAAGCAGTTAATACCACGACAGTGAAATTTCCATTTTAAATAATGTGCAGTTTTTTTACAATATCTCCTTGAGTGTATAACTTTCATTTAATTGATGTTAGTGTCAATTAAAATTCAAGATGCCGGCAATTGCTCCTGAATCATTTAGGAGTTTAACGACGTTTTTGATATTTTCGTATTAGAATAAAACTTACATAAACTCACTAAGTTCACTTACTATTTGACAGTAGATGGTAAAAATCACTTTTGCATGGAAAGGAAGGTAATAAAATCTTCTAGGTACCTGAAAAACCGACATAATTAGAACAGTTAGGATTTAGTCTACAATTTTTCTCTAATCATCAATGTCAAACATTTACATGGGTCTAAAAAAGTTTCACTGAGGCCAAGACGTTTTTGAACGATTACGAACGGTTTTTGTAACAATGCACGAGTCTACATCTATGATTAGATAGTATATCATAATTCCGTAAGGTATGGAACAGGCATTTCTCAAACGCGTCAAATAACATTCTTGTATGGGTTCTTGTATGGCACAAGAAGAGCGTCTAAAAGGTTTAAATAAGCAGATAACAATCAGTGACCTCAGATGGAGAGAGTCAAGAGTATCCACTTACGTGATAACGGATACCGCCGAGAATTGGCTGAGTTTGAACATGGAATCATTGCTAAAGGTCGGCGCATACGATATAGCATTTCTGAAGTGGTTGCAAAATTTAGGGTTCCACACTCAACAATACCTAGGTTGTTTGTAAAACGTACTCCACTCCGTTCAGCGTAGTGGTGACTTCATCTGCGACTTGCTATGGATGAGCAGATGCTGCCGAGTCAACAGATACTGCGTGAATTAACTATCATAGTCAATGAGCGATACGCTACTCGCTAGAGAAGTGTTTGTGTGATTTGTCTAGCAACATTTTGCGTTAATGGGATATAGCCACAGAAGACTGACTTGGGTTCCATTGCTTACACCACAGCATCGGTGTCAGCAGCTTACTTGATCCCGCAAAAACGTGAATGGGGCTCTAGATGACTGGAAGAAGGTACGTTGACCCGATGACTCACGTATCCAGATGACAGGCGCCTTTTGCCGGATTTGGTTGCGACACAAACTTCTTGAACCCATGGCATTGGCATTTCTTAATGGTGCAAGCGTTATTCACCTGGCATAAATTGAGTCCTATGGTATTGCGACATACAATGCTCAGCTGCGTTGTGGCTCTTCTTGGTTATCTCTTACTCTAATGACAGTAGGAAGTCCCAAATTGTGGGTGGCTGGTTTAAGAAGCATTTTGGAGAATTTATAAGTATTATTTGGCCATCTGGATCACAAGACATATACCCCCTGGATATCGCAAACGATATCCAGCTCCCATCAGAACTACAATTATAGGCGTCTATCGAGACAGCATGACTGAAATTTTTTCCAGAGGACTTCCGCCAACCAGTTGTGTCCATGACACGTCAAGTTTCTGCACTTCACTGATCTAAAGGTATCCTATGACTTTTGCGAAGTTATGTATACGTAATACGCATCTTACTGCTTATCAAGCAGGGTCTGGCATCGGCTCTTCATCATGGGAAGACGGTTATGGTCCAGATTGTTAGAACAACTTATTCTTTGTTAAATCTAATTGTGATGATCAATGAGTGAAGTTGATAGTTACCGTTTTGCTGTAAGATTTAAATGTTTTATTTTTCGATACTCTTCTGAACTGATTCCTTGCAATCACGTAAAACAAATTCTGTGTAAAACATATAAAATGAACTTCAGTTCAGATATAAAAGTATCCAAAATTTTGCGCTGGTCTTTTAATACTGGATTCGTGTTCGGAAGTGTAATTTAAATTCGTTATCATTTCATAGAATTCCCATATTTATCTCATCACTTTAGGTAAACATTGAGGTGGTTACTTAAGGTAACAGATGGGTAATTTTTATTCCAGTTTCAGGTTCTTTCTGACTTCAATCTCGGCAAGGCATAAAGCTAAAAAACCATTGCAACCATCCACAGACACGAAAGTCTCGACCCGGACATAATCAGAGTATGAAAAAGTCTCCTCTCAAAGATTAGCGTCTAATTACGGCTTCCTCCTTTAAGCTGCGATATATCTCTCACCCATATTGTGTTCTTGTCATGAACAGTCCGCAGTTATATTTGCTGGCGTCATAGGCACCCATTGTGACGTCAGAGCAAGGTCTCGAGACTAATAAATTAAGGAAGAACACCATTTCCGGCATCAAATGAGTTTGTCTGTGACACTGATCGTTTAATGGGGCGAGGTTAATCTCGTCTGTTTAACTTAGCATTAAAGATAAATCGGAGGCAAGGAGGAACAGCCTGTTAGTTATCGGTGGCTTAGCGTCAGATCGTCATTACTGAAAACCTAAACTTACATCCAGTCAGCTCAGACTGACGCTTAGAAAGGTACGCATCAAATTAATATACATATTAACAAAATTTTCAGCAACTAAAATAAGGACAACTGGCGTATTTTTTGAGAATCATTAGAATTCAAGTTGAGAGTAAAAATCTCATGGAAAAAACCATACCAAACAGGATAAAATTAAACCAGGCACTAGTTTTAACACATCTTACGGTATAGTTTAACTGGACACTAAGTGAATTAGTCAGTTAACAACATCTATAATAGTTCTCAACTCTAGTGTAAACTTCCCATTGTTCATGCTATGAATGAATGATCTGATTTTCGAGGTAATTTATTTATTAACTTAGTATTGTCTAATGTGACGTCCCTAAAGCAAATAAGAGAACATTACATGGTGGCATGCTCTTCAAATTACACGGCGTAATAGCAAATAAAGGGTCTTGTTAAGAAATTATTTTCTTAAATAACTCAAACTCAGTTACAAGTCTTAAGTTCAGATTTAATGGAATATAATTTCAGCTAATTCACTTAAGGTATAACGCTTAAAACACAATTATTGCCGTTTTCTCATCTTAACATCGTAAATACCCACCTCTTTCGCCAGCACATTTAAAAGTTATTACAGCTGAAAAGGTTTCGTTATTGATGAGAAAAAGCGTTTTAAATGCAGCACTGTTAACAGAATACTCGCTACAGATGCAGATGTAGAACCTTAATCAATTCTGTGGTGTAGTTAACGATTACGCGGTGTGAGGGAAGAAAAGCGATAGGTGATTGGCTTGAGAGTTTTATGAGCCTTTACCGCCTGGCTCGCGTTTTGTGTTGGTTGACGCCGTGCCGCGAGCGGCCTATTGTCCCATTGTGAGGTCTGGGCGCGGCTCAGCCACTTGCGTAACCGCCAAGTTCAAGGCCCTCCAAGCGCCATCCACCCTTCCCCGTACCTAGAACTAGGGACACGGAAAATGTATCGATACTTCTTGGTATCGAGTACTTTTCTCTTGATAATGATACTTTTTTACTCGATACTTTTCATACGGTAGTTTTACTCATATCAGTACTTTATGGGAGGTATCGATACAAAAACGAGAACCATGATGTCTTTTTGTGCCAGTGGGTGAGTGGGATAGGTAGCTTCACCGCCCTACCTATCTCTACCGTCGTATATACTATATCCCCTTCACTGCCTCTCCGTTTTAAAACCCTTTATTCTAACATCACACACACGGTGAGTTTTCCCTGCGACGTCATTCTTAGTACTTAAGGTAAGCATTTAGCAATTTAACAGAAAAATTGTGGTTGGGGGGGGGGGGGAGGAGAGGGCGTTGGAATTTTTCTTTTGACGGAATGGGACACAAACATTTGGGAACCCCTATTTTAGGAGAAGGAGGGCTAAATCAAAGAAAGAGAACATGCTGCAGAAATGATAAAAATGATGAATGCACGCATCAAGTCTATAATGTATTGGTCGTGCCGGGGATGCTTATCGTCAGCTGATGTCATGGCCTCCTCGTTCCCCTGGCCTAACCCCGTGTGACTTCTTTGTTTTGGGTTTCGTAAAAGACACAGTGTTCGTGCAACCAGTACCAGTTGATATGCCAGACCTGAGGGTTCGCGCATCACCAATGGATTTGCTCTCATTGACAGAGAAATGCTGCATCAGATAATGGAAGAATTCGATTATAGACTTGATGTGCGCAGAGTCACTAAGGTGCACATGTTGAGCATCTGTAGACACTCAAAAAACAAAAAAAAAAAAAAAAAAAAAAAAAAATTTCACAGTTTGTTTATATATCTGTGTAATCTTGTAAGTATATGTCAAGTAATAAACCTGTAATAATTTTCTGAAATCACTGCAATCATTTTGACTAGCCCTGTATAAGACAATATGTGGTAGATCGAGACGTCACCCTTTCGTTAATTTGGCAGCAGTGAGTATTAGACGAACCACGTATATAAAGACAAATATGAGTCTATGAAGCAGAAAACTGAGGAGAATAAGAATGTGAAATGAAAGAGATTGAATAATGCGTCAAACGTTTACGGGAAATTCCTACTGATTGTTTAGAAATGGCCATCCAATTATTCGCAGTCTTGGTGATTGTGTAAAATAAGAATGCCACGATTCTTAGGTGATGGTAAGAAATGACACAAGTGACTATCTTATACAACATTTTTAATTCAACAGACTGCCGTACTATCTTGTTTGAAAAGGAATAGAGAAGAAGTATTCTGATCCTGTATGCAGATATAGTTCATTTACAGCCGCGAAATTGCCTCTTCTGGCTCGTGAAAACATTTATCAGATTGATTCTATGGACATGTGGCATTACGATCGAAGCGCAACGAAATCGTTTCTTGCAACCACTTATACACACGCCCCGGCTTCAAATTTGATTGAGCCTTCTCAGTGGTATATGAAGTTGGACGAACGCAAAATCTGCATCTGGAGGGAAAACTGCTGCGACATAAGTGAAGTCTGCACCATAATCTGGTTGGTACTGAGATCATGGCAAGAAAACTAGAAGTGGTTCTCAACCATCCTCACTTTGAGGGCTTCTTACCTTATTTACTTGAATCGTGATAGTGACATCTACATCGATATACCTCCACGTAGACAGGGTGAGAAGTTTTAAATAAAAGGGATTGTCAGCCTCGGCTGCAAGAGAAGCTCCAGAACGTAATCATCTGTGGCAAGCCGCGGAAGGCCACAAGGCCGCTGTTCTGATAGCTACAGTACAGACAAGGCCACAGCTGCCGATAAAGCAGGGTCTGCGATATCGTTTGCAACCGTGAATTACCGCTTTAAAATACAGGCAAGTAGCCAAACTACAATGAAACTCACTCATTCACACGCCAATCTTTTTTTAACAGTGATCCTAGTATCATATTGTTTTCACAATTGCATCCCTTAAATATTCATCCTGATTCAAAGTTTTTTTTTATTGCATGAAACTTTTTCCGAAAAGATGACTTTCGCTAAAAGCAAATACTTATACATAAGCTAACGTTTTATCTAGTTATCTTAATTACATAAATACAATAAACACAAAGTTGTTGAAAACAGGAAACAGGACAGAGAAGAAAGAAAAGATATTTTTTCCGATCAGACCAAAACTTAATGCCTGTGATAAGTTAGAAACTAAATATATGAGATATCACGGTGATTAAAGTAATAGAATCTCATCAACAACCGGACAATGAATACCTGTTACGTATGGAGGGTAACTTATGTTACCCTTTCATAACTAACCACCTTCTACAAAGATTAATAAACCATTAATTAGCAATTCACAGCCTTTTCTTAATATCAGTCCGTGATTAGAATAAGAATGTCCTAAGCGGAAACCTAACCACTCTTAGGTTGCCGTCGTCATCAAACGTTTCATCAACGTCATTACGCCTATTGTTTTTAGCTTCTTCTTTAAATAAGCCAAATAACCAAAGGAAACATAACTCTTGGTAGGAAAGAGAACGCGAGTCATACTGTGAACATACAGATGGATGCGGGTTTAGAATTCTTACTGTTCGTATTTCATTTTATTAATTTCCTTAAGGAACACTAGTCGAATAATTGAATGGTTCCTGAAAGATCGAAGTTTTTCGTAAATAAACTCTTCTCGGGTTTCCCACCGCGCAAATAAGTCACACTTGGGACGCTTCGAAGCCATCTGTCTCAGCCCTCATATTGAAAACGTCAGTTTGGTTGAACTGTCAATTTGGTTGAAAATGAGGACTGAGACAGACGCCTTCGAAACGTCCCACAAGTGTGACCTATTTACGCGGCTGGAAGGCCGAGAAGAGTTTATTTGGATGGTTTCTATCAACAGGAACTGCCATGGACATTTCCAATTCTCTCTTAATCCCAGAGCCAAAAGAGCTGTAAATACAATTTCTGCGGGTTTTCGCAGCAGAGACAGTAGTCCTCGTTTGTCAGAAACTACAAATCAGATTTAACGACTTATGGACTTAACTGATTTTCTCGACTGGTTATGCTCAACCAGCAGTATAAGATACGGAACCAGCAATCGCATGGAAAAGTATTCCACCACAGATCTTATATTCTGTTTATACTCTCTAAACTTATCTGAGTATGTAGTCGAAGTGGAATAATTTGAAGTTATCTTTCAGTAGAGTTGGGTATCTTTATGAAAGAAAAGGTTTCCCAAATAAATATTGCGGTCTAGCCTCGCCATAGTAAATGCAGAGTGTACCCGAGATCTCTGCCTGCTGCCCACAGCTGTAATATATTAATCATTTTAATTCTTCTCATTACTGTGGCTCGTTAACGAGGCGTGTACCGCCTTCCAGATTGCCAAGTCACTGCCAGGAGTAGTGGTTTTTGTTAGCAGCGTACAAAAACCCATGGAGAGAAATTCATTAGTTCTGTTTAATGAGGAAAAGATTCAACAGCTAGCATTACACTCTAATGTTCAAGGAGACAATGGCTGCATATAAATAAATTCATCACAGAGTTCTTTTAAAAAAATCCAAGTTTAAAAATAAAATAAAAAAAATGCAAGTACTTGGTTTATTAGCACATACAACGTAATCGTAATCACTTAGATGGCTCGTCCTGCCTAAACATTTATATTAGTTTAATAATTAATTAAATTAATAGCAAGTTTAAACAAATTATGAAGAAGGTTAGACTTAATTAATACAAATCATGCTATTTATTTGAAAATAAAACTAACATAACTTGTTTCAGTTAAGATCTACGTACTTCTGCACGAATTGGCTCTTAAAACTGTAACAAAATATAAGAGAGTCAGTAGACGAAATTGGCAGTGTTGGTACTTTCACATGAAAGTCAACGTACTTGCTTTTATACAATAATCACAAGCAAAGGAAAACAGTTACATATAAAATTAATAATTAATTCAGCAATGGCGGCTGTTACTTTTGTTACTTTTGAATATTTCAAAGGGCTTGCTAATCAACTAAATGAAAGTTTTAAAAAAAAAATATTAATTCAAAAAATTTTATTTAGAAATTTTCGTACCATTTATCATTCAATTAACAGATGTTTATAGATTTTATACTGTCATTCTGAAATGTCTACACCATTTCCCAGAGTGATTTATATAGCAGGTTAGGCCATTCTTGCTTATCTCCCAGATAGCATTACCAAAAAAAATGAAGTATATAAGCAAAATTCCTTTTCTTTTTAAAGGATTATATGAAAAATAATGATTTCTTAAATTAAAATGTAAATTCTAATCTCTGCTAACAGATTAAAGAATTTTTGGTCCTTATCAATGTGAAACAAGATCTAGATAATACTAATAAACATTCACCTGTTTAATGTAAGACTGTAACTGTGGAAACGCAATAATAAGACCAATACGTTGAAAGTAAATTTCCTTGGTAACCCCGCATTCATACGACAGTGCACCCCCCTCTTTCTTTTCCATGTAACCATCGTCGTTAGTTTCGGATGAGGTAGAAAAACGAGACGCGAGAAATTTAAAACTAGTGTGCGTCACAAATGATGCAGGAGATAGTTTATTTAGAAAAATAACCATGATAAGTAGACATACATAACGGATTACAGGATGTTGAAGTTTACGGAATACCGCGTACCCAATCATTTATACGATCCAGAAAATCTGTCGCCACGTTACAAGGTGCATTTTTATTATAGATGTCATAATGTTAGAGTAATATACATAAATCTTGGGCGACCACCTAAATAGATTTTTGTTGTAATTTTATAAAGTACGCAAGATTCCAAGTGAGGACTGTAATGAAATGGTGAACATACAGTGTATCTTGGTAAAGCGAATATTAAAGAATTATTGAGCTATGTAGGCTTGAAGCTAATCTTGGTCTTCCCGAGCCATGGCGACAGGACGTCGCGGATTTGGGGTTTGCCGGACCACACACTCTGCTCCCTGGGGATGGGTCACTCACCTGGCGGCAAATGCCTGCCGCCGACACCCGAATGTGCTCTCACCCCGGCGAACTTAGCCGAATATGTCCGACCTCTGTTAGATACGCTGGGCAAATCACATATCGGGGATGTCACGTGACATTACCTGAAGATCCAATCCAAATGAGCGTATATCTTAAAATCCTGGGAATTTCTGTTATATGTGAGCTTCGAGACTACAAGGGGCGGAGCGAGAAGTTTCCTCGCGAGAGAGAACAGCGACGAGCTTCACTTCGATCTTCGAGTTCAAGCTATGCGAGTCTAGTCTGAGGTTGACTTGGAAAGTTGACTTCTTTCACCAACTACTGCTGCAGGCTTGATGGAGCAAGCTTATCACGGCAACACAGCCATACATAACGGATTACAGGATTTTGAAGTTTACGGAATACCGTGTACCCAATCATTTATACAACCCAGAAGATCTGTTATTTAGGATTTTGCCAATAGGAAAGTATATATTTAAAATGAAATGGTAACCCAAATCTGACTGGATTACAAAATTTCCTGTAGGCCTTTTAATTCCATGTTTCTACTGTTAACTGAAGCTTCAAGATTTGATAAGGAATTAAGTGGAAACTATAGCAGTCAAATGTAGCTAAACGTTTCACTTGACGAGTTAGCTTGAAAATATTCATTAACCAGCTTTAAAGTAACAATAACACGTGTTTTTCCTCTGTTTTAACTTATTTTTTACTTTGCCTGGCAAAATTTGAAATACTCAATTTAAAATAACAATAAACTTTAAAATAATATTGCTCAATGGCCCACATTTTCTACATTTTTATGTTGCTATACGATTATCAAATACGGTCTGTATGACACTTGTCTGAATGAACAAAATTAAACTTCATTAAGAATTAGTTTAAAAACTTCCAATTAGTATTCCTTACAATGTTTACCATAGTTTTAATTCGTCTCCTTTTTATTATTAGTAAATATTTAATGAATTCACAGAAACAAGTAATCTAACAGTGAAAAAATTCAATTAAGTAATATGATAAAAATCCATTTTTAAGTTTACAATCCTACTGGCCGAAAAAATTAAGATACTCTGGTACGTAGCTAACTAAGCATTATTATCGAAATCGTAAGCTCAAGAGCAAATCGGAAATTCCATTCAAGTGATTGTGATCACATTAGTGCCAGTATATAGGAAACTTTGAAATTTAATACTAATGGACTCGTTATTGCCAAAATAAATATATTATCTTACGCAAATATACGAGTAGGAGAAGAACTTCCTACCAGACTAATCATATTTTATGAATGAACTTCTTTCATAGCTTTTGTATTTAATGGGCTTTGAAAATTTGAGCGGCAGGTGGAGTAACAAGAAATATACACATTCGAGAGGTGTTGTAAGAGAGTAGGGCTACATTGGAGGCCTTAAAGCTGTTCGGGCAACAAAGTTGAAGGTAGCAGCCGATAGATCCTTCGTCATAAATCTCCGGTGCACCATGGTCTGTGCGTCCTTCGCCGCGTGTTTGCTGAGAAGTCACGCGGAAACTTGTCCTCGCTTGCGAAAGAACAGACGAATCGTCTGACTGCGCACCTGCACACGTGACGCGAAACTCGAGTGGTGACGGTCTGATGACTATCAAGATCCAAACGCGCATTAAGGTAGTCTACTTGATCATTATTTTGCAGCATCTTTTATCCGAATGTGTGAGATCAAACTTAATAAGTACCAGTGGAGATCACGAAGTACCGGTGGTAGACGACTGAGTAAAGTAGATGACCCGTGTTGAAATCCAGGTGTAACGGAGAATTTCTCTTCCAAGTTGAATGTGCAGACCAATCAGTTATCAAACATTCAATGTGGTAGGACTGTTTCTCCTCTGAATTCGACAGCAGGGTAGCATGAAAAAACTCCACTGCAGAAGTCATGTAACGAATTTCTCGAAGCTCTATATTCACCGACCGCTCCTTGAAGTCTCCTAGGAGGTACATGTACATCTTCTTTTTAAAAAAAAAAAAGAATCCTTGCATGTAAAACAAATTGACCTTCTAGGTGTTTCTAGGAAAATGTGTCAATATGTTTCTTAAAGAGATCAGCAACAACATTACTACATAGGTACGCGGGTTGCAATCCCCATCCAGCCATCAAGATTTGGGTTTTCCATGCTTTCCCCAAATCACTCGATGCGAACGCCAAGATGGTCCCCCGTAAATGCCATGGCCGAATTCCTTCCAGTTCCTTGACCCCAGTCCTTTCCCGCCTCTAATGACCTCTACGTTGAAGAGACGAAAAGCCATTAAAAAAAAAAAAGCTGAAATCAACGACAGTTTTGCGATAGTGTCAACGATATTACGTAATGGTTAAACGGAATAACTACAGCAAAAAGAAGTTTAACATTAGATAAATTATATTACTACCGATGCGTAATACTTCCTTGATTTCTTTTAGAAGGTAGATTAAAAAGATAACGAATTCATTCTTGGTAAAAAAGAACACGTCCTGCCCAAACGGTTTTACAAATGCAGAATGCCAAAGTAAATTCAGAAGATCATCGTTTACGTTTTGGCTATTGTGGTAATCTCTTTTTCGTCCTTCCCGGAAACCTTTTTCAAAACCCTTCCCAACTCTGAATGATCAATTAATTTATGGATGGTTAATGTTTATGGGTGCTTGCGTTTTTATGCCTTCACAGTCCCGACATCATCAAGTTATTCTTTCTTTATTTGGGATATAAAGTATTTGGTATAGTTTAAGTTCGTAATCCTGATGATTGAAAAATTCGACGATGGTATGTTGTAATCTTTTACTTACTCGACTGGGTGCCTAAATTATTTTGTTATAACCAGAAATTACGTAATAATCAGTTTTGCAGAACTACGAGACTCTCATCGCTCTCACATGTTACTCGTCTTTCTCATTATTCCCATGAGTGTGATAAATAAACCACCATTAGTTTCCAGTAGTTGGATGCTTAAGACCTGAAACTCCTGAGAACACTATTGCAGTCTGAACTTTTGCTTCCATTGCTATTCCAAAATAAAGATCTGGTCATCCCGATTCTTCAGACCATATTCCCGAAGTTGAGAGCACCCCAGCGGGCGAAGGTATCTATCATCTAAGTAGCGAGGTCGGCCACCCGACACCGCTAGCGGCACCTCGGGTTTTTTTGGCAGTCAAGAGCGATCCCTTGCGTACAGGTAGAGGGCCAAAGGCATCTGCTTTACTCCCACACGTTCACAGTTTATTATGTTTACATTCTTCAGATCTTTTTACCTGTAAGCCTCATACACGCAAACTTTCACTCGTAAGTGTGTCCATTTCATACGCTATTACACAAAGTTTGCTCCCACTGTGCCATTTTTTTTTTTTTTGACTCGGTTCCTCTCTTCAACACCGAATAGGTTTTACGCTTGTCGAAAGATGCATCAAGACGGCAGCTGCTTGGAAGTTCATTGATAATTAATGAATTAAAAACCATCCACGACATTACAGAAAACTTCTTCACATTTTTTCTCATGGTTATTTCTGATAACCGTTAAATACCTTCTAGATGTCTCGGTCAGTCGTTTATACATATACTTCGTGTAGTTTGGAATTTTTTATTTCGTCTAATAACTTTCGCTGTCCACTCTTAATAGTGACAATATCTGAAATAACGGTTGGGTGACCAGAATGTTAACAAATGAGCTTGTATAACGAAGCAAACAACAGCAGCGTTTGGGCCTGGCATTTAGGAGGATGCCGGTTTGGTCCCCGGTCTCGCAATCTGAGTTCCGGTTTTCCTTGGTTTCACGAAATCACACCAGGCAAATGGCGGGATGGTTCCTTCAAAAAGTCATGGAACAATTTCTTCGTGTCCGTCGGCCTCAAACCTCTCCCTACTCTAATCACTTCTACGTCGACATGTCGCAAAGCCATAATAGAAAAAGGGAAATAAGAATACGATTTAGTGGTTTCAGAAACTTTTCATTTGTCATCGGTACCTTAAACATGATAATCGAAGTATTATATTAGATATACTAGAACGGAGTGAATTTCAGTTTTTCTCACCCAACTGGGAGTCCTTTAGAACTGAAATTGACCATCACGCTGGTGTGGAATTAAAATCCTTCAAAATGCATTTTTTTTAATATCACTCCATCCAACAAAATCTTGTTTTTCCAAAAGATAAATTTACGATAATTTTGGTTTTACTTTCGTTAATCACAAGTATCGAGTTCATATGCACAATTATTAATTTAATATGTCCCACTATGGAAAGTTCTTAGTACTCCATAACGTAACAATTTAAACAAAGACTACATTCCACGTTACTGAATTGCCTGAGAAGTTGGTTTTCTGTTGTGGGATACTGGATTCTTTCTCAAATAAGGCACAAACATTTCTCAACTACGATTTATTGTCTATCACAGATCCTTGTGCCAAGATCGTTAACAAATCATGTTTTTCAGCTTAAGCACAGCGTAAAAATTTCTTAGGAAGACATCTCACATGACATTTACACGTTCATAACTCTGTGAAATATTTGCATAAAGTACAGTGGTTAAACTCTGGAGACTTCTGTATTAGGTACTGGACACTAGAAGCAAGCTTGTTTTATTTATGTGCCTCATGTAATGGTAGTTTAACAGCCATGGCACTAACTACACCTGAGACAGTAATTGCGGCTGTGTTTTTGCCGGCGGAGTTTTATAAGCAGATTAATGACAACATGTTTCCGTATACGTAACTAAAGCGAGAGATGACATATTAGGATTGCTTCTGTTTAAAGGTGAAATGTAATTTGCTCGTTGGCTGTTTCCTTCGTGAATGAATACGTGCGCCAGACTGTCTAATAGCCGTCAATAAGTTACGCCCACCGTCCGGAAAGCTGTTACGGGAGTCGTGTCCAGGCTCGGATCAGATCTGTTAATACAAGAGGCTCCCAAATAATACAGAAATCGCAAACCACAGTCTCATTTACGCCTTCCATTTGACAAACCATCACATGTCGTCTCTATGCATGCGGATTTACAACTGACAGAAACATTCATTTTAGCTGACTGGAACACAAAAAAAAATCGTTAAATAAGAACCTCCATTTGCATGTTGCCTATAGCTGTGGACAGGGAAATTGGCGGGTGGGTGAGAGCGCGCTGTTGCCGCACTTTGGAACATTCTCTCTCTCTCTCTGACACTAGAAAATGGCAGCGCTGAGCGTTCTGTGTTGCCTAGTATGAGCATCAACGCAAAAACTATTACTACAAGCTAGCAAGCGAATTTAATTGTTAAGTACATGATTTGGCAACGTCGCATTCGAAGCCGCCCGCCAATACATCTGGCCACAGCTATAATGTTTTAGTTTTCCTTTCTCTACGCAGCTGTTCAACCATCTCAACTGTGTTTCTGTTGCTTCATTGTAGTAAGGGAATACAACACTTATTACAGCCAATCATGTTATAGACTGGGCTTGAACCGCCGACCCTGGCGACGTGAGGCTATTTCCTATGCCAACATGGCTGGCTGTTACCTTGTTAGATAATTCTAATATCCTCACTTCTCACTAGATGCATAAACCAAAACGTATTGTACAGCTTGGTTTTTAGCCATTTTTTGCATTAGATACTTAGGACAAGCTTCACTGTGTTGGTTCGCCTGTTTTCGAGTTCGTTTAGATACCAAGACGGTATCTGGCGCTCCAAACGGGGTTAGCAAATTCAAGCACCAGTGGTGGAAGAAAGTTTCGTCATTCAGGACTTGACCAACACGGGAGAAGAGGTGGTCGGGAACGATTCCTAACAATCAGATTCTGTTCCAAAATTCTGGGTTAAATCCGAAACGTTTAAGTGGGGATGGAAAGAGGGTATACGAGACTTTTTTTGGTGACTAGTCCGTCGGTTAGTGACGTTAAGCTTAGAGCTTAGCGGCCTCTTGTTGTGTCAGGGAAGAGTAGACCTGAATGACATTGGGTTTTTCACCTTCTCCATTCATTCATCTGTCTTTCACAACACCCCACACATCATCATAGTCATCTAGACAAACAGTAATATTTACATACCTCTCCATGGAAAGTTGTTGTGGACAAGTAACATCAAAATATGAAATTACAACACTTCATTGCAACATTGTTCTGTAACTGCTTAGAGAGTTACAAGATTCACCTTCGTGCAAACTGTTCATTAGGCAAGTTAATGAAAGCTAGATGGCGTACATGGTGAGAAAGGTGGTTATGAATAAAGTTATCACTGGAATAAATACTTTGACTGTCCTAGGCCTATGACGCAAGAGGACTGACTTACCGCAAAATTCCCACTAAAAAAGAGCAGGGCATGTTCAAAATTAAACCGGCTTATCTTATATTTTGATATTGTCATTCAAGAAAGTATCTTTAGCTAAGTAAATAGGCAAGGCTATGGAAGGCTCTACAGCTATGTCAGTTTTATCGTCTTTATATCGCTTCTTATTATGACCATATAAGGCGCAGTCAGGCCCCACTGAACAAGTAACTAACAGAATGAGGATCTTTGTTCTGTCGAGTGTTTTCGCAATATGATAAGCAATCCCTATTGGTTGATGTATTACGTCTAATGGGCTCTACACTCGAAGATGATTAACGTTAGCCAACTGCCGGCAGATACGGCTGCGCTCGTCATGTTTATAACTGGTAGTAAAATGCAGGCTTAAACTGCTTAAGATCATGCGCTTTGTGGTTTACAATATAGTTAAATTAATTAGCTTTATCCATCTGAACAGTAATATTCATTTCACTGGAAATTCTTCCAGCCTCTTGCCACGGGAAGAGTTTAAATAACGAATATAATAAAGACCATAAAATGTGACAAATTATGCATGTACGACTCGTTGCTAAATTGGCTACACAAAGGTTAACTTGTTAGGATTAACTTGTAATTTGATTCCAAATTAACTTAAGGCAGCTCAGAAGAAACCCACCATGAGACTGCCTCCGAAAGATCAGTATCACAGATTCTGTTTTTGCGAGCAATTAATGTTCGAGCTTGGCATTCGTGATTCCAAGTAGGAACAATCGGTTTTCAATTTTTCGTGATCCAAAAGACTATGTTCGCATTCCTACCAATTCCTTGTCCACAATCCACTGCCAACACTAATAACCACCATGTCAACGAGGGTTCAAAAAAAAAAGCAGAGGAATATCTCTGTGGTTGGTGTTGCACTCTTGTTCTTGATGCAACGATTTGAATGATAAGTTCCGTCAAGTATTAAAATCCAAGAATTCTAGTTCAGAACTAGGACACCTGTTGTGTTAATCAGGATTTAATTTTCTTATACAAACGGCTCAGAAACACCCGAAAATATGTGGTAGCGTATCTACCACAACCTTTAGGTTCCAGCGATCCTAGGCTTGAAGCGATCAAATAATATTTTTCTTAAGCGCAATGGCGAGATGAGCAACTAAATATGCTATGAAATTAGCTTAATGGTTTCAGGAAGCTGGTGACTGTTGTGTTTCTGTTCTTTGACAC
The DNA here is from genome assembly GCA_031002005.1 of Vandiemenella viatica. Classification (NCBI taxonomy): domain Eukaryota; kingdom Metazoa; phylum Arthropoda; class Insecta; order Orthoptera; family Morabidae; genus Vandiemenella; species Vandiemenella viatica. The sequence goes on from JARYHS010012519.1 coordinate 93,585,515, forward strand.
ACGGTCCATCAGTACAAGCAACGACACTTTATCGTTTTAGCGAGCGTCTGGACTGCTACGATAGCTTTATCGCCGATGCTACCAGAAAGTTGAGCGGCCTGAGAGCTCGGTGGTTATAAAGGCGTCTAACTGGAAATCTGAAAGTCCCCCATTCGAATCCCTCTCTCAGCGGGGAGTGCCATAGGCTCTTAAACTGACCTTCACCTCTGGCACAGATTCCTGTGTAATGTGAAATACGCCGGAGTGGTTCTGTTGTTTGAATTCCACGTTAAACGGTAAGTCTTCCATACTTCTTAGGAATACCAGATTAGATTAGGTGGCTGTGACAGTGGCAAATTGAGCAGCCGATAAGAAACCCTGTTACCAGGTCATTACGACCACATTGGTTTACTTCATACCATAAAGCTGACGATACTGTGCGATTTTCTGAAAATCCAAATGACTACGAATCTGAAGGTTTCGAATAGTTCAAGAGCCTCTAATGATAAGAGCTTATGAACCGAAATGCATTTTGTGAGTAATGTCATCTACTGTACATTCATTACATCTCTATATTGAAAAATTGTCACCTTACCGTTACGAGCAAAGTGAAGGCGCAAGACATTGGTACAGCGCGCACATCTCTCCCCCCTGATTTCGGCAGGCGGGTGCAGTGCCCTACCGGTGATATCGGCGGAGCGCGACCAGGTCGCATTCCTGGCGCGTGATGCTGACAGTACACAATCGGCCATTACGCGGTCCGCGGCGCGCCGTGCCAATGCATCCATCGCTAACCAAATTAAACACCGACGAAACTGAGACTGCGTACGATGCATCTAACGGCTCACGTCTGTAGGTAAGCCTATACTGCTAGATTTGGATAATAACACAGCTCCTGGGATCCACAAGAGCTGCACCAAACTGTATCCCACACCGTTCCATTTACTGCATAAGTTGGCGAATTAATCCTCTCCAATGAATTATGGAGTAATAGTTTGACCCTTCACCAAAATCTAGAGAAAAGAATTGATGCTTTTGAAATGTAGCTGTATCGTTGTCTCTTACGCATATCTTTGGCGCTAAAAATCTCAAACGAAGAAGCACTTCATCAGATGGAGGGGCAGAAAGAGCTGCAGCTTACTCAAAACCAGAGGAAAACTCATATCTAGGAGAGGTACCAGCTATTGCAACTCATCGTTGAGGAGAACATACTGGGGAAAAGATCTGGTTGAAGGGGAAGCAATTCGTGTCTGAAAGATTTTTTTTCATTTTGATTATGACTTTATGTCTCGTCGACATCGAGATCATTAGAGGCGGGAAAGGATGGAGGCAAGGAACGAGAAGGAACTCTGCCATGGCCTTTTGAAGGAAGCATCCCGGCATTCACTTGGAGTGATTTTGGGAAACCACGGAAAACCCAAATCCGGATGCCCGGACGGGTAATCGAACCCACGTCCTCCCGAATGCGAGGCCAGAACGTTAACCGTTCACCCACCACCCTCGGTGTGGCTGAAGGACATTCGGAGATGGTAGAACTGCACGTCAGAGGAGACTTTCCATGCTGCAATATTTGGTCCAGGGCTAGCTATATGGACCGCCAACCTCCAATAGAAGGAGGCGTCTTAAGAAAAAGAATGGATTCGGGTATTGTACTTTTCTCCCTCTTCAACTCCATCGCAGTTTTGTTCTGTAACGTCAGTGTGTCTCCTAATCATGTCCCTTTATCTCAATAGCAGCCGTTCTCTGGTTCGAAACGTAGTTCGTACATGTTTCTTGCTATTCTTGCAATAACCATTCTTCGTACGCACTCGTATCATGTAAGTTTCTTAATGATTATTTTATTCTGCAATCTCTTAACTTCGGCCGAGTCCTTTATCTCTCACTTTTCCTCTCTAGTCTTACCAGTCATACGAATGAAAATCTCATTTCAGTAGGCTGAGTTCTCCTGATATTTTGTTTCTGCATGGCATATGTCTTACCACTGAAAGTCAAAACTGGTATACAGTAAGCTCGATAGACTGTTTCTTGGAACTTCGAAGATATTTTTCTATTCCACGCACGTCCTCCACTGACTCAGTTAAAAATTCCTCCAGTTCCGACTAGAAGTGACCATTACAAATGTAGAATGTTTTCCAAAGCCATCACACAACAGAGACGGTCATTATGGCTGGGAATTAACTGAACTATTATAAAACAACTGGATAGAAATCGATCGGGTCCCGTATTACGGAATGGTCTGTGCATTCTCCAGTAATGACTTCTGGAAACAGACAAAAATGATTGACATTAGGAAAGTGTGACCGGTATACGACCTCTCGAATGCAAGTCGGCGGGTTCGACTGATGCGTCAGCTAAGAACAAATTTATGATAAATAATTACTTCTGTCATAAAATGTATGCTTCCTGTAGTTTATAAGAGTGTAAAATTTTATTGATTTTTTAGGAATTCCACTGTAAAATATCTGGACCTACAGACTGATTTGTTGTCTTTGTCAGATTAAAACATATGAAAAAAATAATGAATTTAGAATTTTTGTATGACCATTGTCATTTATAATGGCGAAATTGTTAAGGAGGCAAAGGAAGCACATAGCACACAGACATGAAACTAATTATATTTACAGATGATATTTTGGAATGGATATCAGATAGAAAGGAAGTACAAAGGCAACTAGAGACGTTTAACGACATCTTGAGAGCTATTGGACGGAAATCAAGGTGGAAAAGGCTAAGATAACGTTAGTGATTCGGCAGGAAAGAGATGGAAACGGTAATACAAGGATTGGTGCACAACATGTTGAAATTGTGGATAGTTTCAGTAATTTGTGACAAGAATTAATACAAAATCCAAGTTTTGACAAGATCAGAAAGAGGTGAACTATGGGAAGGCATTTGATCAAGTTATAAGGAACCTGACAAGGAGGAACAAAGTTCCGAAAAAAAGTGTTCAAAATTTACTGCGACCCCATACTGAATGACGTTTGGACTACGACAGAGGAAAGTAAAATCCATGAAGTTCTTGAGAATCTTAGTAAGAAAGACGAGATAAAATAGAGTGAGGAATTAGGATATCTGAATGGAAATTTGAAAGGCTGGCTGATAGAATCTAGAAGAATAAATTACAATGTTCTGAACGTGTAAAGAAGAAGAAGGAGGAGGACAGAATGCCAAGACATGTTATTGAAGGTGGGAGTGATGGAAACTGTGTTAGATCCAGTGAAGAACGGTATACAATGAAGGAACTTGGATTGGAACGGAAGTATAAAGGAAGAACGATGGACGGAGAGAGGGTGGTGGAAAAATGTCATTGCCGCTGCCCGGCTGCAGCTGTAACAGGAGTGATGACGGTGATGGGCCACTGTTAGTCAAGTAGTCAGTGCTTCTTTCGGCGGAGCGAGAACGTACGAACTAGACAATACGGATTTAAATCGCCATGAAGTGAGTGAGAACTTATTCCTTCAGATTCTGGAATGGCCTCAGATCAACTTCATCTACTCCTTTTGCAAGTGGCGAGACCGTTAGACCACCCTCTCACCTACATTCTGGAGCCGAAGTCATAAAATGATGTAAGGTGTTATACCTCCTTCTGACCCATACCATTGACCGCCGAACGAGGACAGGAGGTGACTAAATTTTAATAACTACTGGCCTATTCCGAAAAATGACTGTCAAGTGTCGGCCTCCAAGATGTAAATAGATACTCATTATACGATATTTGTTTATGAGTACATGGTTTTATATTACCTCTTCCAATTTAATTTAATTTTGATCATTACACTTGACCTGTGTTGCTAATGAAGCGGGCTTGTATGAGGGTTCAGTGGTTGTCTGATTCAGATTAAACGTCACTTTTCTGATCAACCTAAAACCACAACGGAAACAACCAGTCCTCCAAAATTAGTTGAACTGCGAACTGAATCTATTACGCTAGCCTTGATACATGTGGTAGAGCCGTCACTGTACTGATATCTATAGAACAACGACAGATATCTGAAGGAAGCATGAATGCGGAAAATTGATATACAGGTCCCTTTTGAATTCCTATATACTGTCGTTCACTAAGTAATATAATTGATTTTTCTTGCTTTCATAAAAGTTGTAATTGAAATATACAGCTATTTCATAGATAAAGAATTCTCACTGAGAGGAAAGAAATTTAAGGGTATGTTCGAACCTCGATATCATCAAAGTACAGTATTGTTGCGGCAGATGGAAGTCGAGAAAGCGAGCGTGGTGCGTAAGCGGTAACCCTGGCCTCGCATCCCCATTCGGCCATCCAGATTTGGTTTTTCATGGCTTCCCCAAATCACTTCAGGGGAATGCCAGGTTGGCTCGTTCAAAAGTATATGGCAGAATTCCTTGCCGTTACTGGACCCCAGTCCTTTCCCGCCTGTAATAACCACGACGCCTACAAGGCATAAAACCAAAAAATATTGAGACGATCACTTCTCGGATTCAGCTATTTTTCACAATGACAACGACCAAAATGATGAAGTTTTGATTAGCTGGGATGAAGAGAATAGTTTCCATCTTATATTTGACGCGAAGGACCGCAGATTTTACAAATCATCTGTCCGGTGAAGAGGGTATAATCCTTACCGATGTTCTGCAACAGAAGACAAAAACCAGCTGGAATAAACTCACTGCCTGGAATAAGCGTTCCGTGATAAACTATTTTTCTCGAAAGTGATTAAAGAAAAAGGTGAAGTGAAGCTGTAGATCTTGACAGGTGTCTGAGATGGAATACATCTAAGAGAAAAAAAGCTAAGGTAGATTTGTCAAAGCAGACATGAATAAAAGTATATTTAAAGTAATACATACCTTTGTTTAACCATGCCAGCGAGAACTTGTTAATGGAATTTCTCAACAGTCGTGATGCAGAAATAGCAGATGATTACTGATACATACCTTGCATGCCGCACAGCGGGAAAAGTGGAAAGAAACAGTTGAGACAATGGACTTTAGCAAGTCAAATCGTACGGCATTGTCTCTCCTGAGAAAATTGGGAGGTAGCAACCTCAAACAGCATCAAATTATCTTTATAATGTCAATGTTGTTGTGAACTATATAGTCGATTACTTCAAGTGCTCTTTTACGTCAAGCATACATTATCAACAAAATGTTGGAACATAAGTATTTCAATTTGTGGAAGTTACTTAATAGCTGAATAGCTGCAGTCAACTTTCCCCATGTATTAGAAACTTAAAACATGCCCTCCTTTTTTAATACCGGTAGTGCAACGGTGATAACGATTCTGAAATCAGACAAACCCAGTTGCTTTGCTGAACGTAGTATACCAATAACTAGGAGACCACTGCGTTACAGGTCTATTCTTAAATATTCACTAGTATTGCTAAGAGACAAGCAGTCCTTTACTAAATTGTATTCACCAAGAACTTTTGAAAATTTTGATATAGGTCAGTTTCAATTAACAGCTCAAAAACCTCGGACTAACAACAAAATATTATACAATGTTCTCGGGTAATAAGCCGAGTGAATATTGTGTTTACACACAATGTTTCGGTGATCAAAATCTCCGACACCAGTGATGGCGATTGAAGTTTTGATCGCCAGAACATCGTGTGGAATCACCATGTAAACTCGACTAGTTACCCTTACCATTTTATTAAGACTCAACACCAAGAAAGACTTCGTTTTGTATAATATATCAGAGAGACAGGGCAGGGAGTAAAAATACTGATAGGAAAAAGTGATAGGAATCAAAATTGGTAATCAACAGGCTTACCACAAGGATCAGTTTTCTCACTGTTATTACGAAATCTGCATTTTTTTATAAGCTGAAAACACTATACAGTAAATACGGGTACAAAGGTGTGGGCAATGACCGACAATCATAAATTTTTAGAGGTCACTGAAAAAATTCCATCAAATGATATGACTGTTGTTTGCACATAAATAAAAATAATTGGTTGTCAGAGAACGTGGAGTAAACTTTGGAAATAAAATTTGCTTACTCACAATAGGCAACCCACATATTCTGGTGTCACAGTTACCAGAATTAGGTCATTCAAGGAACACCCTATACAAAATGGTGCTAGAATATAGACAAGTAACAACGTACTTATTTTTTCCCTCTACTAATTTCAACTTTGTAATACTTTCAGTGTTTTTGGTCAATTATTCCAATGAGCATTGTAATTGACATAATAAATCCTACCTCCACCTCTTCACCGTACATCTCTCCTCAACAAGAACGTACGATAAACCCTTTGACAAGAGAGTGTAATGCAAAAGTATTACAGCTGCCAGTAAATCACCATATTATTGATGTATATATCAGCAGCTTCAACGTCAAGAGAACACCGAACCTCAGCTCGAATACAACTCACTTGGAGGAGAGACTGACTGGAAAACGCATAAATACCAATGGGCATCGATTGTGGACTGTCCTTACGAATCAGAACTAATAGAAACATGCTGACTCACTCCTTCGATGGGGAAACATAGATTTTTTTGAATGCGATATCGCTGCGAAAAGGCAGATCATCTTCCATATTAAAGGAGAATGAACACTAACGGTCCTTTTAGGTGACGCACAGGTAACCGATGAATCAAACGAGTGCATTAAAACCGAAAACGCGAAGATTGGTTGGATCTTTCAGAAGGAGACATACGAATCCTGTATCGAAGGAATAATGTCAATTTTCTTATAGTCTTACAGATTAATGCAGAATTCAAACTAAAGGCCAGTACCAGAGTGCTTCACATACGCAAATGAAGTTTGCTTAACTTAAAAATTAGAACATGAGGTTACAAAAATTCCACTCAGTAAATGGAATCGCACCGTGGGCCATTATTTTAAAATAGAGTTGTAACGGAGGTCATCGTTGCGGATGCGAATACGGATGCAGATTTTTTCAGAAGCAGATGCGGATGTGAAATATATATTTTTAAATTATTTACATTTTAATTTTTTATCAAAAAGAAATTTAAAATAAAAAAAGAATATTTTTGTGCCAAATGCTACATTTTTTAATAAGTCTGTTTCCACATAATACTGCCTTATTGACTTATTTTTTGCCTCATTTTTGAACAACAAAAGCCGTAGGATGATTTCACAAATTAATTGAATCATTTACATAACTACACATGCATCTATAAAAAAAAAATTGTCATATGAACTTTGCTGAGTTCGCGGCTGGACTAATTCAAGCGTCAAGCACAAGGCCACGCCTACCGCAATTCTCCGTGCCCGCCACCCGTCTTTCCACCGCTGTAGTGGCACATTCACAGTCCCAACTTGTAGGATCTACGGTGATCCGATTTTCCGATAAAGAACTCTTGATGGGAATGTGAAAGGACGATACAGAACTACACGTAGGACGTGTTGGCTATTATTGGACTTCCAGACAACCAACACGGGTTCTTGCCGTCCAACAAACTGTAGGCTTTGGATCATGATTGGAAGGAAACATCATGCGTATGATAGACAAGGGCACTAGTGTGCGCCGAGAATGTACTGTATTAGTGGAAAGGATTGCTTAGAAACATTTTTGGACCCCTTACAGTAGTGTGTATGGGTGAGCGCATCCTACGGTAGTTCCTACGCGGATGTCCTATAAGTTGGACCGTGAATAGGCCGCTTTACTTTAGATTCAAGTTCAAACTTACAAATTAGTTGCTTAGGTTGCTTAAGTTCCTTAAGTTCATTGTTACTTTTATTGCAAGATCGTAAGATGTTTTTAACTAATCGATGATGGCAGAATCTCATGTAAAGAGAAAAGAATAATATATATTTCAATATAATAATAACATCCGCATTAAAAAATTGCGGATGTGGAGGTAGTATTTCAAGTAAAAGTTCCGCACTTCAGGATGCGGATCTCCGTTATATACCTGTTTTAAAACCAGGCGGTCTGTTACTGAGATAGCTACAGGCCCAATATTTTTTTTTTTTTTTTTTTTTTTTAACTTACGGCAGCATCCCGGCATTCGGCTGGATTGATTTGGGGAAACCATGGAAAATCCAACTCTGGATGCCCGGACGGAGATTCGAACCCGCGTCCTCCCGACTGCGAGGCCAGAACGTTAACCGTTCACCCACCACTCTCGTTTACAGGCCCACAACACTTTTACAGTTACACTAAATAATTAACTTCTCCATCTGGCCCGATTTTCGCACAGTGTCGGATAGCCGACATTCTCGGTGATCCGAGTTGACAATTTTGGACGCCCCGCACGTCGCGTCCGTCTCCGACAAGGTCGCCCGCCTCGACGGCTACCGACTGTCACATTCTTACAGCCTCCCGCCTCTGCGCTCTCACCTCGCAACGCCCACTCGTCTAGGCCTACACAAATATTACACTGGCAGCCGATAGTAAAACAGCAATTTACTACACACATTCCGTATCGGCAAGTAGTGTAAAATGTTGACACAAGTTGTAAATTCTTTCTACATTGACATGGTACTACCCTCTTTTATGCTTCTATTAAGGCTTGAGGGACTGGATGCAGATGTGGAAATGTCATCAACTTTCAAATGCAGTCCCGTAAAATAATTAAAAGCACGTTGGTGTAAAAAATAGTAACAAAGGGATTGTTTAAAATCACCTTTGAGTAGAGGTAAAAGAAATAGACTTTTTGCTATATGGATTTAAGTGATTGTTTGATGTGGCGGTCACCAATCACAGAATGACGTCTTCTACAACTCCATCGTTCTCTGATTGAAATTATTTAAAACACTAAACTCCAAATTCGAACATGTCACAAATCCGCAACAGCGGTGCAAAAAGACCAACAGATTAACATATTAATAACAAATTATTGCCAGTACTGAGAAACAGTCGAGCTAGCGTAAAGTTTCTTTTCTCATCTCCTGACGAGACGGGATGGACTGTTCCAGCTATAGCCTGCTCAGTTAACAGAGACGGTTCAAGGTCAGGGTGCTCTATCCCCACTCCACTGCCCTAACGCCGAAGGGGAAATATGGCACTTGAATACTTGGACACAGCAGTCAAGTCGTGGAGGTAGAAAGGCATCGAGTGGTGAGCTGGAGAAATGGTCCAGTGGACAGATTATGGTGCTATTCTACCTTCAGCTTCCTGTGGTACAAAGTAATTATACACCCCCTCCCTCTGGTTGTTTTACACCTCGTCGACATCAAGGTTCAGTATAGGCGGGAAAATTTTGGGGTAAGGAACTTGAAGGAATCGACCATGGCTTTTTGAAGGAACTACCCCCCATTTACCTGGAATGATTTCGGGCAATTAGACAGCCGTTATTAGCATGGAGCAATGGGTTGTTCTTGCATACTTATGTTTTTGCCATAAATATTTGCATATCACTACATTTATAGTGAACCTTTTTCCTAGTAATTGACTAATTGATTAGTATGCAAACAAAAAACTGTAATTGCTGGTGTTTTTTTACTTTAAAAAGGAAATTATAACAAGTTTGTTTGAACAAACAGTCTAATATTATATGAGTTCTGTAGTAATTGGGTTATCAATGGTTCTATTAATACATGAATATTTTGATGCCATTAAATGTAAGATATATTTTTATATTAAGAATATAATGTTTTCCAAAACACTTTTCACGGTCACGTGCTACAAGTCGTTGTTTTGACAGACGATGGTATGACCTTTGATACTGACAGTGTTCCATCAAGCTCTAATCGGATGACCTTGTTAAATGGTCTCAGAAGTTTATATCTAATTCTATCCACCAGTTAAAAATCTAAAAATTCTTTGCTCAAGCATAAATAGTCAATTGCGTGTCACAAGTAAAGAATTTCAACAATTTTGCTGCATAATTTCTACTAATAAATCTGAAGAACTGTTCAAAAAATCTGGTTTAAGGCATAAGTCCATCACTTGCGAAATTTGCATATTTCAGCTGATTCTGAGAAAAGCTAGGAGAAAATAAAATTAAATGAATTTTTTTTCTAACATACTAAATGGCGATATCGTAAGACATTAATAATCACAACGAAGAAACTGAACTAACCGTAGGTAATTTCATAATCGCTCAGTCTAGTGCGCATGATTTTTCTTACATTGCAGCTGTCAATGCCAGGTTGTTTTGGTTCGGGAGCGGTAAATTTCAGCAACGGGAGTGAAGGGGAACTACAATTTTTCCTGTAGATTGGAACTGGCGCGTACCTGTTGTGGAATCAATACTTGATGATGCACGTATTGCTCAATGTTTATAAACGAGTTTTTGCATCCGACTAACTAATCCACGACGGTGACTAAAATCCCCCTAGTAAAGTATTTAACAAAAGATCGAAAATTTGCTGGCTAGCTAATACCAACAGTAAAATTATAGATGCATATATAATACTTGTATCATACTAACATAAATACACGGAATATGTTTTTGATAGTTTTTGCTACTCAAAGAAACAAATTAAATTGCATTTTTCTGATGATTTTCTCAGGGCCAAACTTACATTAGTACCTCGGGTTTGAAGTTGACTTTATTTATATAAGATGACATATAACACATGAAATTAAAGAAGGTCTCATTTACAATATTCACAAGCTCACGTGTTAAACGATGTTCGGTTAAGTTCACTGATTAAATGACTGTTTGTCTCAGTCAGCTCACTGATGGAGCAATCAGTATGACGTCTTGCCTTCTTATAGAACTGACCTACTGTTGCACATTTTTATCGTTAGATCACAAAAAAACAGTTGACCTGTCACTTATCTGCTTGATGTTGCTTTAATGGCTGTTTTGTAGTTTGTCGACAGAAATGTCAGCAAAACAAATATACTGTGAAGGAGGAGTATGACTAACGTGTGTCCCACTTTGAATACTGGAAAAATCATAGATTAAAACATGCAATACTAATTTATCTTAAACCAAAGACTGACAGAGGATTCATTATAACACTTGCTCGTCCATACAAGTTAAGCATTTTTTTTTTTTTTTTAGAAAAATAATCGTTTTCGCAAATAGTTTGGTGTACTCACTTTTTTAGTATACCGGAAAACAAAGAAAATATTAAAAAACTAGCTGGTACCCACGACTTCGTTCGTGATTGTAAAGAATTCATATTGACAGCTATAGACATCTAACCACCCTAGTGCACGATGGGAGACTCGATACTATTACCACACACAAGTACCAGTCTTCTGCGCTATGTAGTTCCGGCAGCAAGTAAAATTTACGGATACACACAAGTCTTTGGATGAAACACGAAAATATTCATGATCGACCAATTTCAAACACCATATCTCACACACTCCCACAGTTACCGAATTTCGGCCAACGTTGTGATCGATGGGAGACTCTGTGTTACTACCACACACAAACGCCAGTGATCTGCGATTGATAGTTTTCACTTAAAAGTGATACACCGTGACACATGCGTCTTTGGCAGAAATATGAAATTGCCGCAGGTCGACCATTTTCATCCCCCATATCTTCCACACCCCCATAGCTACAGACATCTAACAACCATAGTGCACGACAACAGACACGATTCTACTACCACACATAAACACCAATGCTCTATGCTATGTAGTCGTGGCAGAAAAGTGAAATCTGCGGAGACACATGCCTTTCGTCGAAATACGAAAATATCCTTGGTCGGCCACTTACAACCACCATATCTACCACAGTACCACAGTTTCTGAAATTCGGCCGCTGTTGTGATCGAAAGGTGACTCTGTGCTACTACTACACACAAACGCCAGTTATCTGTGATCTATAGTTTTCGCTGAAAAGTGATACACCATGACACTTTTGTCTTTGGCAGAAGTATGAAATTGCCACAGGTCGACCACTTTCAACCCCCATTTCTCCCACACCCCCATAGCTACCGACATCTAACAACCATAGTGCACTACATGAGATACGATTCTACTACCAAACACAAACACCAATGCTCTATGCTATGTAGTTGTGGCAGAAAAGTGACATATGCGGAGACAGTCGAAATACGAAAATATCCTTGGTCGGCCACTTACAACCACCATATCTACCACAGTACCACAGTTTCTGAAATTCGGCCGCTGTTGTGATCGAAAGGTGACTCTGTGCTACTACTACACACAAACGCCAGTTATCTGTGATCTATAGTTTTCGCTGAAAAGTGATACACCATGACACTTTTGTCTTTGGCAGAAGTATGAAATTGCCACAGGTCGACCACTTTCAACCCCCATTTCTCCCACACCCCCATAGCTACCGACATCTAACAACCATAGTGCACTACATGAGATACGATTCTACTACCAAACACAAACACCAATGCTCTATGCTATGTAGTTGTGGCAGAAAAGTGACATATGCGGAGACAGTCGAAATACGAAAATATCCTTGGTCGGCCACTTACAACCACCATATCTACCACAGTACCACAGTTTCTGAAATTCGGCCGCTGTTGTGATCGAAAGGTGACTCTGTGCTACTACTACACACAAACGCCAGTTATCTGTGATCTATAGTTTTCGCTGAAAAGTGATACACCATGACACTTTTGTCTTTGGCAGAAGTATGAAATTGCCACAGGTCGACCACTTTCAACCCCCATTTCTCCCACACCCCCATAGCTACCGACATCTAACAACCATAGTGCACTACATGAGATACGATTCTACTACCAAACACAAACACCAATGCTCTATGCTATGTAGTTGTGGCAGAAAAGTGACATATGCGGAGACAGTCGAAATACGAAAATATCCTTGGTCGGCCACTTACAACCACCATATCTACCACAGTACCACAGTTTCTGAAATTCGGCCGCTGTTGTGATCGAAAGGTGACTCTGTGCTACTACTACACACAAACGCCAGTTATCTGTGATCTATAGTTTTCGCTGAAAAGTGATACACCATGACACTTTTGTCTTTGGCAGAAGTATGAAATTGCCACAGGTCGACCACTTTCAACCCCCATATCTCCCACACCCCATAGCTACCGACATCTAACAACCATAGTGCACGACAGGAAAGACGATTCTACTACCACACACAAACACCAAAGTCTATGTTATGTAGTTGTGGCAGGAAAGAGAAGTATACGGAGATACGAATTTTTGGTCGAAATATGAAAACGCCCTGCACTGACCAACTTTAATCATTATATCTCCCACATCCCCACAGCTATCGGCATTCGGCCAACGTTGTGCACGACAGGAAACTCCATGCTACTTCCACCCACAAACATCAGTGATCTGTGCTAGGTAGTGGTGGCTGAAAAGTGAAATATAGGAAAAAACACGTCTATTTTTATATATATATAAGATTTAATTTCAAAATTCAATCGTATCTTCGC